>JANHMN010000019.1:38885647-38900571 GCA_030674055.1 Rhabdomys pumilio
AAAAAAAAACCCTCATTTTTCTAGAGTTGCCTCTATCCTGGATTTTTATATTAATATAATCTCATCATTCTTGCTTACATGATTCCAGCCTCAGAATCTAGAACTTAACTGTCTTATTGTATCTATGCCCATATGACAAGTTATTGCATATTATCTTCTGAATGATTTTCAATACCATTTGTGAAATATACACCTTACAGCATGGATAAAGTTACATGCATAACTTTATTAGCAAAATCCTAAAAGAATAGACCTGGAAGTCCTATTGGGCTGTAGTCAACATTCTCAAATGGCATGCTGTGGACTAAGATGACACCGTGCTTTACCTGAGTGTCTTCAAAGGATGTGAATCCATAGGAAAAACTCAGCACACAGCAGACCATCTCAGCCATATGTGTCTCATGTATTTGATCAGACACCTCTGGTCTTTAGATGCCATGCACAGTATTGTAATAAGAGGCTTTCTAACCATGCTCTGAAAACCTTGTGTATAGGGCTAGAGAAATGGCTCCGCCATTGACTCTTTGCTGGTCTTGCAGCGGGTACCTGAGACTAGTTCCTAACACACATGTCACCACTATATATAACTCAGCTCTAGAGGATCCAGTCCCCTCTACTGGCACCCCTCAGTACCTGTACAAATTTGGTACACACACACACACACACAAATGAAATCTTTAAAAAATGTTATCTCTCACCCCACCAAGTACTGGAAATTAAGTTAAATTAACTGAAATTCACATACATGACTGATCCAGGGACAGAAAATGTTACAGCTACCTCAGAAAACACTTTGGTAGTTACTGAAACAGTTAAACTAATAACAATTGTGTAATCCACCCAACCCATCCCCACATATACAAGAAAATCTACAACTATCTACCACATAAATGTCCATAATGAGAGTATTTGTAATAAGCTCATATAAGAGCAAATACAAATATCTGTCAACAGATAAATAAATTAGAGCATATTAAAAATAATACTCATCAATAAAAATGATCAGTGAATGTAAAAACCTTTACAGATCTATAAAACTCCATGCCAAATAAAGACACCCTGATTGAAACTCTCATATGCTATGCAATTAAATTTGCATTAAATTTAAGAAGGTACATAATCATCCATGGTCATTAAGAGAAAAGGCAACGATAAGCCAGGAACAGCACTGGGAAGGGAGACTGGCTGACAGGAAGCAGGAAGAAACTTGGGAAATCAGAAATAATTGTTATTCTATCATTTTTTTTTTAAATTTCTTGTGTTTTTATATGTCAAGGCTAGTCAAATTGAATACTTTAAATGTGCATGGTTTATTTTACATGAATTATATGTCTATAAATTTCTTTTAATAACAGAAAGAAATGAAGAGGCAGAGAAGAAGACAGACAGAGAAAGAAAGAAGAAATGGAGGGAGGGAGAGGGTGTGTGTGTGTGTGAGAGAGAGAGAGAAACAGAGAGAGAGAGAGATATAATACATCAAAACTACTCAGAAGAGAGCAATATTTATGAATGAAAAGACCCCAAAACCCAAGGCGCTTATTGAGGAGTGACAATATGCAGCTAGCAAATAGAAGGACTGGTGATAAGACAGTTAACATCAAAGTAATAGTAGGAAAGGTGTTGGGAGCTGACTCCTAACAGAAAGTGGCTATCATTTTTGCAACCATCTCAGGCCATAAACCCTGACAAGAGACTTGTTTTCAACTGCCTACAACAGCTGAGCACAATCTGATAAACATCTTGTTTTACTCACATATCTTGTTTTGTTGTTTGATGCCCCCAGCTGCAAGGTGTATGTGATAAAGAGTCTTCAGCTGTGTTCCCCTGCTTGTGCTTATATATACCCAGGATTTCCTTTTAATAAACTGGACTTGATCACACACCCTGTCTTGTATCCATCTTCTCGTCTCTTGCCCCTTCAACCCCACTCTCTCTCTCTCTCTCTTGCTAGACCCTGTCATCTGGTCCCCTCAAACCGGAGCACTTAGCCCGCAAGTATGGAGTAGTGTGGACCTCAAAACCTTGGCCCCAAATGTGGGGCAGCGTGGAATAGTACGGACCGGGTCACTTAGCCCTCAAGCATGAGGCAGTGCAGACCAGAACAGAAAGGCAAGTTTCTGTTTCCTGGATCCTCCCAACAGGTAATCATGATCAAAGGAACTCTTGACTTCACCCACCCACCTGAAAAGAGAAATAAACCAAGCTATAATTTCTTCAGCCCTTTCTATCTATCCGAGCTGCTTCTGTCCAGCCCAGTAGCTCACACTAAGTGCTTATACTATGTGCAGTCAACACTCTAGGTGTCACCAGTTGTACTATCTGTACCTCCAAAACAGGTGCTTAGCTCACATGTTGCTCTTCATCACCTCCCCCATCTAAACTCACCTTCATGTGTGCAAGGTCCTCCTACCCACAGGTGGCCACTTTGCTATGGCTTCTGCTGGTTCTCTTACTTCTACATTGACCCTCTTCCTGCAAAACCCAGTCTCTACGAAGTCATCAAATTGATTAAGTCACATTAGACATTCTCCTGTGGAACAGAGCCCAGAGTTTTCTTGATATGGTTAACAAGTCATATACAGTCTTACATCCTCTACCTATTATACAGCGATGACCACCAACCCGAAACCCTAGTCTCCACCCTGGCTCTTTCTTAATGTCCGGAAAATACACTAAAATCCTTCTCTTAGGACATTTGGTCCATCTGTGGTCTGTGTCTGAAAATGTTTCCTCTGAATGGTGGTCTTGTCTGGTCCTGTCTATCACAGAAAGCTCAAATGTCCTCATTCCAGGAAAGTCTTCCCAGGCCACAGTACTGACACCGCTTCCCTACAGGGCTGTAATTACCCACGTTATTTTCTTCACAGCACTTAGTGCTGAGATGCAATTTTAGATATGTATTCATTTTAGGCACATACGGATATATTTATTGGCTGTCCCCCAGTGGAATGTAAATTATATAAGATACATGTTTGCTCAAGACCAGGAGTCACTTTCTAATACTGAGTTAGCAAAGCCAAGTGTGCCACCATCTGCCTGTAATCCCAGCACTCAGGAGACTGAGACAGGAGGATTGCAGGTGTGAGGCTAACCTGGGATACATAGCCAGAATTGGTCTCAAGATAAAAACAGTCTTTCAAACACATATAACATGTACAGGGTACCTAAAATAGATGAACAGAGACTTTCTAAGCACTCATGATATTTGCCTTAATTATTTTTGCAGTATAAGATTACATAACTATTAATAGCCAAATATTTAAAATAAATTATTTTCTCATGACTTATTTGAAACTATGGGAAAAATAAGTATAAATATCAAGAGTGGGTATTTAATAGGTTTAATTTATTTTAATTACGTATTAGATTTATGTACGTGTTAAATGTTTTAATTTTAAAAAATTTGTCTCTGTGTGATTCTGTGTAGGTGAATTCAGGTGCCTGCTGAAGCCAGGAAGGGGGATCAGATTGCCTGGAGCTGATTGCAAATAGTTTGTAAGCTGTCTAATGAGGGTGCTATAAAATGAACTCAGGTTCTTTATAAGACCAGTCTGTGTTCTGAATTGCTGAACCCTCTCTCTAGCCCGGTGAATTGTGTTTTTAACACATGCATGCAAAATAATAGAAAACACTCCTTTTGAAAACAAATTATCTTGTACAAGACAGACATGGTACTAGAGGCTCTTGTTTTGGATGTCAGTTAATATTTAATTGCCTGCCCCACCATGACTTTTTTTTTTTTTTATTGTTTAAACTTCCATAAACACTGAACTCTTAGAAGAGTTTCTGGCATCAGTTAGAAGCTCTCAGTCTCCTACACGAAGTTTATAATAAACGTATTGCGTGGTGTGCATGTGCACAAGGACACAGGTGTGGGCTCCTCCAAAGTGTGAACTTAGGTTAGCATTGCATTAAACTTATGGATTCATTTACCAAGGAATGATGTCATCGGAATGCTATGTCTTCCCATCTGGGAACATGATATTCATGCCCAGTTAGTTATTTTATTTAATTCACACTAAGGTATACATTTATGCCCATTTACTGAAACACTCTAGGATAGATAGATAGATAGATAGATAGATAGATAGATAGATAGATAGATAGATATTACAACCAGGTTTTTCCCACTACCAGATTCATATTTTAATATAATTTTCCTATGTTTTGACTCTTCACAAAAATATGTTGGTTCTTCTAGATTTCTTAGACTTATAACCAAATAACCCACAAGTAACGATTATGATTCTCTTCTTTCTTTTGATATTTTCTTTGCTTATTACATTCGCTTATGTGATTCACTTAAAGTGCTAATTAGTGCAGAAAGATGGCAAAGACTTGCCATGTGCATTCTATTAAAATGCCCACTATATCTTCAGGTTACATCCTTCGAGTTTGTGCAGCTAGACCTCTGGAAGTTCATTTCTTTCTATGTAATTTACATCCTATTCAGTATTCAGAAGAACTTCTGACTTTTGCCAAATCCTTTCCATGCATGTTTCTATAATTATGATTTTTTTTTTGCTTCGTAATTCTCTTTTAACAGAATAATAGATGTCTTTCTAACTATGAAACTCTCCTTTGTCCATGGCATAGATCCTATTTTAAACAGGAGTTAAAATTACAGCTCTCCAACACTCGGATGTACAAATACGGAATGGAGGTGTTCTGTCTCTGCAGTCTCTCTCTGCCAAACCGTTCCGTCCCCCACATCCCTAAAGCCACTCCTCCTCTGCATCCTCTACCTCCCTGGAAAATAACACCTTCTATCCAGCTAGAATGCTGAAGACATCTGAGATCACTGCTTTCTCTAACTCCCACACCCAATCTGTCCCTGCATTCCCTTTGATAATGCTTCTGAAACATCTCTCAACCCTAGATTTCCCATCCATTGACTTGTTGCAGGCTCTCAGTATCGCCTCCCCTCTAGTTAGAAGTTTCTAGCTGAATTTATGGACTCACATCTTGCTCATTCACACACCCAAAATACCTCCAGCCAGAACCTGAGCATGATGGTTTGTTGCTTAAATTACTCCAATTCTTCCTCTAAATAAAGATTTATATAACAAATGAATGCCTTTTGGGAACAGCAAGTATGTAAGCATCCACTGCATGGTGATTATTTCAAATCTCTATTATTGTTGTCTGAGCTACTCTATCCTGAAACAATTGGCTTCCTGCTTATGTAGCGCTTTCTCACAAGCCCCTTTAGAATTTTTTGTCTGTCCTGATTGTCACTCTCGTAAAAATGAGTACTCTCCGACTAGACTATTAATCTCATCATCTTCCTTTTCCGTTTCATTTCATCATCTCAGAATCCTCAGGATTTGGCAGAGTACATGGCTCAGTCTGAAGTTTCCTTGGGATGTGCACCTACATTGAAACTTAGATGAATGGGAACAGATGTAGGTGCGTATTTTCAAGTTGCGAACGCAGGACAACAGAAAGCAACATCACAGCGTTCCATGCAGGTACTGCTTCACCTGCCTTACAATGCAATCAGGACATGAATGGCCTGCAGAAGGCAGCCAGTACTGTGAGACACCCCACTGCAAAGATGTCTGAGTTTCTCTGGGTACTTCAGATTTGGAGGTCCTGCGACACAGGACTGCTCAAATAGCAAAGAAGAAAAAAGAACAATTGCCTCCTTCATCTTGTGACTGGCTAAGAGAGAAAAGAAGAAATAAGAGTCTGTCCCAGGCTGCCTTTCAGTTATTGGAATAAATACTACAAACAAAAGCATCTGAGGGGAAAAAAGGACTTATTTCAGCTCACAGGTTGCAGTCTTTTGTAGAAATGAGTAAAGGCAGGAGCTTGAAGCATGGGGGATCATGGGGGAATACTGCTTACTGGCTTGCCCACTGGAACACAGTCGGCTACCTTTCCTTATGCAGCCTACTCCATCTATTTGGAGATGGTACACAGTGGATTCAGACCATTCTGTATCAATTAGTAATCTAGCAAAGGCCCCACAGATATACCCAGAGATCAAATTGATGTCATAGAAGCCTAATTAATGACCTAAGACAAAGGTGAAGGAAAGAACCAACTCAGGAAATTCGTCTTCTGAACTCCACATACATGCTATGACATATACGCACAAGCGCGCGCGCGCGCGCGCGCGCACACACACACACACACACATACACACACACACACACACAAACACACACACAAATACATTATTTTTAAAAGAATTATTATCCTGTGTGGTGTAAAATATGTAGCATCTCGGGCTCCCATATCCAGTGGTTGTCTTACATCATAGGACTAATCAGCTGCCCTCACTTAGCGATAGCATTTCTGCCAAGATTCATTGGTAGGAATTTGCAGGCCATTTGGAAAATATGTATAAGCTTCATTTTAATTTCTCTCAAGCACTAAGCAGAATAGCTTAGTGTTTGTCCTTCTTGTGTCATGTGAACAAAGCTTCTGAGGTGCGAGGTGCTTGGGTATCATTCCTGAGTGTTCTTGGTGACCACACCAGTCCCACTTTAGGCTCCAGTCTCCTGAGCTGAACTCAGAGCCTGGACTACTCTGTCTCACTGAGTTGATTGAGTTTGATGTCTTAGTACCAAACTGGTTATCCCTTTCTCAGTGTAGTCATACTGACCAACCCCAACATGTGCCAATACCTCAGCAATTCCTTCTTGGTACAACAAAGCAAATCATTTAAGCTCAGTGAAGCAAATCTCTAAAGGTAATAAAGCAAATGAACCAAGAGTATTTGTGTATCTAAACTTTGGACTGAACACAGTGAATTTAGTACAGAGGTTATTTCTAAAAATTTCCTATAACAGTGTCTAAATCTTGAGGGCTGCAGAGTGATGATAGTGAACTCATTTCGTAGATATATGATATAATTTTATATCACATTATAATAATAAGGTGAAGTTGTAATTCATTGAACAAGGTAGAGCAGGAGACAATGTAGCACAATGTCTGGAATCCATAGACTAGAACTAGACAGTCAGACTTATAACCCTAGCTTGATAAGGTCTTGACATGTATTTCACAGAGACAGACAACCCTGTGGACCTCCGTTTCCTTATCGGTACACTCAGTCTCTACCTCATGTGATGAAGAGTAAAGAAATGGATACATTTAAAATGCTTAATACTTTGGAACGCTGAATGCTGTGAAAACTGTTAGCCGTTTATGAAAGGGCTGCAGAAATCCAGGTTTGCCACCTGTCTTCTTGCTCATCATTTTCTTTCTCTCGGAGAAAGGAAAAAGATTTGTTTCCTTATTGCTAAATAAGCAATTAAAAGAACCACCTCAGGACCAGCAATGTGGCTCACTCAGGAAAGGTGGTTGTCACCAATGCTGACAACTGATTTGAATACCAGAGAGCCACATGGCAGAAAGAGAGTTAACTATTTCCCCAAGCCATTCTCCATAAATGCACAGGAGCATGTCTGTGCATAAACACACACATAAATGCACATTAAATAAATACAGAAAGATAGTTTACCAGAAATTGTAATTGAATAAATGCAAATTCCTGGCTGAAACTCACTGACAGGTGAGAGTGAGGATGCCAGTCCCTGGATGCACACTTTCTCTTGAACATTAGGTGATATCTCTGACTTTTTGTCACTGTTTTAATGAAACCACAGCAACACTTATTTTTGATAATTTTTTTTAATTAATAGCTTCTGAAGATGCATTATGATAATTGTTCATTGCTTAGTCTTTATAGATACCCACTTAAGGAACATAAATGTGAAGATAATTCTGTATGCTTAATGAGAAAAAAGAAAGTACATGGTGTTTGCAAGTACACCATGCTCAGAGATCTCCAATATTCAATTTCATCATCTTCCAAGACCCTTGCTCATGTAATACCTATGTTTAAACTCTTAATCTGAGACAGATTTCTCTAAGACAGATTTCTCTGTGACAGTCACTCTCCAGTTGCTGCATTTTTATCCTGTCAGCTGTGTCTTTGGTATCTTGTCTAATGAAACACACAAGAGGCTTTCTTCCCCCTATTCATTATCACTAAAAGCATTCTGGTATCTTACTTGGCGATAACAGGTGTCTACTCAGCTTGTAAAACAATTGGAAATCTCTGCTGTAAGTCATGCTTGTCGGGAGCCTGGGTTCCACCAGAGTTTGCAAACTTTAACTCTCAAATGCCACTGCAACACCTCAGTACCATGAACTGTTTCAGACAGCATACAATAATAACTTCATGGGAAAAAATTCGCATGCAATTAGTCCATTGATTTAGTAAATTGTTCTAGAGCTCAATGATCTTTTGGCATAAATGAATTATGTTTTAATATAATCAAGGCACTATAATGGAGATGGAGATTTTTGGAAATTAACACAATGTGACTACTACCCTTAGAAGGCTCATACTCTTTGACTGTAGAAAGTAAAAGATTCAAAAAAAAATGTACCATTTGATAGATTCTAAGTATGTCTGGAGTGAAGGTTAGGATGGGAGAGTGCTTGCTGGCATGCATTTAAGCCCTAGGTCCAAGCCACAGCACTGCATAAATTATGTGTGTTGGTACACACCTGTAATTTCAGTGCTAAGGAGTTAGAAAGAAAGAGCTCCAAAGTTGCAGACCATCTCTGGCTTCCTTTAGAGTTCCAACCTGAGTTACATGAGGCCCTATTATAACAATTCTAAGTCAGGAGGCACAAGATCAAATATGCCTTAAAGAATAATTCTTTAAGAATTATTGGAAAAGAAGAAAGGATGCAGAAGCAGGGAGAGGGAGAGAAAGCAGGAGCTAGTATGGAAGAGAGAGGGGAGGAAGGGAGAGAGAAATTCACAAGAAATGCAGAACAACAAGGCATTAAGGGAAATTCTTTTCACACGGCTAGAAGGCAGGCTGAGTTAAGTTAAAGACAATTGAAACACACGTAGGCATTTTAAATAGCAGAAACCCTGGAAAATAATACTCAACAAGACAGATAACAAACCAGAAAAGGAAAAACATCAAAGATGACTTGTAAGGTGACTAAGCCAAGAAACTTGGTGAATGGTAGAGTCATTGCTGCAACCGAATATATGAAACAATGGCTCCCAAAAGTTATCTCAACCAAGTATTCGGGAATCAGTAGATAGATAGACAGACAGACAGGCAGGCAGGCAGGCAGGCAGGCAGGCAGGCAGAAAGACAGACAGACAGACAGACAGACAGACAGACAGACAGACAGACAGAGATAAATAGATATAATAACTAGGAAGAATAGAGGTTACCAGTGTAGGTAATATTATATCTAGCAAAATATTTAAATGGGAAAAAAGAGCAAAAGAAAATCCATTTTTTAATGAAATTGAAACAAAAGAGTCTAAAAGGTGGATGAGAATGAAAAGTTTCAACTAAAAATTGCCTTCAGAATTTCACTTAGGGTCAAGCTATGATGAATAATTTATATAAACATCATTTATTTATTAATATAAATTATTTCTCAAAGACAATGAAATTCTAGAGAAAATATTTGATCCCCTCTGGCATTTAAAGTTTTTTATCCATTAAAATAATGAAGACACTTAATAGTTGAGAAGGAAAAAAAAGAACACTAGCAAATTAACATGAGCACATGTGTATATCCAGGAAGCACACTTGCAAACTTTCAGCTTATCAATATTCTACATATTAAAAACAAAATGACAAATTTTACAAAAACAGTAATGATTCTCAAGATTTTCTCCTTTATACAAGAATGAAAGCAAAAGGGTCATAACTAATTTTCTCTGAACGCTGGACATTAGCCAAAGGTCTAAAGCAGTCTGGAGTGTGTGCCCTAGAGAGAGGAGAAACACATACACACATACACATACACACACACACACACACACACACACACACACACACACACATACACACACCACCACCACCACCACCACCAACAACAACAACAATAACAACAACAATAATGAAAACCTGTGTTGTAACAAAAGGTTTGCTGAATTAGCTTTCCCTGTTGTCATACACAACTCTGTGGCTGTTTTTGAAAACCAGCAGCTTGCATCCATGGTTAAAGATCAGTAGCCCTGGGAGAAAAAGGGAACTGGAATGGAATTCCTAGAGATTCCTAGTCACATGTTTGCAAATATGTGCTATTATTCAACACTGAAGAGGAATAAAACATTCACAGTAGTTACAACATTAATGCCCTTTAAAAATGCTATGCTAAATGAATGAAAAGCCATAGAGGCTACATCACACATTGATAAATATGCCCACAGTGAGACTGAAAAATGGTCTCGGTCAGTTCTCAGCACCAACATCAGGTGGTACCAACATCAACAACCAATAACTCAAGCTCCTGGGATCCGGCATCCTCATCTGAACTCTGAGTCTGAGTGTACCATTCTCTTGGCCACGTACATAATGATAAACAGACATACTTATACATATCATTACTAGGCCTGACCTGGCCTTGGTATGGGTGGAATGACATGGTTCCTGACCTTGGAACATGCCAGAAGGTATAGACCTCTATAAGTGTGGGTGACTGCTATGGGTATAAGAATTGATTGTATAATAATATACATATTTTCATATTCTTCCCTCAAGGAATGTCCTCCCTGTTAATATTAATGATTCCATGATAGTCAGACACAGCAGAAGTCCTGGAGGCAATGGTGTGGCTAATGTCTCAGTTATGACCTTTAGGGAAGTCCTTAAGGCTGTGGGAAAGAACTCTAAAAACATGAGTTCAAAAATATATAATTTCTCAACTATGCAAAATATGAATTCTATGAGGGACTTCATGAATCTAAAGGAACAAAAGCAGCCATGCTATGAGCCAGCTTGTCAGAAAGATACTAAGGAAGGTGGTGAAGAGATTTAGGGAATTGTGATTAAGGAAATTCCACCCAGCAAAGCTGATTTTGTTTATGCTTCTGCAGACAGATTCCTGAGTTCTGGGTCAGCTTGGGACAGAACAAGGTTAGACCCCAGCATGGGAGAAATGGAAATTTCAAGTGAGACTTCCCTCCCAGCTAGTTTATCGTCTATGCTTAACAAAGGCAGGCAGATCTCTGAATTTTTTTTGCAATATTTTTAAAAAGTGCTATGAACATAGTGGAGCACATGTCTTTCTGGTACAGTGGAGCATCTTTTGGATATATGCCCAGGAGTGGTATAGCTGGGTCTTCAGGTAGAACTAATTCCAATTTTCTGAGGAACTGCTAGATTGATTTCCTGAGTGGTTATACCAGTTTGCAATCCCATCAGCAATGGAGGAGTGTATCTCCTTCTCCACATCCACCCCAGCCTGTGCTGTCACTTGAGTTTTTGATCTTAGCCATTCTGATTGGTGTAAGGTAGAATCTCAGGTAATTTGTCCAACTTGGGATCCAACCCATGGGTGGCACCAAACCTTGACACTATTACTGATGCTATGCTGTGCTTGCAGACAGGAGACTAGCATGGCTGTCCTCTGAGAGGCTCTACCAGGAACTGACTGAAACATATGACAATACATACAGCCAACCATTTGACTGAGGTAGGGGACCCTTGTGGAAGAGTAAGGGGAAGGATACTGAAGGAACTGAAGGGTTTGGCAACCCCATAAGAAGACCAACAGTGTAAACTAATCCAGACCCATGGGAGCTCCCAGAGATTAAGCCATCAACCAAAGAGCATACATGGCTGGTATGAAGTCCCCTGAACATATATAGCAAAGGACTGTGCTGTCTAGCCTCAGTGGAAGAGGATGTACCTATTCCTATAGAGAGTTGATGCCCCGGGGAAAAGAAATGTCTTGGTGGGGGGTCACCCTCTCAGAGGCAAAAGGGGGGGTAGATTGAAGAACTTTGGGACAGAGGATGAAGAGGAGGGGCAAAATTGGAATGTAAATAAATTATATAATTGATTAAAAAATATGCTTGCTGTCTCCTAAGAATCAAAGGACTGGGATCACAGGATGCTAATTCATAGGATAAGGAAACCTGGAGTAAATTACTGCTTTGATAATAAAATAAAAGACTGGACTTATGATCTGTAAGATATGAGCTTCAGAGAATTTGAATAGCAAGAGAGAACTTCTTGGAGAACTGTCTTGAGAAGAAAATAGAGAGAGAGAGAGTGCTGTCAGGAGATCTCCAGGGAAAGCAGAAAAGAGAAAACACAATCTAGAAAGCTGTCTCGGGCAGAACATAGGCTTCCAGCTTGGACCCAGGATTTGATTTTGAGTTCTTTGTTTTTGTCACTCCCACACACCTACCCATTCTCTCCAAACCCCTCTCCAAGACAAGATTGATTCTTGCCATATCATTAAAAATAATTTAAAAAAATAAATGATTATTCCCAACAGAAAGTAAATCCATGGAGACAAAGTAAAACAATCTCTGTTAAGAATGGAGAGAGGGAATAAAACTGAGCAGCAACGTGCATGGGGTTGAGACAATGAAAATACACTAAAATTAGATGATTGTTTGCAATTTTGTAAATACTGTGAAATCACTGATAGAATGAAATGTGTGGCATCTGACAAGTGGGTCAGCAACAAATGCAAAGAAGGAGGAGGAAGAGGAGGATGGAAGAAGAGAAGGAGGAGGAAGAAGGATGGAGGAGGAGAAGAACAAGCTTGTGACATATACAGAAATGCATACATGCAACAAGGCTGTTTTTCAATGCTTAAACGGTATTTGTTATGTTTTAGGTTTTGGTTGAGACAGGGTCTCTCAGTGCAATCCTGACTGTCCTAGAACTTTCTATGTACACCAGCTTGTTCTCCACCTGGCTCTGCTACCAAGGTTCTGGGATTAAGAGAATGTGCCACCATGCCTGGTTAGCAGATATTTGTCAAAGGGAAGAAGTGACTAAATAATAAATATATATAAACCCAGACACATACAAAAAGGAAACTAGTTGTTAAATCCCGTACCAGCTACAGATTGGTGACAGGATCAACGGTGGCTTCTGGTTTCTGGTGGATTGTTTGACTTAGCATTATTTATGAAACAAGTTCCTAAATCCTGGTTATGACTAAATAAGATACATAGGTCTCTTCAAGAAACAATAATTCTTAGTACTAAAACTCCAAATAGGAACCAAAGTTCTCTTTGCTATATACGAACACAATCTATCTTTCTTACAACACATTCATTTATACTATGCTTCCCTTCAGTCTTCACTAGCTCAGCAACCTGTATCCGCCCACTACAATGTGTTCTTTTATTCATCAACGACATCTGAGGTTGCTTAGAATTACTTAATTAGAGGCATATTTGAAGAAGATTCAATTCAAGTGCTCTTCCTGCCCCTCTTCCTTTGCTCTTCTCTCTCTCTCTCTCTCTCTCTCTCTCTCTCTCTCTCTGTCTTTCTCTCTCTCTCTCTCTGGAAATATATAAATTCAATTATAAAGTTCCTCAGGAAAAAAAGTTACTATATTGTAAGTTCCTCAAGGGAAAAAAGTTACTATAAGCATTCAACAGTTTCAAACAAAGGACCAAAGGACAATCTTCATAAAATACATTAATCTGTGTGAAAAAAAAAAAAACCAGAAGTCCGCATATGAAATATGGTATATTAAATTATTTCCAAGCCTACAATATTTTATCATCAGGTCTCATATCATCATTGGCAGGTTCCAGCTATAAACATCTGAGTAAATACAAGGGACTGGACCACGGAGATCAATAGAAACAACAAGAGAATTTAATAGGATTTTTTTTTCTGAGACTGTGACAGTAAAGAATTAAAGGAATACACGTATCCAGTGATGCACACAATGGAAAATTCCACATTGCCAGTGAAAACAGCAAAAGCCAACAGGCCCTCAGCTACACAGTTGTACTGTGCAAAATACAGAATATTTTCTGTTTTCACTGGTGTTATTTTGAGTCCTAAGAGCCTAGGTGTTCACTATGCTTTCTACAAGCTGGAGTGACATCATGTCTGTCACCCTTCTGATAACTTTTTTTCAGAATTTAAAGATATTATCTTTTTATGGAGACACTTGGACTAGTATAGACTTGTACTAACGTGTATGTTAGGTGTTCACGGTACTGTTCTAGACAGCCTTGGTCAACTGCAGCTCTCAGTCCTTGCTCAGTCCTAGGGCCACAGCACACAGAAATTGCTACATTTTGGCTTAAAGAAGGAATGATTGAAATACCGTTTCTGTGATTCACATTTTTATCTTGTATATTTTATGGGCCACACTATGGAGTATATGTAATTATAGCTGCCATGTTTGGATTAAAAGAAAGGGTCACTCTGGAGATGACAAACATCTGATTCATGTGTTGCTGTGTCCTTTTGTATCCGTATCAGGCATCACTAATCAACTGTGGCATTTTACTACAGATTTTTAGTCTACTTCCCAACCAAGTGTCCTGAGCCACCACTGGAAATCAATCAAAACAGACACAGGAGTGGTAACCAATGCTATTCAGGATCTGCTGAACACTCTCTAAGGAATTTTTCTTTGGAAACCCACCACTTTGCAAGATTTATAAGTACAATTACTGAAACATATTCATTCCCCTGTAGATGAGTCCTCCAAATATACCTTTAGAGCATTTATGTGTCCTTGAATTCTTCTTCAATGGCACATTAAACGGGACTGTAGAGCTACACGCAATAGACTGCAATTAAACGCCTTCACTGTAGATTCTAATCTGTCGTCATTATTTTTAACCACGGGGCACAGATCCCATTAGAGAAAGTTACTACTTTCTACTACTTATGAGGGTGAAGCGGGGAAAGAAACATAAATGCTTATGGCTGAAACTGCTTCAACTAACCCTCTGCTGGCAAGGGCTGCTGGGAAAGCAAGTACCAGCATGGCTGTGCTGAGCGAGCCCTGCAGATTGATTTAGCGAGCAGGGAAGCCTGGCGTTCCTGCAGGTGTCGGATTATCGCTTTCTGCTGCTGTGCGGCATCTGATCCACACTAGACACACACACACACACACACACACACACACACACACACACACACACA
>JANHMN010000019.1:38905565-38940420 GCA_030674055.1 Rhabdomys pumilio
GGAGAGGGAGAGGGAGAGGGAGAGGGAAACGAAGAGGGAAACGGAGAGGGAAACAGAAAGGGAGAGGGAGAGAGAACAGAGAGGATAACCATGGCCAACTACTCTTCAGCCTGAGGTCTTCCCTGCAGTGTGGTTGACTCCACAGTGCAGTGTCACTCCATTTGAAGAAAACTAATTTTGCCTTTCCCAGCAGTTATCAGTTGCAAATAGGATTTTGGTTAAGTCTCTAACAGTGTCAGGTGTGGGCTCAGTCTCATGGAGCAGGCCTTAAGTATAAACTTGTTTGCTCTAATAACAGTTGTGCCATCATTGTAACAGCGGGGCCTATCTTGTAGGCAGGCTGCTAGTCTAATCTACAGGCATTATAGGTGAATAGGAATGATGATTGTCCTTCTACCCCCAATAACATATACAGTGCCTTTCAGAAAAATAAATGCTAGTCAGCAGGGGTAAAGCTTCTAGTTGATCCTCAGCTAGACTCTTTCCTTGTTTGATAACATAAATATGTGCTTTTTTTTTTTCAATAACAGGCTCTTCCTGTCATGTTGCACAAAAGCATTGGCAATAGCCTGTAATGTTTGGGTATGGGTCTATGTGACTCCTTTGGCCAATAACTTAAAAAGAAATAAACCATTCTTGCAACTGAGGTTTTTATTTAATAGATAAATATAGAGAACAAAGAAACAATATTAAAATATGCAGGGGAAAAAAAGACAAAGTCACATACAAAGGCAAGCCCATAAGAATAATATCTGATCTTTTTCAGTGGAGACCCTGAAGGACGAAAGGGCTTGGATGGGTGTTCTACAAATTCTGAGAGACAAGATGACCTTCTAGTTGGGCACTACTATACCCAGCAAAACTATCAATCATAAGCAAAGAGAACGTGAAACAGCTCATGTTACAAACAAATTTTATCAACTTGTGTCCACCACTCTGACACTACATCAGACATTAGAAGGAAAACTTTAATCCGAAGTGGAAAATTAACTAATCCCAAGAGGGCACAAGGAATAAATAATTGCATGACCCAAACAGAAAATGACAAAAAAACAAACATTACAATAGCAAAATAGTATGAATTAATAAGCTCTGCTCCATAATAGCTCTTAATACTGTTGCTCTCAAGTCTGCCTCCTGGGGGGGGAGGGGCACTGCCTAATAGACAGGATGCATAAAGGGGATCCACCATTCTGCTCTCTCCAAGAAATGCGCCTTACAACCACGGACAGATTACTACCTTAGTATAGATATCTGGGAAAAGGTATTGCAAGCAAACAGGACCTAGAAGCAAGCAAGCATGGTTATTTTAATATTTAACAAAATAGACTTCAAACCAAGACTAATCAGACACTATCTAATCTTTACGAGAAAACAGTCACCCAAAGGACATTCTATTTCTAATTTCTAAACTGATATTCCAAATGCGAAGAGATCAAATTTCAAAAGATGTCAAAAAAAAAAAAAACCCACAAAAAGAACAAAGACAAAAACAAACATACAAACAAACAAAACAAAACCTTACTACTAAAGCAAAAGAAGCTATCATTAATCGATATATTGTATAGATTATTTAGAATAATTAAATTATTTTCCTCAATATTTAGGACGATTTTTAGAAAAGGGATGGGAAGAAAGAGCTACAAAGAAGTGCTGTGAAATTTTGAAAAATGATCGTATTGTGTTGTTTTAATTGTGGCATTATTTATCAATCTTACCCAAAGCTCCATGAGCAATTTATTTTGTATAAGCTATAGAGAGGTGTGGCTGTTTAAAATACCTATGTGTCCGGGGCTTATAACCCAAAACTTCTCTGTTTCTGGTTTTACAAAATTTATTTATGGATTTACAAAATCAAACCTCTCTGGATCAGTTCCTGCCTCCAGGTTCCTGTCCTGTTTGAACTCCCACAAGATAATATGATATCTAACATTTTCTGAGTTTACAGTCAAAAGTAAACCTAAACCAACTTGTAGTTTGGAAACCCTTGTGGAAATCTTGCTACTATATATAATAGCTGCATCCTGTGGAATGATACACTAACCCAGCAAAGCTCCAGTTTCCTTAAGTCTCCAATGGCACCTCAAGGGTTAAGTCACTAAGGTAAAATATTTCACAAACTCTGAAGCATGATACACACCAGCAACCTATTGCCAAGATCTAAGTCATATTTGTTCCTGATGCAGATGTATTCCTTTGAGCTCTTTGCAGAATTAAGTAAAATATTCAATTTCTGGAACTAAAAGCTATCAAACCTCTCTGAAAGTCTTGCAACAGTTTGGTAGATAGAAAACTGAGGACCAAAATTGCCTTTCTGAAGAATAGAGCTTTGTAAAAGACAGAGCTAGGAGGATATAAAAACACAGGCTCACTTCAAGATGCAGAAGTGGGTGAAATTGAGGTGCTAATCAAAATGTTTGAAGACTGTCATCCTTCTAAGAATAATGCCATCCTTAAGAGCCATGTGTTCAACATCTGCAAAACCAAACGCAGATGAAAATTTCTATTAGCTTGTACCAGAAATGTGATCACTCAGCTCAATCTGAGGCTGTTGTGGGGGGTTTATAATTCATATAATTCAAAGTAATATCAGATGGAAGTGATGAGCGAGGCGAAAAGGTAAAAATTATTACATAAACACAATTTATTTCGGAAAAGCATGTGAGCTCACATGCAAGGCAGCAAAATCTTAACTTTCTCTTGGTAATTGGATAGCAGAGTCAGCACAGGTTTTCGGAAGGAAATGAGAAACCAGACGAAGCCAAACAAGTCTGATCTATGAAAACTTTTCCGATTCCCCCAGACCAAATGGAGTAACTTGTTGTTTGTGTTTCAGCTGTTCCAATCACTTCCTTCCTTCCGTAGTACCTGTGCAGGGTAGTTTTATGTCATCTTGACACAGGCTGAAGTCATCTGAAAGGAAGGACATTCAGCTAAGAAAGGGCCTCCACAAGATCAGGCAGTAGGCAGCCTGTAGAGGATTGACTTACTTAGTGATTGACGGGAGAAGGCCCAGCCCATTGTGGGTGGTGCCATCCCTGGGCTGATGGTCCTGGGTTCTACAACAAAGCAAGCTGAGCGAGCCATGTGGAACAGACTAGTCAACAGTCCCACTCCATGGTCTCTGCATCAGCACCTGCCTTCAGGTTTCTGCCCTGTTTGAATTCCTGTCCTGACTTCCCTCTATGATGATAAACAGAAATACGGAATATTTGGAACAAATGGAAAGGAAAATGTGGATAAAATCCTTTCCTCCTCAACTTTCTTTTTGATCATAATATTTCATATCAGTAATATAACCCTAAGACAGTATCTATTACCAGTTCTGTTTTGTCTTGTGTACATATAGTAAGTAGTTCCTCATCAACTGACCTTTCTAGAAAGCAGAAGCCATGCCCCATTCTCTTAGTATTGCTAGGGACAGGCCTCTGGCCCAATACATGTTCAAGAAACTATTATTAAATCACAAAGGAGGAACATTTTGGCCAATAAATATCTCAATATGAGCCATAGGCTCGTCTCAGAACATCAAATAAGGATATGCTAATTTTAAAATACATAAATATGGCCAGAAGGTACTCAAATAATAGACTGCTTGCCTATCGTGTTAAAGGAGGCCCTTGGTTCAATTTCCATCACTTCATAATGTGGCCCAGATAGCTCATACCTATCACCACAGGGGTTAGTCAGTTAAGACAAGACCTAAACTACATGAGACCCTATATCAATACAAAAAATAAATCAGACAATCAAATTGACAAAACACAAGTGTAGTTGCTCAGCTTAGGAAACAGCTTTACATTGTAGTGAAGCTCAGCAGATATTCTCTTTCATCTCATTAACCAATCATTCAGGCCCTACCATGCAGAGAGTTATGATGTCAGCAGAGATCACTCACATATTCGACTGAGGATTCCAATGAAAGCCAAGTTACAGGACCCAGATCCGTACATGTCAGGCAGAACAGATACGGAAGGTCTGGTGGGTTGCAGTTTGCCATCTCTCTCCAGTGTCACTCAGAGGCATCTACGACTATGAAATGCATGATTTGTACAAAAGTCAGAGAAATTTTTTGGATAATGCAATACATTTCTTCAGCCCAAATACTTCCCTATAGGTGTCCGTCACCATGCCCACAAGTTCATGCCTTTGTTTAAACGGCAGAAGATTTATATCCGTGTTTTGCTCTATTTTTTCAATGAGGGGGGAAAATGACTCTAGCATTTCTTGTAAATATCCATCATGGAACTTCATCTCAAAGAGTTGTTTAAAAAAAGAAGTATCCTAGAGAGGGTGGATGGGAGATCGGATAAGGCAGAGAAATTCATGAACAAATCTGAACTGTTCTATAGAAAACAGACTCCAGAAACCCCTACTATGCTAGTATATAAGGATACTGTATAAATATATTAGTATAAAATATTAATATATTATAAATATATTAGAAAATATCATAGTACCGTGTCATTCAAATCTATTTTTGTGTCCACACTTCATTCATAGGAACAATTTGCAAAACAAGGGCACATGGTCTGACACCTTAAAAAATTGTCCTAGGGGGCAGTTGTTGTCCCTGTTTGCCTAATAACCTAGTGATGAGCACCTATGCAGGTAGAACCAGAGATCTTTGCGTTCCAGCAACCAGTCACAGAGGCAGAGCATTAGATTGTTGAATAGATGCCATTGAGTGGATCTAGGTTTTGGAAACTATTAAATTCATTGGCACACTTTCTCCTTGCAGTCAACTGCTGTCAGAAGCTAAATCTCTGTTGTTCATCTATCACAGACCTCCACATCTCTCGTGCAAGCAGTAAGATGTCTATGACAGAAAACCCCAGAAGGGTCTGGTTTCCAGTTTTACATCAACAGTTTTGTAGGCTTATGGTGCTAACACTGATAGCAAGGTCTCCTGCCTGTTGCAGCTAGAATTTCAATATGGCAGCCAGTTGGGATTGAAGAGTATTAAGAGGTTTAAAATGCAAAGAGATGCCTAGAGGTTTTTCTTCCCAAGGGTTTTCTTACTGGGGAATCTCCAAAGACCTGTGGAAGATTAGAATTGAAAGGAAGCCCAAAGAGGTTATTTACCCTGAGTTAAACAGCTCATTAGTGACAAGAATGGGGCTTAAATTCCATGCTTTGACTCCTTGCTCCAGCCTATCTTCCTCTATTCAAAATGACACAGCCTTGAAAAATCAGTTCTGAACCTCTCGTGCCCTCACAACTCCAAATCTACTCTTCCAGCAGTCTTCAAATCCTTAATTAAAACACTGCAGTGCTTTAGTGGTAGTTTTAAGAAAAATCACTTCAAAATGAAATAAAGAATCCTTAGGTCTTGCTCAAATAAAACACCCTCTTCAGTAGTCAAACCATGCACATCCAATGTGGTATTAATGTGACACGTGTCATTGGAGATTCTGTGATAATCATAGAACCAACCCCTATGACCTCTCACCCTGGAGTAAAAACAAAAACAAACATTTTTGTAAGGAATGATAAAGCAATTGTGTTGTTTTCTTTTCAAAGCTCTCTGATGTGTCTACATTACTCTTTAGATTCATAACCCAAAAGCCCATGGTAAATTTCACTCCTAGCTTATCCCATGTGTACACCAAGTTTCAGTCACAGAGACTTAAAGGAGACATAATTATTGTCATTTCCCACATCTCATGACTTTGCCATATGCCTTCTCTCTGTCTAGAACAGTGGTTCTCAACCTTCCTAATGCTGTGACCCTTTACTACAGTTCCTCACGTTGTACCTCCCCACAATATGTCTTCTACTTCATAACTGTCATTTTGCTACTGTTTTGATTCATAAAATATATGATATGCAAGATATCTGATAGTCACCCCTGTAAAAGGGTTGTTCGACCCCAGTCTAGAACATTTGTCCCACACAGATCAAGCCTTCATATCTGAACTTGTTCTGAGATGCTTTTGGTGGCCTTCCTTATAATTGTTGACTTCAGAGATTCTTCTCCTTGACTAAAGACCCCATGAGGGCAGATGCCTTCTGCAGAGAATTAATCCTCAGCTTACTTACACATAGTGGCGGCTCAATATGGAACACCAAACAGAAGAACAGGAGGAAGAGAGGAGAGTGTTACAGAGGGAAGCATCAGGAAGAGGAGAGAGGAGAAATGGATTAAACAAGCCGTGTTGTTCTGACCACGACACCCTTAAGCAGCTATATTCTCTTATCTCATATAGAGCTGTTAAAAAGATTTTTGGGTTTATTTGGGAAAATAAAACCCAGATCAAGGGTCCAAGAGTCAGTGAAGACAAACAGATTTAAGAAAAGTGAAGAAGAAGTAAACATTATGTTGAATATACACATCCTCTCAAACATGCAGCAGTGATCATGAATAAAGCTTCCTGTGTGCCTTAAAACATGGAGCAGCACATCTGTGTGCATCAGAGTGAACTAAAGCATCACATAACACACCCACATGCCAACTGTTACACTAAAACATTGCATAACACACCTGTGCATGCGTTCTAACACTCAAGCATTGCATCGTGCACATATATGCATACAATTTATCCTGATAAGCCCAGTACATTTCAAAACCCAGGGGCATGGAAAAACTGCTAAGTCATGCACAGCCCAGTTTAAGCTTATATTAAAGATAATATTTCCATAATTTAGAAAGAAGCAATATTCATTTCTGGTAGCAAAGATTGTCCTATCATTTTGAAGATAAGCGGTCCATCCCACAGTGAAGCTTGAGACACTGAGTATAAGCAACACACAGGACCGCGGTTTGGAAAGGCTCCTGCTAGATATGTGAACCCGTACTCTGTAAAGGCACATACAGCTCCATTTATCTGTCTTAGAGGGAAAGTTAGTCAGATGGACCCTGCTGAGATTTGTACCTGAAAGCTACAGAAAAATGTAAAGGTACAAAAAAAAAAAAAAAGGTTCTTGGGACATACCAAGTTAAGCAAAATAAATTTAAAAAATAACTACTGACTAGGCCAATGAGATTGGCTTAAATTAAGTTTCACTGAGAAAAAAAAAGATAGAACATACCTGTACTAATTTTAGGTCTCATCAACTTTTCTATAATTTAAGTTTGTTATCTTATCTATGGCTATATCAAGTCTTCAAAAATGCAAGTGAAAAAAAAATTGAAAGTAATCTGTGTGGGAGGACAATGCTATTCCCTCCCAGAGAGTACAGGTAATTAAACTAAACCCCCAGTGCTGGCCATGAGTTGTTAGTTATGAAGGTCCCAGAGAGTCCATATCAAAAGCAATCCAGACCACGGTCATTACTTTCAGTAGTCCGCCACAACTACACTGTAAGATTCTATTGCATGAGGCTGAAGAGATGGCTCAATGGTTAAGAAAACACATTGCTCTTGCAGAGCACCTCATTCCCGTTCCCAAAATCCACATAGCTGCTCAAAACCATCTGTAACTCTAGACCCAGGGATTCTGACCCTCTCCATGAGTACTGCATTAATGAGATGCTAAAACGTACATTGCAAGCAAAACACATCCAGATAACAAAAGTCCAAAGATCCTATTAATGGAGATACTATGTTTCTTGGTTCCAGGACAGAACAGAGTCATGCTGGGAAAAAAAATCTAGAGGTCTCCTCCCTGAGTTTCACAGTATGAAAGGTGCTATTCAGGACGCCAAGGGAGAAAAATTCAACCAGGTTTTACCCAGAAGCAGACCAGCCTTGCTGCAGTACCAACCTGCTAGGCAAAATGACCCTTTTGATTTAATAATTGCTTGATTGTTATGAGTAGAACAGTCTTCTGAATGGAGGCATACTACACAGGAAAGAACACAAATGGTGGGCAATTCCTACCACTGTCTCTGTTTTGCTAAATGAACATGTTGAAAATATTTGTTATACTCTTAGATTGTGGAAGTCCCTCATGCTTGGTCAGAGAAGCTTTTTTCTGCACTGGGTATCAGTTGTCATAGTTAACTAGTGAAACTTCTGGGAATAAGGGGCTGTGCAGTGCTCTATCCTAATTGGGCATCTATAACAAACACCACCACCTCCCTCCCACGTATATGCCCGTCATGGTTCGTGGGGCATCCAGAGGAGGGTCAGAAAGAATGTAAGTGCTGGAAAATGTAGAAGAGCCGTGATTCTGGATACAACATGGCCATTGCTCTTGTGACAGCAGCTGTGAGTACTGGCATAAGATCTGTGCATGATGGAGACTGTGAATATTCAGAAGGGTCTCATGAGGTCCCATCCCTCCCTGAGGATGACAGTTTCTCTTAGGGGGCAAGGACTCATTTTCTTCAGTGTTATATAGATACTGGTAAGCCACCAGTAGACCTATTAAACCTCATGTTCCTGTATGCAAAGCCTGGTCAAACTAAAAATGAACAGACATGGATATAAGAGAAAGTAGGGTAGGCTGAAAAGGGGGAGAAGGTTAAGGAAGAGCAGGAGGTCATACCAGAAGGTAATGAACGGTGGCTATGGTCAAAATGTCTTAATGTCTTAAATATACATATACATATATGCATACACATATACATATACATATACATACACATACACATACACATACACATACACATACACATACACATACACATACACATACACATACACATACACATACACATATACATATACATATACATATAATCATATACATATACATATACATATATATATCAAAGACTAATTAAAAATTGTTTTCATTAAAAATGATCTATAAAGGAGAAGCGGGCTTTTTAGATCACACAACACAGAGTCACAGATTCTCAGTAAGAATTTAGACAGAAAAAAAAAAAAACAACTCTAAAAGGTAGAGACAATAAGTGGTCTGATGACGATGACATCAGGAGACACTGGCTTTACGAGGACAAGGATTCCAGTTTCTTGACTCCGTAGCTAAATGTCTGAACATCACATCATTCTGAAAAGCAGCCATATCTTTCTATTTGGCATTTTCCTTGTTAAACAAATGCACCTTGTTCTATTTGAGGTTAGAGATATCCTAAATCCCCATATGGTTTTATATCAACTTTCTCAGAGCAGAACACCCCTTCCTGAATTCACACAATTGTCTCTCTTTGCTCTGAAGGACTGTATTTATATCTTTGTTCTATTTTCTTCTCCAGCCTGCACATCATTGTCCTTGTCCTCTAGATGGATTTGAAATGTGGTTCTGCCATTCATAGTGTTACTTCTCCTCCCAAGTCTGAATCACAGATGAATCTGAAGGGTGTGGCATCTGAAGGGTGTGGCTTCCACCTCTTCATTCAGGTCCTGGTAAAGAAACTAAAGAAGCTGACTTTGGAGGACGGACTGCTCTTCTCTGACCCTCCAAGAGGCTTAACATGGGAATGAAGAGCCAAACAATGTGCCTGCTTAGCATACATTGGTCCAGCCAACAGATTCTTGCATCTTACACACAGTTTTCTAAGACGTGTAATAATTACAACTGTCTTCTACACGAGAATCCATATAGAAAGAGATATTGCATTCTACTGTGTTCTATAGCTGACAAACTTCTTTTGTTGGCAATATTTTCATCTGTGACTCAAAAAAAAAGATAAACAAGCTAGGACTTGTTGTTTATGTTCTGTAGGTCAGGAAGCTAAATTTTGGAGATGTCAACTGACTAATTCACAATCAACTTGTCAGTAAATATTAGAAAAAAGTAGCCTCAGATACTTGTTCTGGTAATTTTGTGAGACATATATATTTGGAGAGCATGCATTGTTTTCAAACATGTTACTGAACTGATTTCAAACCATTGAATTCAAAACAAGATCCCCAGTAAATTACATGCCTGACATTCTGGATACCCCAAGAACCCAACAAAATAGACTAGAGCATTTCACAAACCTGGGTTCTGATACCATAAACACACATACTTGCTCACTTCAATCTTCATATCTCCAAATACCTAAGATCCATGGTCTCCTCTGCCCTTTGTGTCAGCAAGTGAAATGAAGAAGATTCTAAGTTTTTGAACCAAACAAACAAAACCTACTAAGGCATCTCCAAAGACCAAGAACCATATTCCCCTACAATGCCTGTTCTTTAAATGATACGTGCAACGGCCCCTGACATATATTTGTCTCGATCACAAGAAGTTTGGGATTTGAAGGGAAGTTTGAAGGGAAACCACCACTATGAGCTCTTGACTGTTAAAGTCCAATCACTAGCAAGCTTTTAATTCTACTGCATCTTACTTGTGTGCTATGCTCAAGTTGTTTATTAAGGCCTTAATTACATGCCGAATGAGTGCCAGCTTCCTAAGATCTATGAAGATGGCACACAAACAAGCTAGATACCACATCCTAAGAGTCTATTCTGTGTCCTGACAAAGCTGAGGACTGTAACGAACACTGATAACACTGCTTCAGGTTTGCACACCAGTTTAGAGTTTATAAAACACTTCCCAAGATATCAATGAGAGCCTCACACTAGTTATATGTAATAAACAGTACAGACACCATTATCTACATTTTATAAATGAAGGAAATAAAATCTGGCAAATTCAGTGGCCTACAAGTACTGAGTGAGCGAGTTGGGTCTCAAATTAATGGACTCTTATACAAGTTTAGTGAGGACCATAAAAAGTTATGTGACTGTTTAAATTCAAGGGAAAAAAAAACAGGTAACATGAGCCACCTATATTCAAAGAATGCCATCAATGAGTTCAGGGGAAAGTGTCACCATCGCAACTGAGTTCAACAACAGGGCACAAAAGCCTGTAACTGTCATAAGACATTCAAGCACACATGCGCACATATGCACATGCACGTGCATGGGGTGTGTGGGGATGTATGTGCATGTGTGAATGCTTATGTGTTTGTGTATCTGTGTGTGTGTGTGTGTGTGTGTGTGTGTGTGTGTGTGTGTGTGTGTGTAAGCCAGATGACAATTTTGTATGCTATTCCTCAGGTGCCATCTCCCTGGTTTTTAAAACAGAATTTCTTACCAGTAAGCTGAGGTGGCTAGCCAGTGAACCCCAAGGATCTGCCTTTCTCACCACCACCACCCCAAGAACTGTGATTACAGCCAATCATTTTGCTGTTGTTGTTTTGGTTTTGTTCTTAAATATGACTTTTGGGGTTAAAGCCATATCCTCACACCTAACAAGCCAGTGCCTTACTGACGAGGCTATCTCGTGAGCATCTATCACTAAAAGTCTTCCTATCTCAGACTCCAATCCAAACCAAGCAGACCTTGAGACCAAGCTTGTCCCTTATCCTAAAAGAGCTCTTGTTCTGCGATGGTGAGATAAGTAGGCAACCAACTGCATATGCTTTAAGTTGTTCCATCCAAAAAGAATAAATAAATTCCATCAGAAAGAAAGAGGCCAACTCCCCCATGCAACTTGGTGACTGATCTGCATAGCAGCAGAGGTGAGACACACGTGAGGCTACAATAAGAAAGCAGCTGAGTTTCATCTGACATAACAGCTGAGTGCCAACTCAAAAAAAAAAAAAAAAAAAAAAACACCCAAGTGTGAGAACGAAAAGGAAAATGACAAAGTGCATTATGACTCTGAACAATATCCTGACAGGAAACGGAGGGCTCAGCAGGCTCCCGCACATTAAAAATCATGCCCCATCTTGATGTGGGCTGAACTCTCTGAGGAGAAATCACAGGCAAGCTAAATGCGGAACAGGAGAGAACAGAAAGCAAAGAAGCAGAAGCTCGCATGCAGGCTGAAAGTGTAAAGATGTGTTAGAACATTACTGTTCCAAGGATGGTCCCTGAACCAGCAGCAACATCCTTGCTCAGAATTCATTTTGTAATGCTGATGATCAAAGGCCATGAAATCAGAAACACTGGGGCTGCAGTCTAGCTATCTCGGAATAAGGCATCCCGAGGGTTGAGGTGCGTAAAACCTCTAGAGAGGTGTGATTTGCCCTTGTCCCGTGTTTTCAGCCAAAGAGCGCAAGCACCAGATGATAGGCAGTGTGTTCCTATTTGCTGTGAACACAGAAAGGATGCGGTTTTGAGGCTTCCTCCATATAGAGACTTTGTAGATGCTATAAACGGTAATTTCATTTGCAAGTGCCCTCTGGCAGATCAGTAAGAGCAGGAGGACAGGTACACGATAATTAATCATTCGATTACAGTCATCATACAGTTAATTAAACACGGTATAGTCTCCCGCGATCATTTAACCCTTGGAGAACTGACTATTAGACTTTGGTATGTTTTGAATTCCCCCTGGGAAGAAGCCCCTGTTCAAATGCATTGTAGACCCCACCGCAGAGGCGGAATAGGTAGGCAAAAGATTGGGATCTGACAATCTGCATTTCCCAAACATCTCTGGCTGATGCTAATATATAAATTCAAGGGCCACGTATTCAGAAGCCTTATATGAGACGCCCTCTTGAACTTGTTTTCTGAAATGATGCCTTAGTTACGCCAGATCATGTTATGCTTGTAAATACTTAAAGAGGGCCTCTGGGTAGGGTGCACCCAAAAGCAAAGATCTGTGCCATTGGTTAATTTTATGGGATGAGTATGATGACCCTGACGTATCTCAGATCACAACGTGATGTCACAGAGGTCACGGCTGGAAGTAGCTGGAGTTAATGCACAGTAACTGCTCTTTGACAGATGCCTAATTTCCACAGCCCCCAGTGTAGGAATTCTGAGCCAAGCAGATGCTCCTAGTGAATTCTGCCTTCTTCTCTGATGAGTCATGAACTCTAGCAAAAGAATCATGTGAGGCTCCATTCCTCACAACAAAACCTCGAGTAAATTTCCCCAAATAGAGAGCAATCATGTCGGGGTGTCCGACACTCAGAACTTGATTTGAGAATGGGTTTGGAGGCAGACAGTACAATGGAAAATGTAGATGACAGAAATTAATGACACCTAGAAGATTTTCTATTGCTGGGCAAGTAGAGCACTGATTCACTCTGAGGACGAGTTCAAATATCAAATGTGGCGGAACCAATACATTGAAAACAACCAAGTTCCTGAATAAACAGACAGTAAGAAAAAGAGTAAAGGAAAAAAAAATCCATTACTCTCATCTCCCCTTCTAAGCTACATAGTCTGGAAAATATTCTGTGCCTTCTATGAGATAATGATACCCTTCTCCATCCCTTCATATCCTTAATAAAAATGCAATGAGTTCACTTCATCTTTCTGACTGATGGGTCAAATAAGTGAGAATCCTGAGTCATTCTCAATAAGCAGCCTCTGATATGCAAACTGTGAAATGTGTCCAAGGGCATACATGATTTATTAAGTAACCAACTATTCTATGCTGTGTAGACCAGAGTTCTGGATTATATCTCCCCTTGAAAGATTCCCTTTCTTTGGATCTACTGATCAAGAGATGAGCCAGAAGGATTCTTGAATAGGAATATCTGAAAGCGTCACCATTATCTTGAGCCCTTTAGCCAGTAGCAATATGACATATTTGAATAATTACATCCCTGTAAACCAACAATGGGCCAAATTATCATTTGGTGTTGGGTGACCAAGATAGCTGGTCCATGCGTGCATGGCTTGCTAACCTCACAGTCTCAAGAATTTGAGAGACTCCTTTATCCAAGTTGCTGTTAGCAAGCAGTGACCCTCCACTAAAGAGTTTACCCTACACTGAGTTCACTTGGAGTCATTCAGTCCTGCTCTGCAATTCCCTACTTGAAAAGATTCTTGTCTTTGGACCGCAGCCAGAACAAAATTAAAGCATTTCCTATTCAACTTCGCCAAATGCAAGAACTCATTTGCTTAAGGCTTGATGACAATGAGTTGATTCAATTGTCATTCAAGAGGTAGTTTTGTAAAATGTTTCCTGTTAGCAGCCCACACTAAGCTTCCATTTTCTCTTTCCCTCATTCTCTGTTCCCCCTCCCCCTCCCCGCCAGTCCCCAAAAACTTAAGAAAAACTACATCCTGAGAAAGCAGAACTGTTGGTGGTTCCAATGAGGACACATCAATGAATTCTAGTAGACACACCATCATTATAACCACACATGTATCATTGAAATACATTAAAACACACATGTTCCTGAAAATCTAAATCAGCAGCAGCCCTCTGCTTCTTTTTGTTTATATTTTATTGAAAATATGTGTTTTAATAGAATGTATTCTGATTATGGTTTTCCTTCCCCAAACTCCTCCTGGATCCTCCCCACGTGACCACCTACCCAAATCCATACCTCTGATTTTTTCTCTCTCATTAGAATACAAACAGGCACCTAAAATCAATAATAACAACAACAACAACACAGGCAAACCAGAATACAATAAAACAAAGCAAAAAAAAAAAAAGACAAACACTTTAAAATCACATATAGAGGCAGAGACATACATGGTCGCACACAGAAACCTCATAAAAGTATAAAGCCAGAAACCATACTATATAATAATAGAGAGATGTAAGGTGAGAGAGAGAGAGAGAGAGAGAGAGAGAGAGAGAGAGAGAGAGAGAGGAGGAAGAGGAGGAAGAGGAAGGAGGAAGGAAGGAGGGAGGGAGGAAGGAAGGAAGGAAGGAAGGAAGGAAGGAAGGAAGGAAGGAAGGCAGGCAGTTAGTTCTGACAGAGAGAAAAAGCATTATCACACAGAGAAACTCCAAAGTGCCATTGAATTCTTTTTATATTGGCTATCTACTCCTAGGCATGGATTATAGCCTAAAGAGTATTTGTATACTCAGGAGACTCTTTTGTAGTAGAAACTAATTTTTCATTTGCAAGCAGTTATATGGAAATAGGTTCTGGGTTGGGGTGGGATATTGTGTCCATTTCCCCTTCCAATGTGCTAGCAAACCATCTGGTGAAGACCTGTGCAGCCCCGGTTCATGCTGCAAAAGCCTCTGTGAGTTCATATGTAAATCATATCCTTTGGATAGTATATGCCCAAGAGTGGTCTAGCTGGATCCTGATGTGGATATAATCCCAGCTTCCTAAGGAATCAACACACTGATTCCAATAGTGGTTGTCAACGTTTGCACTCCCACCAGCAATGGATGAGTGTTCCCTCCTCCTCCACATTCTCGCCAGCATGAGCTGTTATTTGTTCTAGCAATTTTGGTCATTGTGGCTGGTATAAGATGAATTCTCAAAGGATTTCTGATCTGCATTTCCCTGATACCCAAGGATGTTGAACATTTAAGTGCTTTCTCAGAAATGTGTGTTTCTTCCTGTGGGAATACCCTCTTTAGACTGGGGGATCTCTGTGAGCACCAAGGCCAGCAGAGTGCTGATTCATGGGAGGCAATGGGGAAGTTGGGTTCAACCTGGTATTGGTGGTTTGGATTTTGAGAGTCCAACACACTGGGTAGCTTATTTCAGGCATATCTAAGCACAGCACAATTTAGAAAGAGACTTTCCTGGTAACAATTATCTCAACTCCATGCCTCCAAAAAAGCTGAAGACATAACTCCTGTGAAACTCTTGTAGTAAATTACATGTGACATCTTTCCTATAGATAGATTTACTGAAGAAGCAAGCTCAAGGTAAATGATGCTCGTGGTAAAATTCTGGGAGAAGATAGTACTATACCTTAACTGAGATAAACGGGCTCAAGGGTCTTTGGAAAACAGGGTGGCCTTGCCATACAAATGGCGCGAAGGTCACCAGGAATTATATTACATGGTTCTCTCTTCTGGGCAAAAACACACATTATCAGTCTCTCCTTTTGAAAAGACAAACCTGTTTGTATAATACCCCTAATTTCCCTACCACTTCCCTGAGAGCACAAGTACTTATGTGCCTCCTACAGAGCTGTTCTTCCTCTATTCACAGCTGTGTTGAGACTTCTTCTACTGCTTCTCCATTCTTTGGAGTCCTTCTTTCTTCCCATCTCACCTCAGGGACAATACAGGTCTAAGTCCGGAGAACGTTTTTTTGTTTGTTTGTTTGTTTGTTTGTTTTTTAATTCAGAGAAATAACAGTTTTTCCCAAAGAAAACTCTGGGCAAATGAGGCCTAACTGATTTATTTTAGTGCAAAGATGCTAATATAAAACTCAAGATTTCTAAGTCTTTTGTAATGTGTGACTTGAAAGAACACAAAGGAAGTCAAGAACAAAACACCAAAGAGTTTGTGAAGCCATTAATCACGTAAACATTTTGTGTCTCCACCAATGCAGAACTGGCTGGACTGGGGTTAGAGCATTCATTAATAAGCAAGTTTGCTTTGGTGGCAATGTGTTTAGCAGCTATAGCTCAATGATAAAGGGTATCTGCTGGCATCCTATCTGTATTTATGTTCCTTTGCCTCTAGAAGCTAGTCCTTAATGAGAGCTACTAACTCTGGAGGACAAGTAGGTTTCAAAGTGGCTAACAGTTTTCAAAATAAGCGATGGTTGCTTAGAAAACAATGATAAGACAGATACTGAAGACGTGTCTAAAGTTAGCAGGAAAAGAATACGCCTTTCATTGCCTAGAAATAACTTATATAGGCCTGGCTACCACATCTCTGTATGTATATGTGTATAGATATATGATTGTATATGAATATGTATTTGCATGTATGTGCATATGGATGTGTCTGTCTGTATGTGGATATATATATATATATATATATATATATATATAGAGAGAGAGAGAGAGAGAGAGAGAGAGAGAGAGAGATTACATTTGCACATTTCTGTATGCGTTTGTACATATTAATATATGTGTGTATACATGTATAAGGATGGATGGATATGTATGAATATATGAATGTGTATATGTATATATGTGTGTGCATTTGTGACTATGTATTAGGATGTGGTAGATGTATGAGTGTGTGTATATGTGTGACATAATGAGTATGGATGTGAATTTGTTAGTACACAAATGTGTGTGTGTGTGTGTGTGTGTGTGTGTATATACTTAGTGTATTAGCAATTCTCAGTGCACAAAGCTACATAGTAAAGTTTTGCTAAACTAGATTAATTCATGTAGGAAACATTAGCAAATAGCTAATAAAAAACGTGTAACATTCAGGAAGAACCTGTGTTTGGAAACCAGTTGAAACACCCTCTATGACCTTGAATAGAACATTGTCCTCCCAGATATTTGAAAGAAATTTAAGTAAACTTTTGAGTCCTTGTTCAGTTTCAAGCCTACCACTATTCTCTTACTTCCCTCTTTGTTTGTGGAGGCTCCAGTGACCTGTGTTATCAATGTATGTCAACAGACTCATACTTCAAAATTAAATAGAATCAGGAAGTCTAAAACTCTGAAAGAACAGGGATGTTTGGTGGTTAGAATAGTTAAAAGTCAGAAAGGTATCAGACAGAATGAGCTGGGAGGATATGAGGAGGCTGAGGTTTGCAACAAGAGGCTGGATCATGATTCCCTTTTTTTTTTTTTTTAATGTGATCCTTTTAAAGCTCATCTTGCTCCTTCCGTGGCATTTGTCAGTGACTGCCACGGATCACCTTTGTGGTAGCCTTCTAGCCATGGGTTTACATAGGAGACTGGAGAAAGAGAGGAAGGGGACACTGTCATATATGTAATCGGAGAAGGAGGACATAACCTAGAAGACAAAAAGACAGCCAAAATGACAATTCTCAGCTGACACAGGACAGAGTGTTTTATAGAAAAGCCATAAGCCAGCGTGGCTGGCCACGAAAACCAGGGAGACCCAATCTAACAAATGTTTTATCAAAGCAAAAGACACCAAAACTCATAATAAAACATTTCTTCTATCTTTCTATCCAGGCTGTAGTCCAAAATAATACTTAATGTACCATAGGGAAGGGTACCCAGACAACTGCTCTGTCTTATGTGCCAGCAAGAGGTGTGAAGTCACTTATGAGTCACATCGGTGTCTCCTGTTTTCCTCAACAAACTCAGGAAAGAACCAAGTAGAAAAGCCAAGTGCAAGAGCTGACAAAAGTGAGCAAACTGCCATGGAGCTTCCCTGTCACATATCAACACAGAGGCCATGTTTAAAATGTTTATATTTCTTATTCCTTGGTGAACGGCACCTAAGCTTTGAAAATACCAGCTCTGGCCAGGCTTATAGAGCACACCATTTTCAGTTGCCTGAGAAATTGGGTGGCAGTTATTGAATTTTTTTAACACTTAGGCCTTTACTTAATACTTTGTCAACCCTGGAAATTAACCCTCCCTGAGTCATTAAATTTGAAAGCTAATCCTGAATATGCAAAATGGCGACCACAGGGAAGCACAGACTGAGGAGCTGATTGAATAGTGTTTGGGCCCCAAGGTCAGACTCCTCCGAAAATGGCTCCACACAGACCAGCTAACTGAATGAGACAGCATTAGCTTGTTTCAACTGACATTTTCTTCATATTACAGAAAATTTCATGGTAACCAAATTTTAATTACACACACACACACACACACACACACACACACACACACTCACAACCTGATCATTTGCAAGCCTCTATTTTTTTTCTTATTAATCATTCCATTTATTTATGTCTCAAATGATATCCTAGTTCCTGGTTCCCCCTCCACCAACCCCCCTTCCAACATCTGCCTTCCCCCTCCTCTCCTCTGCCTGTATGAGGGTGCTTCCCCATCCACCCACAGTCTCCTGCCCCACCATTCCAGCACCCCCTAATGCTGGGGCATCAAACCTCTCCAGGATCAAGGGCCTTCCCTCCCATTGCTGTCAAGTAAGGCCAGCCTCTGCTACATATGTATCTGGAGCCATGGATCCCTCCAGGTACACTTCTTGGTCTTCTGGGAGAACTGGGAGGTGAGGCCAACCTATATTGTTCTTCCAATGGGGTTGCAATCCCCCTCTTCTCCTCTAGTCCTTCCACCAGCTCCTGCACCAGTTTCCCTGAGTTCAGCCTGCTGGTTGGCTCCAAGCATCTGCCTCTGCTTTAGTCAGTTGCCGGCTGGACCTCCCAAAGAATTGCCTCACTAGGTTCCTGTCTGCAAGCACCTCTTGACCACGGCAACAGTTTTGGTTTTGATGTCTGCAGACATGATGGATCCCCTGTTGGCCCCTCTATTTTACTTGCTTTGTATTCTCAGTTCTTGAAAGTATCTAGAACTTTGCTTATAGGAAGGTAATGAGGAAAGGAGGGAAAGGTGGGGGGGGGGGAGAACATTGGGAGAAAGACAGGGAAAGAAAAAAAAGACAGAGAAAGAGGGAGGGGGGCTTACTCAATAATCAACCTTAAATGAGTAAAGAAGTTCTCAATGAAGTATGAAACATCCCAGAGAATAGAAATATCCTGTTCTTACTCATGAGATCCATGCATTAGAAATTCAAATGTATGTGCATCCATGTAGAATTGCTTAAGGACCTGTATTAAAATAGCTATCACAGCTGTTAGTTTCTTTATGCTTAAAATATTTTCATTTTCCCATTTGCCCACTCTCTATCTCCTCTTGCCTTTTTCTCTAACTTGTACTGCTCATTTGTTTCCAAAGACCATAGAATTCAGACTCATAGATCCTAAACAGAAAGAGATGGCTTTATTAAACTATCCATACCAACTACGTTCTAAATCAATGAAATTAATGTCTTTGGCAACGGGTATGGCTACGTTCTAGAGCCTGGCGTGTACAAAGACCCGGGTTCCATCCTCAGGTCTGCAAAGGAGAAAACTCATTGTTTTGCCTATTGGTAAAATTAGATATTTGGGACTGCCCACCGGAGAGCAAGGCTTCTTCATGCAGTGGTCACTCCACGGTGCAGCAGTTACCCCGTGTCTACGATATCTTCAGAAAGCATTAATTTGACCTATACTCATTTGGAATGGGTCAGTACATTGCCTGACACAATCAACCCCATTAGGTTGCTGGCTTTGTTCTTTGTTTCTCCTTTTCCAAAAGAGAAGGTTTGGCAAAAACCAGTTAACCACATAATGAGAAGGGCTGAGATACCAAGATTCTCCAAGAGCACACACTCAGTCTTTAAGTGTTTTCCAAGTACCTGTTTACTCACAAACAGTATAAAGGCAGCATATGTAGGGCTGACACTGCTCAGATGAGTGTTTTGATGAGTTAATTAGAGAGACCATCCTTATCTATTAATTAAAACTCCACAAGGCAGTATCGGAGTACTTGTAAAAGTTGCAATTATTGTATGTTCTTAAAGGGATTAAAACAAACCTACACCAGTTTTAATTAGCTTTCTTTACAACTCATTCACATTAGGGATACTGGACTATTTTCATGTTAAATGAACTTATATTATAAAATAAGGCTACATTGATTCAATTATAAGAACTCAAGTAGAAGAATATATAGATTGTTCGAGAGATCCAAATGTCACAATTACCTTTAAAACAGGACTAAGGATGTCACCCTTGTTTATTGGACTATACAAGTGGCTCAGTGGTAAATCCTGGCACTTTTCAAAGTACTTAAAGTATTCTTTAAAAATCCATTCATAGAAGGTTTTCTTTTCCAGTTGTCACATTCTCTGTATAGTGAGGGAACAAAGCATTTCACACTCACAGTCATTTGCTGAGAGCAAATATGTACTAGCTTCTATGATGCTATAACATAGAATGAAATAATAAATATTTTAGAGACAAATGAAACCAACAGTCACAGTAGCATAAATAATTTTTTCGAGACAAAGTGTCATTATGTAGCCTTAGCTGGTGGCAAACTCACCATGTAGCCATGGCTGGCCTAGAACTCATTATGTAGTTGAGACTGCTCCAAACTCACAGAGATCTGCCCACCTCTACCTCTCAATGCTGGGATTAAGGGCATAGATAATTGATTTTTAATTTATGAGGAAACACTTGACATAATGTAACATCAGACATAATAACGAGATCACCATAAGGGAGAGGTGAAGGAAACATGTTAGAGGCTCAAAGGTAGGAAAGACTCTATCTCTCTGTTGAGAGAGAAAAGAGGAAAGCAGTTTTTATGAGCATATAACAAACAAATGATTCTAAGGATTGCTGTGCTCTATTTTCTTCACCAGATTTTTCAACTCCTCAAATAACATATTACTGTTGGTCTTGGGAGTAGATGTCAGGGACACTGAGTGAGAAAATGACAGTAAAGGGGAGAGACATCTTGCTACTGATAGAAAGCACGTGTAGAACAAACAGAATCAGGAAGAGGAAACCAAACGCTTCACGGGGAGGGCCCCAACTGAAATGGAGCACAGCAGAGTTAGGAATGCGATACAAGAGAATCACAATGAATAATATAAAAACACACGGAAAAGCAAATGTGGTGAAAATGTGTTCAAACCTAAATTGGCCCGTATGCCTCTAGAACTTCGGAGTGAGTACAGAGAGCTTAATTGGCTTTGTAGACTGAGGGATGAAGAGGAATGTGATGATGTCTGAAGTGCCGTGTGATTGGTCAGTTCAAAAACCAAGAGCTTGGAGACCTGATCGGCAGCTGAAAGTGAAAAGCAGCATGGTGGTTTTACTTTGAGTACAATTTTTATGCAAAAAGCATCAGACACTTAAGAAATTGATATTTTGGGGCAGATTCTCTGGGAAACCTATAGAGAAAAGAGAAGCAGACCCTACATGTGAGAGAAGAAAACAGGAGATGGAATAGCAACAGGTATGGCTATCTGAGAGCTCTCTGATATTTGACATACTGTTGCAGACCAAGGAAGACATGGTGATAGAGAAGTCTGTGTTAGTTCTTAGTGATAGCAGCAGCTGATACTGTGATCAGAACAAGAACCCATAAAAAGGAGATAGTCAGGTACTCAGCAGAGACTTCATGTGGGACCAGGTATTCCTTCTACATACCAAACGGGCTGAAGGGAGTTTACAATGTCGGAAATGTCCCAGACAGAATCACATGTCTAAAAACAAAAGAATATGGGTACAGACTGCCCAAGAAAGAGAAATCAAAAAATATGCTGGCTTATGGAGGACTTAAAGGGAGGCAGCCAAAACCTGACTCTCTTTTGTGTTGTGTGAGGGAACAAAGTTCAACACGGTCGCAGGGGTCACATGATCCCAACCAGCCAAGAGTTCTTAATATTCAAAACCAGATCCTTTAGGCTCTAAAGCCTGTCCACTCTCTATCAGCTACTTCCTCCTTTATGAGGCAAAGCTTGAGGTGAGCCTCATCAGAATGTTTGCACACATGTGGAGACGCTAAGAAGAAGGAATCAAGAGAAGAAGACTCCATGGGAAATGTGAGACATCTCTAATGGACGTCTGATGAATGAGCAAGGTTACTCATCAGGTATAGGTCATGCTTCATCAGTCAGTACAAGGAGAGATGACTAATCACAGCCACGAGGTAGACATCTTGCCAGGATGAAAGAGCAGATTCCTGAGGATATGAGGAGATGATGTGGCAGGAAGAGAAAAGGAGGTTCAAGGAGACAAGAGGCTCTTATCAACAAAGAGTGAGCATCTCCATTGGATGCTACCACAGAAATCAAAGGAGAAAGAGCAGGAGTGTGTTTGTGAACACCTAACCTAGAGAGAGAATTACTAAGAGAGAGAGTATGCCCCCTTCTTATTCTTCTTTTCAGCCACCTAGGCTGAAATGTGTTTTGCTAGTCTCTAGGCGATTCTCTTTGCTCTTCTTCTATCACCTGAGTCACTTCTCGAATGTCTGTCAGGTGGAAAGAAGTACCTTATTCACCAGCATTCTGATTCAGGAATAGAACCTGAAATGTTCCATTTTCATCAATGAACAATGAAGGATGAAAGGATTGGGAAGTTTGGTTTGATATATAATTTGTATCCAGTGAGACTGTTTGGTTCGAAAACCAATAACATTTCAATTACATCTCCAGGTCTGTGGAGCCAGGGAGCTTTGCTCTGCTCCTTGTCGGAAAACAGAGTTTGCAGAGATTTCCAGTTGCATCTCCAACTGCCATTGCTCTCAATTTAGACATAAATTCTTCCAACTAGATTACATTTCTTCTAAATAAAAGTTGACTGCGTAATCTTGAGTTTCTCTACTTAGAAGAATTAATCATCTTTCTTAAGTTTCATACCAACTGGTATTCTTTCTAGTTTATGCTTTTTCCAAAGTAAGGCTCACTAGGTACCTCAATTATAAGGGATAGTTCTGTTCTCTAGTTTTTCCTAGCCAATAACTAAGTGGAAATAGTGTATCTTTTTCTCGTTATGGTTTAACACCAGTCCTTTATTTGGTAACGACCTAGCCAATTGATTGTTGAAGGCTTGTAAAATTAACGACAAAGAAAACTACTTAGCCTTGTAGAAATGAAATCCCAAGAGTACCTTGAACCTAGTTTGCAAATTTATCGCCTTTATGCCATGTGCTTCTACTCGCATGCAACTTTTGTTATTTAAATCTTCAGAACATGGTTTCATTTAAATGTGTGGTTTTTTTTTTTTTTCTCTTTCTTTCTTTCATTCTGGTGATTGGCTAATCCTTTGTGGACTCTTCAGGTAGATTTATATAAAGGAGTCAGTCAGAAGCCTAAGAGGTACAGAGAAATTGTTTCATGAATCAAGCCATGTGTGTCAGAGGGAACATTTTCATGCTGCTACTTTTCATTATAGTACAGAGCTGATGATTTACAACGCAATTCCTTCTTTCCTCTGAAAGCAGATGGGGACTGAATTGATATTCCCTCACAAACACTTGTTTCCGATATTTGCTTAAAGACAACTAACGCTGCTGGTGCCCTAACTTCTTGAAGGATTTCCTCCTTCGTAACTGCTATATATGGCTCACATTTGCTGTAGTGTGGATGGGGCTTAGTGTGTCCCCCTGAGGCTTCCTGTGTGGAGATGTGATCCCCCACTGTGGGCTATGAAGAAGGTGGAAAATGATACCCACTCAATTATACTGAATTCTGAATCGTGTTTAGATGCAGGGCCTTGGGCACGTAAGTAGGATTAGATGTGGTCGTTCAAGTGGCACTCAGACTAATTCTTGGTGGATCAATGCAAAGTGACATCCAAAGATACACAAACACACATGTTGTCCAAGCCTTTTACCACGTGACACCCTAAACTACTTCAGGCCCATGCCAAAAGACCTTCATCAAACGTAGCCTTTCAGTCGGACATCTCCAGAGACACCAGTCAAAACAATACTTTTCTTATCTCTCTTATAATCAAGTTACATGGTATTTTACCATGATCAGAAAGTATACTGATATAATGACAAAGTAGATTGCCAAATAGTAAGGATAGTTTGAGTTTTGACAACTAAAAAAGTGTTTCTTAGCACAGCATTATATTAATGTATAAAATACATAAATATTATATATATATTGTAAAATGCAAATGTGTAGGCCTGTCATAAGCAATATGCAACTTGAAATATTAATGTACAGAATCTAGTACCCTGTATATTGTGTGGGAAAAAGGGATTCAGAGCAATAATGGGAAATATCCATTTTAGGAAATGCATTGGACCTTTAAAACTCTATAGTGTTTGCATTGGAAATGAAAGGCATGTGATACCATTCCATGCGATAAGTAAAAAGAAATAGCAAAGTTACAGACTGTGTACAACTTGAACAGACATTTCTCCAGAGATAGAAACATGTCCAAAACACATAGACCAAAAGGTGTCCAACATCACTAAACAGCAGAGAAATGTAAATTAAAACCACAATACCTCATACTTGTGAGGATGACTACTGTTAAAATGACAAGAGACATATGTTGGTGAGTGTAGAGATATAGACATTCTTCTGCCCTGTTAGTAGGAATGTAATCTTGTATAGGCATTATAGAAAAACAGCATAGTGGATCCTAACACAATGAAAGGCAGAGTTACCATATGATCAAGCAATGCTACTTTTGTGCACACAGCCAAACTAAATGAAGTCAGTATGCTAAGAAACATATACATGCCCACCTTTGCAGTACTCTTAATTATTAAGACAAGATCAACAAAAGTGTCCACTAACATTTGCCTAGTAAATAGAGGTTTTAAAACTTGGTATATATGCTTACACATAATGAAATATTATTAAGCCTTTTTAAAATAGCAAATTTAGAGATAGATAGTTCAGAGGTTAAGAGTACTTACTGCTTGTAGGAAAAGACTAGAGTTTAAAGAGGGTGCCACCTACATTGCATGGCTCACAAACACCTATCATTCCAGCTCTAACGTAGCCAATGTCCCTGCTCACTTCATAGGCACCACGCACCACACAGAAACATACACAAAGGGAAGAAAGAAAGGAAGAAAGGAAGAAAGGAAGAAAGAAAGAAAGAAAGAAAGAAAGAAAGAAAGAAAGAAAGAAAGAGAGAAAGAAAGAAAGAAAGAAAAAAGAAAGAAAGAGCTTTTTCTTTAAAGTAGGAAGGTTGGATAGGCAGATTAGGCAGGTGGCTCAGGGGGTATGATCACTGGGCAGTGCAAGCAGGAAAAATTTCATTGAGATTACCAGCATCCACATAATATGCTGGGTATGAATATACATACCTATAACCCCAGTGCTAGGGTAGGAGGAAGGACAGGGTATAGACAGAAGGCTTGTTGGAGCTTGTTCATTAGTTTAATAAAAAAAAAAAGTTATTCTATAAACTCTGGTCTTGGTGAGAGACCTTGCCTTGAGTAAGTAATGTGGAAAACAACAGAAAGCATCCCCAGACATCTCTCTCTAGCCTGCACACAGTCACACACATGTGCATCAACACATGCAGACAAAAAAAAAAAAAAATAGATACATGCCCATCAAATAAAAAAGTATCTCTCCATTTAAAACAGTGCAAATGGACTTGGTGCCTATTACCCTAAGTGAAATATCAGACACAGAATGATAAACTGTTACATGGCCTTGTTCATACACATCACATCATAGATGCATGCGATTTTTAACAAGTGTGTCTCAACAAAACTAAAAGATGAGACATATTTATTATACACACACACACACACACACACACACACACACTAATTTTGTAGGTCTCTTTATTAGCTACAGAAATTTTTATTGTGTATTCTGGATATTTGCCTACCAGACTCCTTTAATGTGTCCATTCCTAATAGAACCTCAGACCCGAGACTGGTCACCTAACAGTAAATTCTCTTTTTTCTGTCCTGAGGTGACACAAGGGGACATTGAAAGACCCAGGTACAGATTCAAGAGACAGCTTGGCTTTACTCCTTTTCTGAAGTCATTAAGAAGTCATTAAGTCACATTTTTTTTTATCCCACAACCAGCAACTTGTAAACAAAAGTTATCTCACAAGCAACAGAACCTCGTGGCACGTTTTGGCCTCAGACAGTGAGTTTGAACTGTGACCCATACAGCCTAGGATGCTTCAGTTCTCCATCATTTTTAAGTCTGTGATCTACTTCCCTTCCACAAAGATGTTGTTCCATTTGAGAAAACAGCAATGGGGTTTGTGTTTTTCTGTATCTGAAACAGAGCATCCTAGTCAATGTGTGAGGTCAGCTTGCCACCTCCAGAGGTCTTCTCAAGAATATGTGATGCTAAGCCGGATGAAACCAGAACCCAACATATGAGGAAGCATGGGGATCTGTCATATTTAAGTGTATACACGCCCTTCTACTAGGTCCAGGGATTAAAGGTTAAAAGCTGCATTTTAGTGTTTACTTTGTTGTTTAACCTTTAGCACAGTTACTTTAACTCACACAGCTCCGAATTCCTCAATATTGAACTAAACACACTTCAGAGATCTGTTGTAGAGTCGTGATGTCTTTATCATAATGTCTGTTCTAAAGAAAATGCATTTAAGTTGTCTTCTATCTTATTCATTTACGATGTTATTGTGGTTGAATATGTACGGCCCCACAGACTCATCTCTGTGAATTCTTGGCCCATAGGGCGTGGCATTATTAGGGGGTGTGGCCTTACTGGAGTATATGTCATTGGGGGGGGCTCCTATGTTCAAGCTCAATGGGACACACAATCTCTCCTTGCTGCTTTACAAATTCTCCGTTCAACCCCAGCATCAATACCATGCTTCCTGCCATAATGATAATAGACTATAAACCAGCCCCAATTAACTGTTTCCCTTTATAAGAGTTGCCATAGTCATAATGTCTCTTCACAGCAATGAAACCCAAACTAAGACAATCATAAAATGTTACCAGGTTATATGGAAATATATTAAAAGGGTTCTGCATATATACTCCCCGGGCAAGTTTGTTTCCTTTTGGAAACTCCTTTGCTTAAAGCTTCTTTCATTCAACATATATGTTGGGATATATATATATATATATATATATATATATATATATATATATATGAATGATTGTGTTAGCTATCCTTGCAGATCCTTCCCAGTCCCTACCCATTCAACCCAGGATCTGAGCACTGAGTGGAAAGAATATCATGGGTCCTACCCTGGACCAAGAAGATATTTACAATCCATATCTCTCTAGCAAAGGGAAAATTGATTTTCTCCCAAGTGGGTGTCACTTGGTATATCACCCACACTCTGTGGCAGTCTCAGGACTAGTTAGCCAACACCAAACACACTCTGTGTTTGTTCTTGTTACTTTATATGTTAGTTCTGTAATTTTTTTCCTCTTGTTTCATTTTGTTTTTTATTTTATGGGTGTTTGGCTTGTTTGTTTTGAATTCTATTTTGAGTTGGGAAAAATGCACACGATAAAGAAGGTGATAAAGCCATGATACCATCTAATTTCAAGTAGTAGTGAGGTAAATCTAAAAATAGGGTTTCGAGCAGGACATAACTGGTTACCAGGGAAGATGGATAAGAGAGCGTCTTGGGGAGGAGACACAAACATTCTAGATGAGACATATAAAAAGAAAACATTTTGCCAGTGGAGGACAGAATCCAAGGTGGGATTCAGAAAAACACGTGAGAGCAATGTCTGATAAATACAGTATACAGTATCCAATTTCCAATTCTTCCAGAGCAGAACTGTACATTTTAAATGAGGGAAACTGTGATACCAATACAGGTAAAGTGGAAGTGTGTGTGTTTGAAAGCCAGGTCGCAAAGCTAACATTTTCCTCAGGTGCTTATCAGCAAGGGGCATGCAAAGCTGTGGATATGATTTATGTATGTTCTTTTGGGGAGTTCGTGTGCCAGGAGATAAGTACCCAGAAAACAGTGTAAGAGACCCACCCTGAGAAGGGATTCATACAGTTTTCTCCAGAGAGTCTGACTACTTCCTAATACTCACATTGAAAAGAGCAAATCTGTTCTCTATTTCTCTTGGCTCTTTGTCTTTTCCTCTGATCTTTACTGTGTACACATCCGCCACAGGGATGCTATACATCCTAAGACCTTTGCAAAGGCCAGATCAATGCTTTCCCCAAATGATCTTAAGCTTTCAGTGCTCCAACACTGTGATCTAATTCAAACCTCTTTGCTTTTCATATGACTCAGCTTCAAGTGTGATGCTATAGCTACAGAAAATATACTAATGACAAGCTACTCAGAGGCTGTTCTGCGTGGCGATTATAAAACGGAAGCGGTATATGGGAATGCTTTTAAAGGTAGTTACATTTAATTTAATGGCCCATGGAGTTAATTTTATGCCCTGGCAACTTCAAGTCTGACAATAAAGTACCTCTCAATTTAAAACAGTAGTAATCTAGCCAACCCTGTTCAGTACATTGTGCTAGTAAAACAAAGGAAGAATGAGCCATACCTTCTGACCAGGAAGGACAGATCTCCCCCCACCCCACCCCACCCCCACACACTTCTTATTCTCACCCATCAAGCCACAGAAGCACAGGCATAACCTTGTTTACAGTCTACAGTGTGCCTCAACCTCCCATTCCGTCCCCCATGCCCCTTGAGTACCACTACTAAAACAAACATGAGGAGGTTTTTGCAGATAAAATATAATCTAATCCATCCTAGCTTACACAGAATTCATATCTGGCTATTAAAACAGAATGTTGCTAAAGTTAATGTACAACAAGTTATTACTTACTAAAGACATTCTTGAAGCCTGAACTTATCGGAAGGGTAGATATGTTGGAACACCTCGGACATGGAGTGGGTTTTTCTTGCTGTGTCCTTGAGGAGTATATAGCTGCAATATTAATTCTGGAAAACCACCAAATGTAACTATAATGACACTGGTCGTATTAAAACACCATAGAATTATTCTCAGATTCTATTTCATAACTAAATCATCTTTTATTATTACCTAAAGATATTTAAATGGCACAACTGTGCACAGAGTCCTCCACCAGAGAGTTTACAAAGGACTGCACGGATTAGAAAGAAATAATGAAACCATCTCCAAATTCCAGATGGATCCAAAGCTAATTTGATCTTTAAGGTCCAGCCATCTGTTCTTCCTTATTTATTTTGAGCATTACACATTTAAATACCTTCGAGCAGAGACGCATTTATAATGAACACTTCATTCAGGAGGCAAAAAGGCCAAATAGCATAATTGTTTTGTAAAGGTTTATGGGAGTCTGGTTGGATGTTCAAGTTATTGCAAGACTTTTCAATAACAAAAGTAATCATACCAAGAAGATGTCAAATCCTAAAACCAATATTACTAAATTTTGCAGCCTATTGACTGACTAACTAATATGATTTTAAATATTGTTTTCATATCGTGCATATTTCTTCCTTGGTTGGCACACTTTAAGGCAGTGGTTCTCAACCTACCTAATGCTGGATCCTTCAATGCAATGTGATGACCCTACATCAAAAAGTTATTTCATTACTACTTTATAACTGTGATTTTTGCTACTTTTATGAATTGTAAATATCTATATACAGGATATCTGATATGGGACACCCCCCCCAAAGGGGTTGTGACTCATAGGTTGAGAACCATTTCAAAGAGATAAGAACATTTCAGAGCTTGTAAGGCTGGTTGAGGAGTAGCCCTCAAACCCAAATTCACTTAGAAATTTCAGAATGTGACTTTATACAGAGGTAGGACCCTTGAAGACGTGACCAGTCAAGATAGCAAGCTAGATGAGATCATAACTGGCTACAACAGACATTAAACCCAAGAGATAAAACATATATACATAGATGATCTCACACAGTGGAAGCCAGAGCATAAATGGACACAGTTACAAGTCAAGGAATATTAACTTGTGGAATCTACCAGAAGCTAGAAAGAGGCAAAGAAAGGTTCTTCTCTCGAGCTGTCAGAGGGAACATAGCCCTGCAAACCCTTGCATTTCAAACTTTTTTTTTTTGTCCTTCAAACCTAGAGAAGGGGGGAAAGTCTATTGTTTTCAGCTAAGCTTGAAATACATTGTTATGACAGCCTTACGAATGCAAGTGGCAAGATTTATTAAATGTAGATTTTGAAGTCTTTTGAAAGCTTGAACTTTTAACTTTGGAAATCCTTATACAACCATGAAAAAAGTCTGGGATGTGAGAAAATCTGGAGATATGAAATGATTTTATTAAATTCAACTAAGGGGTATAAATCAAATTAGATGAACGAACAAAGTCAACAAACAAGTCTCCCCATGGTCCATATTCCTAAAGTAGCCAAAACACCCTCAGATACAGTTCCTATGACTACATCCAATGTATACACAGAGATGCAGGGAAGCCATGCTAGGGTACTTTAGAAAGAATAATGGAAATAAATTCTTCAGGGTTACTTATGGTCATTCTAAATCTTTTAGTTAACGATGAATGTGTTTTGAATCTGAAACTTTAGTAAGGTCATCTCTACCCGAGTGCATCTTTATTTTTGGCTTTCAAATTCATTATGTGCCTGCCTAGGAAGTCAGAAGATAACACTGTGAAGGTAATTAGTCACAGGCATAACATAAGCATAACTCTTTACATTTTCCATCCGAAGAGTTGGTATTGACTTTCCTTTAAAAACATCCATTTATTTAAATGTATTATAAGGCCAAGGCCCTGTTACTCGGCATGCATTAGTCATCACAGAACATGTTTTATTAACTAACACGTATCACAACATGACCTCAGATCGAGGAGGACGCCTACACGTACCAAATTGTATAAGAGTATTTTCCCCCGCTGATCGCATAGCACTACGGCACTGCAATTACTCTTGTTCAAAAAATAAAGCTATCATTTTTGCTCTTCCTATTGATCTGGGTGGAATATGTGAACTATGAGAAAGGGGCTTAATTAAAGGTGGAAATTGAAAACTTATCAAGCTTGTCTCACTGTAAGGACTTAGGAGTAAAAATAAATCTTTCTTTCCAGCTAAGTTTTAGTTGGCTAACCCTCTGAACTGGACATTTCTCATTCCTTTTCTTCCTCCAAAACAAAACAAAACAAAACAAAACAACAGCTTGGAATTTCCTTTTAAAAAATGTTGACACATGGGCAAACAATCAATCAGTCAAAACATCTTAGAACCATTTTAGGGATTAAATATCTGAACTTTGTATCATAGCCCACCCCACAGAAAACTCTGACTGGCTTTTAATACTCTATGAAAGAGGCAGACATCTCATTGAACTTCACCAAAATGGCTTTCATTCCTGACTTGGAAGGTCCTCTCCAAAGTCCTTTCCAATTTTGGTACAAGCGCTACCCTCCATCAAGCTAGCATATCACTTCCCTGTTTCCCACAGCCCTTCCTAAGCAGCAGCTGTTCTAACAAAGTGTCCAATCTAATCTGGTCAGAACGCCTCCTACATTCCTCCAGGTCCTCTCACGAGGCTTTAACATTCTATGAACGCGTAGCTCTTGGCCTAAGAACTTGGCATTTAATCGTAATGGGTTGGTAACAGTTTCATGTACACCCAACAAACACAAGCACTGTGTTTCTAATCCTCACTCCATGTTTGGACAACTGAGCAACTGAGATCTGAGTTGGGTGGAGAGTTTAGTGGCTCAGAGACTGATGAAAGGCTCTATAGACCAGGGCACAGGCTGAGGTATCCCTTGACATTCTGGCTAACATCAAGATGAAAGACAGGCACTTCACTATCACCATACTTTTCCTATTTTAGATTGGCTTGCTTACTTACCATCCATGACAAGAAGTAAATGCAAATGGCTAAGTAAAATCAGAAAAAGCTTTAATTACATATTTTACAATATCTTCTGGTTTTTTTCTCTTTTTTATTGGATATTTTATTTATTTATATTTCAGATGTCATCCCTTTCCCCATTTCCCCTCCCTAGAAACCCCCTATCCCATCCTCCTCCTCTTTTTTGCTTTTATATCATTTTAATTACATGCAAGTATTAAGGTCAGTTCTAGGTTGAGGAACTAGCAACACAATAGATGCAAATAGTCAAGGAACAAGCAAGACAATAAACAAAATTCTGTGAACACTCCTGTGATCACCATTTCTAAGGGCTTATCAGGATGACCAAAATATCTGAGCTTACTTCCCTGTCCTAGCACAAAGTCATTTTCATGTCTAAAGCCTACTTTTTTGTTCTAGCCTAAAATTTAGATTCCTGTCTGAAATTACTTCTTTGTTCTAGCCTAATGTCAGATTCCTGCCTGAAGCCTACTTCCTTTTAAATTCTGTCATAAGTCATTACTGAGATCCAATGGCTAACATGGATATCAACTTGAAAAAAGAAAACCTGACTGGAGATTCTTTCTCTCACTCCCCTTTACTACTCAATATGGTGTCATTTCTGACTATAAAAGTATTTTTCGTAAGTTAAGCCTAGACTGCTACACTTTGGGGGAAAAACATATATGAAAGAAAACAGCACCTTTGAATTGGAAATATGCAAAAATCAAATTTAAATATCAAAGACAGATCTTCCTCTGGGCAATGGTTACAGCCAGTCATTCCCAGAAAGATAAATATTTTCTATGAAACTAAGAGCACTATTTTGGTTATCGCCCCCTTTACAATATGATAAAGATACATGAAGATTGCTTTTTAAGCTATCATGTTTTTGTCAGAGTGTACTTCAGTGTACTTGGTGATATAGATAACCAATAACAAAATCAGTCATTTAAATTTACTGACTCTTATAATTGTATTGTAAGATAAAAGGACAGTTGGTAGTTTAAATGCTTCACATATTTTCTAAATATAAAGATTCTACTGTGGGTGTTTTGGGTTTTTTTATGATCTTATTTACTTTGCATTCATAACTGGTTTTAGAGACACTGGAGTAGCCATGATATCTTTCTATCTCATCTCATTAACCCTTTTAACATTTCATAGATCTATCATCATCGTAAAGAAACTTAAAACTTCTTTTGACTCTTCAGCACCTTTACAGAATAGTTCAGCCAACTATGGCCCATGAGTGAAATGTGGCCTACTACTTCTGATGCGTCAATAGTCCATGAAGTAGATGATGGTGATGATGGTGATGAAGATGATGATGATGACGATGACGATGACGACGACGATGATGATGATGATGATGATGATGATATTTTCTTTGTTTTGAGAATTTTATACATATATACAATACATCATAATTGTGTTCACCATGATCATATAGCAGTTATTGATATTTGTATAAAGCTAGGCCCTTTCAAATTCTACCACAGATAACAGAGGTGTATGAGGTTCCACCTCCTTCTGAGGAACTATCAGCAGGTGATGGTTGTCGGTGAAGGAAGAGTCATCTTCTTCAGGGATATAGTAACAGGTAAATTGCCTAAGCTCCAGGAAATAACTGCCTATCCACGATGCCTATGTTGCTGCAAAATACCCTAACTAACGTCGGTGGGTACAAATCATCACAATATGTGTGTGTGTGTGTGTGTGTGTGTGTGTGTGTGTGTGTGTGCGCGTGCGCGCGCGAGTGCAAAATCCTCAAAAAATTAAAATAATTCTGAAAAAACTTAAAGTAATATTTCATGGTACATATAACCATTACATACTAGTCAAAGTTCAGTGCTACACATAAAAATTTTGTTACAACCTAGCCATGATCACTCATATATCTTACTGTCTTTGGCAGTTAGCATAATATGGAACACTTGCAGGGGAAAATTTATGGATCGTAAGGCCTAAAGTATTAAATATCTGACCTTTGATGTAAAATGTTCACCTAAACAAAAAATGTTCCATTTATGAAGAATACAAAACAAATAGGCTTAATGAAAGAGATTGCTAGTATCAAATAACCTTCCCTGATTGGAGAAGAACATGCTTTGTTTAACTTGCATGCGTCCTCTGAAAACCCAAGCATATGTCCAACTTAAAATTTTGCAACTTTAATAACACTGTTTGAAAACAACATTTTCTAGAACAGTTATTTTAATACAAACCAATAAGGAGATTCACCAGTCAACTGGACCTACAACCCAGGTAACAAGCCAGCGGCCAGGAACAACTTTCTGGCCCGAGTGATCTCTAATACAACAAATACATAAAGAATGGAGATGTCTGAGCAAAGGGGGGAGGAGTCACTCACAAGGGGAATCAACTGATCTCCTCAGGAAACATTAAGGTAAGAAAAAACCCTCATTGGGGACATATAAACAATCATTCCATTTTTAATGTGTCCTTTCTGTTTTTATTTGCCATCCATGCTCACTAAGGCTATCTGACCATTTTTGAATTGTTTAGCTAGCAAGGAAAGTCCAGAATTTCTGCTAAGTGTGCTTCTGTATCAGTGTTCCCTTAATAAGGACAAGCTGGGGATAGGATAAACGAATCTTAGATGGATTGAAGGTGAAGTCATGCATGCAGGTGCTGGGGGAGGGGAGGCTCACCGAAAGACTGCTGCAGGTAAACCATCCGTGGAAACACCATCATCCCAAAGCATCCCACACATACGCTTTGCTCTCATTCAAGTTACTAAAGTTAATGGCCAGGAGCAGAGAATTGCCCTTATTTCTTATTTATTGGTCACTTACTTCCTTGGCTCCTGTCGAGAAATCAAAGCATTTATTAAAACCCCTTTTAGAAGCTGACACATTTGAAAATCAAATCACTTCACACAGAGCAGAGATATTTCAAAACTAGAGGCGTCTTGGGGAATTGTATTTCATCTTTTATGTACAGTGACATCCTATGGCTGTCCTAAGTTGAGATCTGTTATGTGTAAACAAATTCGTAATCAAATTGCTTCTTTCTTTGTTCCTTTGCTATGAATTTGTTTGGCAAATGTGTTTCTTCTTCTTCTTCTTCTTCTTCTTCTTCTTCTTCTTCTTCTTCTT
>JANHMN010000019.1:38940430-38957960 GCA_030674055.1 Rhabdomys pumilio
TTCTTCTTCTTCTTCTTCTTCTTCTTCTTCTTCTTCTTCTTCTTCTTCTTCTTCTTCTTCTCCTTCTCCTTCTTTTTTCTTCCAGCATCTGCCATGGATTAGGTACTTGGTGTGGTATTAAACAAAATAAAAAAAAAAAAATGAACCAGTTGTCTCTGTGATCTTGAGGCTCTTAAAAAACAATTGAGAGCATTAATCAGACGTTCAAGCATCTATGAGGCAAACAATAATGTGTATACCTGAGAGAGGTATGAGAAATGGAAATGAGACTTCCAACAAAAAGATACAGGAGGGGGTTTATTTCAGAGCTTTCCATTGAATCTTCTCTTAAAGAATGGTTAAGGGGGATAAATTAAATGGACTGCCAAGGGCATTCCATAAACAAACATGGTATGCAAATACAATAGCTAATGCGTGGGGGAGAAGGGATGGTGTTATATGTGTGCCCACACCCTTGCCCAGTGAAGCAAGTCTTAGGTACTGAAAAGATGCATCTTGAGGCAGTAATAGCAGTGTGGTCCAGAAGGAAGCCTTAAATTCAGACAGGTCTGACTAAGAATCATGATCCTAAATACTTCCTATCTGGGAAAGCCATGCAATTTATTTAATCGTTTCAACCGAAAAGCTGGAATAAAATATGTTACCTAATTTGTGGGATCGTTGTAAAGATGAAAAAATACCTGGTTACATTTTCACAATGCCTGGCACATTACAGATGCTGAATAAATGGTAGCCATTATTGTGTCGATATTCTATAGCATGGTTAAGAATTTCAGTAGCACCGTAAGAATTTATTGCCATCCTTATAGGAAAATAACAGATTTCAAAGAGCTAACTAGTTGCTGTTCAGTTGAAATTGCTTATCACAACTAAGGGGTAAGCACGATAAAGGATAGCATAGCTTACTTGGTCTTGACTGAGTGAAACTAAATTAAAACTGAAGCAGGGATACACTGGCTTATGCAAGAAATTTCAAACATGGGAGGCTGATACTGAATGACTGAATGTCTGTTGAGTTTGAGACCAGTGTGGGCTACAGTGAATTCCACTCTACAGTGTAAGATCCCCTCTCTTAAAATATCACATTTAATACTCCATTGTGTAAATGTACATTTTATTTATCCATTCTTCAGCTGAGCGATATCTGAGTTTTCAGTTGCTGGCAATTGCAAATAAGGACACTATGAACATAGCTGATCAAGTGTTTTTGTTATATGTTGGAGCTTCTTTTGGGAATATGCCCGGGAGTGGTAAAGCTGGGTCTTGAGGTAGATCTATTCCCCAATTTTCTGACAACGAAACCGATTTACAAAGTGGTTGTACAAGTTTGCACTCCCACCAGACATGGAGGCATGTTTTCCTTGCTCCACATTCTCCCCATCGTGAGCTATCCCTTGAGTTTTACATCATGGAATATTATTACTGAGACATTAAAAACAATGACAGCATGAACTTTTCAGTTCATGGATGGAACTAGAAAAGATCGTTCTGAGTGAGGTAACACTCATCCAAAAAGACAAACATGGTATGTATTCACTTGTAAGTGGGTATTAGTCATAAGGTACAGAATAGCCATGCTGCAGAACACAGACTCAAAGAAGCTAAGTAACAAGGAGGAGCCAAATGGGAAAGCTGAATTCTCACTGAGAAGGGGAAATAGATTAGACATCAAGAATGGATAGAGGGAGGAGACTGTGTGGGGAAAGGGTGCAATGGAAACAGGAGGGATGGATTGGTAAAAGATGGGAGAGATAACTGGATTGAGAAGGGGGCACCTCTGGGATGACCTAGAAATCTAGGATCATGGAAATTCTCAGAAACCTATGAGGGTGACCCTAGCTAAGACGTTTAGCAATGGGAGATATGGAGCCCAAACCAGCCATCCTCTGTGTCTAGGCAAGGCTTCTAATGGAGGGACTGGTACACCAACCCAGCTACAAAACCTTAGAACCAAAATTTGTTCCTCCTACAAGATGTGCAGGTGTAAAAGATGGAACAGAATTTGAGAGAAGGGCCAATGGATAACTGCCCAGGCTTGAGACCCAGGCCATGAAAGGGAGTCCACCCTGACACCATTAATGATATTGTACTATCCATGCAGACAGGAGTCTAGCATAACTGTCATCAGAGAGGTTCATTCAGCAACCAGGAAACAGGTGCACAGACCCAAAGCCAAAAATTAAGTGGAGTTTGGGGAATCCTTTGAAAGAGGGGGAGGAAGAATTGAAGGAACCAGAGAGATCAAAGACACCACAAGAAAACCTACAAAATCAACTAACCTGGAACCACAGGGGCTCACAGAGACCTAACTGCCAACCAGAGAGCATGCATGGGATAGACCTATGAAACAGCTGTGTGAGTCTCTATGTGGAACTCCTAAAGAGGGAGCAGGGGCTGTCTCTGTCTCTATTGTCTGCCTTTAGATCCCTTTCCCCTAACAGGGCAGCCTTGACTAGCCTGTATAGAAAAAGATTCACCAGGTCTTACTGCAACTTGATATCCAGCCAAGGCTGGTTGATATCCATAGGAGGCCTCTCCTTTTCTGAGAAGGGAAGAAGGGGTGGATGGGGAGGCGGGGAGGGGAGAAGGAAGAACTAGGAGGAAAGGAGGGAGAAGAAGCTGCCATCGGGATGTAAAGTGATTAAATAATTAATAAGAAAAGAAAAAGTCAAAATAAAATTTTGATTTTTTTTAAATTCGTATCTATTATTATAGGCACGGTATTCATTAATGGATTTCCAGGAGTTTGGAAGTACAGAATAGCTAGAGCTGAGAATGCCTACTGCCTTAGATGCAAGTTATTAAAATTAATATGAGATCTTAACCCTACAGAAAGAACTATAGGTGACTGAATAAAATTGGGCATCTGAGAAGTGTTGTTGCCCAGGGAAGAAGAATGCACCAGTTGGTTGTCCAGTGCCAAATGGTCAGCCCTGAAAACAAATATATAGGTACCATTAAACAGATTTAATGGGTTATATTGAGGAATATATATGTGTACACATATACACAAAGCCATGACAATTAGCAAAAAGAGAAAAAAAAGCCATGAATTTGAAGGAGACTAGAGGAAGGTATATGAGAGTTTTGATTGGGAAAAGGGAAGGGAGAAATGTCATTAATTTATTAAATTACAATATCAAAATAAAATAGTATTAATATGAAAAATCCAGCAAAATAATACTAACCTAGTAATTCAAGAATTATTTGCACTGTATTATACTATTAGATGCCACAAATCCACGGGGCAGATCACAGCTTCTCTAGTTTCTTGTTTGTCAAAGAGCCACGTAACCCCTAACAGGACCAAACTACCCAAGACAAAATAAATGCTTATTGAAGGAATAAATGACTAATCCATATCATTTCTATTCTCCTTTAGGTCAAACATTTGAGATGAATCATGATCCAGATGAATACTAGTATATTTAAATGCTTAGACTTTAACCCTTGGGTTTTTTTCTAGTCTCATATATTAAAATAGTTAAGTGTTTGCATCATGCTCATACATGTAATCACAGCAGAAAATTAACACCCTGAGCCAAACCACGCAGAGAAGCTGCCAGACTGATAATGCATCTCCACGTTGCAAGCAATGTATCAAAATAATGTGGTCAACAGCCGTGTTTCAAACGCTACAATAACTGGATTGCCGTTTATTTAGATCCCACACAGAGTGCTGCTTTTAAAAAAGCTTTTATCAGGCTTCATCATATATTCTAGCCGTATTTTATGGGGTGAATGATAAATCATTATGCTTCTCAATTGCTGGAATCTTAAAGGAAAATATCATGTCACATTCAAGAGTAAAAAGCAAGGGGATCTTGAGCAACGCTGAGAGACTCGGAGGCTGAGGGATGGGGAGAAAGGAAACCACCAAGGATCCATGTTCTCTTACAATTTGGAGGGATGGCAGAGATAGCCTGGGAAATTATATCACAAAAATTCAGATGCTTCACCTCCAGGACTCTAACAAGCAAAGAAGAAAGCTACTTGCTTCTTGCCTGGGTGTTGGACAAAATGTTGGAATAGCGGAACTCATCTGTACACAGAAGCCTGGTTTGGGGGGCTCTCTAGTGTCCTGGTGGACTGATAACACTTCAAAGGGCCAACCTCATTCAAAAATACAACAAACAGATGGCCGGTTCCACAGTCAGCAGAAGCAATGGGGGCATTAAAATAAACCACAGTCTCTCTGATGGCTCTTGTTTTGACAGGTGTCTGACTCAGGTGTCTGTGTTTCCTAAGCGATGTCTCTCCGTTCCTATGCACAGGCAGCCCTCACCCTTTTATGAGAATTGACACTACCATGGTGTTTACTATACATAAGACAATCACAACCATTAAACTGTCTCTAATCCTTTCCCCTTGGGGTTATATAAATTATTTGTTTACCCCGCAAGTGCATGAAAATTTTATAGGCACAATCGAGAATTGCATCTATCAGGGCTTTCTTCTCAAATATATCTCCCATAAATATTCAGACTCAGTGTAACCACACTGTAAGCCCTGTCTATCACTTGCACATAACTCACGCTGCCTCGAAGACCCACTTCGTAATGAAGACAATATAATGACCACATTTTCGTTCTCTCGGCTTTAGCTACCTCTTCCCCTTATGGGAGAGAGGGCACTGAAAGCTGGCAGACAGGGTCTCAGAAATCCATCTGTCATATTGTCTGATACATCAGCATCCTGCTTATATTTATAAATTTATTCACGCAGTGAAATTTTGTCTAGAGAAGGTATGAAGCACCAAAATCTTGAAGAACAAAGGCAAACGTGTGACACCGAATATTCAGGCGACAATGAGCTATGTCAGTGCTGCTCATTCCTCTGTATGGTCTTTCAGAATTCCCACTGAAAGGGGATGCTGGTCCTCATCCAGAACAGCCAATGACAGCAAATGCCAACTGGGTGTAGACAAAACGGAGCCCTTACATACCACTGGTAGAAAGGCAAACTAGGGAAACCAATATAGAAATTGGTATGAGATTTCTCAAAACAACAAAAACTAATTCTACCTTATGACTCAGCTATACCCTTCCTGGATATATACCTGAAGAACTCCAAGTTAACATAACACAGAGACACTTCACTGAACACCAAAGTTTATTGCAGTGCAAGTGATGATAACTAGTTTATAAAGTCATTGCTCGTGTCCAGCAACAGAGAACTGAATAAAAAAAATGGTGTCATTTGTATACACAATAGGACTTTTTTGTCATAAAGAAGAAGAAATTTATATCCTTTTCAGGAAAGCAAGAAACAATCGAACTAATTAAGCTAGTGTCAGAAAGATAAATACCGTTCTTTTCTTCTAATTTGTGGTTATGAGAATATCTACACATACATATATATTCATATATATATATATATGTTTCTAAACATATATGTATATATATACATATATACATATATGTATGTTTCTAAACATATATGTATATATACATATATACATATATATATATTTCTAAACATATATATATGTATATATACATTCCTGTACTTATATATAACATGAAAATAGAAGGAAACGTAGGAGAAAAAGACTGATGAGAGGTGAGAAGAAAGTAGAGGGAGTGGATATGATCAATATAACTGTATACTTGCTTGGAATTTTTAAAAAACTAAACCCTAAAAATAAAAATAAGTCATTCCATAAAACTGAATGTACTACCCAAAAAAATCATATTAAAGAAAAGCAGCAGTGACTGGGGTAGGGGACACCAGTCTAGAGATGGTGTCAAAGAGATTCTGTTGGCAACATGTTCTTCTAAACAAGACCTGTTTTAATGACATCATCAGCTTCCCTGCCAAAGTGGAGAGAGGAAACCTCACAGGGTCCCATCCATAGATAAAGAGCTATACATAAGTATTTTCTGCAGAGAGGAAAGGGAAGACCAGTTTTCTCCAAGGACAGGCACCCAATGGACTATCCAATTCCAAGTAGTGAGTTTTAAAATCCAAGTAGTGAGTTTTAAACACATGTCCATAAGAACATTAAACAGACTCAAAAAGATATGCATACGCACATGCACATACATGTGGAAAGAAACATGAGATATTGGAGGGGAAGAAGGTTAGATATGGTATGAATGTGGTAGGTATGTAGGAAATTCTCAAATTCTTAATAAAACTATTCTTTTGATAAAAAAAACCTCCCTGTTGAGGAGACAGGGCACAGGGTCTTGGAGAGGGTGAGATGAACCAGGCCACCATTTGAGGGAACACCACTGAGAGAGGGCAAAGCAAGCAAGCAATCTAGAGATAAGAATGAGGTCTAAGCAAACAGAGCTACTGACAGGACTGAGACCAGCAGGAGTAGTAAAGGCCCTTGAAGTTTAGAGACACCTTGGGTAATTGTGGTGAACTGTATCTCAGTGCGATTGCTCACTGAGTGCCAGGATACTCAGTCAAGCACAATTTTCCATTGTTACGGTGGGGTTTCTAGCTAGATTAATATTTAAATTGCTAGACTGAGTAAAACTGCATTTCTCTGTGATGTGAGTGGGGTCAAGGCCAATTAGCTGAAGAACTTATGTGAAGATAAATTAGGATATAGGTCCCCAAACTTTTGAACTGTGAGAGTGTCTTTGTTGTTGTTGTTATTGTTGTTGTTGTTGTTATTGTTGTTGTTGTTTTCATTGGGTGCAACTAAAATACAGCTTTCTGAGTTGGGAACCTTTCAGCCTTTGGAATGATATTCAACAGTTTATTGATTCTAAAATGTATTGTATACATAACATACATACATAACTATATATAACTATATATGACCATATATAATCATATATAACCATATATAACCATATATAACTATATATGACTATATATGACTATATATAGCTATATATAACTATATATAACTATGTATAACTATGTATAACTGTGTATAACTGTGCATAACTGCATATATATATATCAAATATACCATATATACCATATATACCATATATACCACATATACCACATATACCACATATATACCACATATACCACATATACCACATATACCATATATAACATATATACCATAATAATGTCTAGGAGAGCATTTTTCATAGTTATAAAATACTAATATTGGAATAGATGGGGGCTAATGTTCCTAAAGTTATTGATATTGTGATTGAACGGGCATTAGTCAAGTATACATTTGTGCCTGCTTTTAATTTAACTCTGAGAGAAAAAATTTATTCTAAGAAAACTTTCCTTAACCACATCTCACTCAGAAATAAGGACAGAAGTAAGTATTCCTATCATGTTAAAAAGCAAAAGAGAGAAAAGCTCCAGCATGTCGGCAGTAGCTAACTAGGCAGCCACATGACATCTTAGTAACATATACTACCAGTCTAACATTTGCACAAAAGTTACATGTAACATATAAGTAGGTTTTGGTGTGTTTTAGGGGAAAGAGATATTCTGTTTTGCATTTATTCTAAGTACATTGGACTTCTCATGATTTTCACTTTTATATGCATGCACTTCTTTTGCTTTATCTTGATACCTGGTATCTCAGTATCAATTCTCAATAATCAGAGGATGAGTAAAATTAAGACATGAATGTAAAAAGTCTATTACCAGATCGCTCACACACAAGAGCCAATGAGTTTAGGTGGCTCCCGTGGTCACTGGGCTAATTAGCTCTAAGACTTAGCCTGAACCTCAGAACTTCTGCCTGCCAAGCCAAAGGATTTGTGCTTCGAAACCCAAGGGATATTCATCGTAGCATTTATAATCCTGTGGAGATGAATAAACTTTCCCTTGGCTGTCAGGTTTCTGAAGGAGATTAGTCCCGAACTATGGTCTTCCCAGGAGCTCAGAACAGTGAACAGAACACATCACAGTTGCTTAACATGCTGTTCTTTTGCTATTGTTTAAGAAACATCCTTTTGCCTCCTTACCTGTCACGATGGGTGCACAATAGGTATTATTTTAATAATACACAGTTGGATGCTTTATTAAATAAAATAAGTTACAATCTTTGAAGGACTTGTTTAACTGTATTGAATATAAATCTGTCTTTTATCCATCTCTGCCATAGTTGTCAGTTTCTGCTCCTTCTCCATTAGAGCCATTTAAATGATCAGCCTTCATTTGCAACAAATATCTCAGCTTGAACACTTAAAAGAAAAGAAATCAATACAGAAGAGCCAGTTAAGTACAAATGGAGCGGCATCATAGACACTTCTGTTAACAGTGAAATGGCCATAGTCATGTGTGGTGGCCCATGTACTTAGACATGTGACAGCAGAGCTAGGCAGATCCCTAAATTCCTGACCAGCCAGAGATACATAAGGAGACCCTGTCAAAAACAATGCATGTGTATTAGCTCTTACTTTTTCCTTTTCTTACATTTATTCATTCTCTGTGGGCCTAAGTGTGTGGACACACATGCCATGGTGCCCATGTGGAAGTCAGAGGATAATGTACAAAAGTCAGTCCTCTTTTTCTGCCATTTCAGTTTTGGGGGATCAAATTCAGTTAATCAAAGTATCAGCATTTGGGCTGAGGTGTCCCGAGACCTTTACCCACTGAGCCATCTCACTTCAACACTTGCTTTTAATAAGTGTTCCTCTGGTTTCCTAAAGCCTCATGGAGAAGGTGTGTGGTGTTACATTTCTACTGAAGCAGCCACAGAAAGTGATTGGATCGCAGGCAGCAGCTCTGCCCCCAATCTCACAGAACCCAGAAGAAGCAGGTCTCTCAGGAACTCTAACCCGGGCAGTATCTTAGGTAAGGAGACAGCAACACCTGCCCCAAACAGGGAGTAACTGGGACCCACTAGGACCCAGGAATTCACTCCTGGCCTGGAGCACTGGTTCCTTCCTGTCTGCACCTGAGCACTGAGCAGATTTTGGGCCCCAGCTCTAACCCCAGTAATAATACCCACCCCACACAATTCTGATACAGCCAAGATAATAGGAAAGACAGACTCCAGTCAGAGACAGGGCAGGTAGCACTAAGGAGATCCAGATGGCGAAAGGCAAGTGCAAGAACATAAGCATCACCAACCCAGGGTACTTGGCATCATTAGAACCTAGTTATCCCACACAAGAAAGTCCTGAATTCCTCATATCACTAGGAAAGCAAGATTCAGATTTAAAATCACTTCTAATGATGATGATAGAGGACTTTAAGAAGGACATAAATAACACTATCAAAGAATTTAAGAAGAACACAGGTAAACAGGTAGAAACCCTTAAAGAGTAAACACAAAAATCCCTTAAAGAATTATAAGAGAACACAACCAAACAGGTGAAGGAATTGAATAAAACCATCCAGGACATAAAAATGAAAGTAAAAACAATAAAGAAATCTCAAAGGGAGACTACCCTGGAGATAGAAAACCTAGGAAAAAAATCAGGAGTCATACACGCAAGCATCACCAACAGAATACAACAAATAGAAGAGAGAATCTCAGGTTCAGAAGATACCATAGAAAATATTGACACAACTGTCAAAGAAAACACAAAATGCAATAAGTTCTTAACACAAAATATCCAGGAAATCCAGGACACAATTAGAAGACCAAACCTAAAGATACTAGGTATAAATGAGAGTGAAGATTCTCAACTTAAAGGCCAATAAATATCTTCAACAAAATTATAGAAGAAAACTTTCCTAACCTAAAGAACGAGATGCCCATAAACATACAAGAAGCCTATAGAACGCCAAATAGACTAGACCAGAAAAGAAATACCTCCTGTCACATAATAATCAAAACACCAAGTACACAAAACAAAGAAAGAATATTTAATGCAGTAAGGGAAAAAGGCCAAGTAACATATAAAGTCAGACCTATCAGAATTACACCAGACTTCTCACCAGATACTATAAAAGCTAGAAGATGCTGGACAGATGTGATACAGACCCTAAGAGAACACAAATGCCAACCCAGGCCACTATACCCAGCAAAACTCTCAATTATCATAGATGAAGAAACCAAAATATTCCACAACAAAACCAAATTTATACATTATCTTTCCATAAACCCAGCATTTCAAAGAATAATAGCAGGAAAGCTCCAATAAAAGGAGGGAAATTATACCCTAGAAAGAGCAAGAAAGTAATCCTCTTCCAACAAATTCAAAAGCAGATAGCCACACAAAGATAATTCCACCTCTAATAACAAAAATAACAGGAAGCAACAATCACTGTTACTTAGTATCTCTTCACATCAATGGACTCAATTCCCCAATTAAAAGACATAGGCTAATGGACTGAATACACAAACAGGACCTAGCACTTTGCTGCATACAAAAAAAACCCACCTCAGTGACAAAGACAGACTCTACCTTAGAGTAAAAGGCTTGAAAACAATCTTTCAAGCAAATGGTCCTAAGAAACAAGCTGGAGTAGCCATTCTAAAATCTGTAGCCTAAGAACACAAAGGGAGGGACTCATGGCTTCATCTGTATATGTAGGTGAGGGTGGCCTTGCCAGGCATCAGCAGAAGTGTACGGCCTTGATGCCTGAAAGTTTGGATTCCCTAGTGTTTGATAATTCAAGAGCAGGGAGGCAGGAATGGGAGGATTGTGGGAGCACACCCTCATAGTAATAGGAGGAGGGAAGATGGAGTAAAGTGTTACGCATCAGTGGAAGCGGAGAGCCTTGGTGCCTGAAAGTTTGGATTCCCCAGTATTAGGGAATTTGAGAGCAGGAAGGTGGGAATGGGAGGCTGGGGGGAGCACATCCTCATAGAAACTCCCAGAATTATATGGATTAGACATGACAGAGGCAGGCTGCCAGAAGACTAGATTACAGAACACAAACAAAAAATTATCTTGATACTAAAATTTTTTTTGAGAAGTGTGTATTGCAGAATACACAGCCTTGGTGTATCTACTCATCAAGCAAGCTGAGCAGACCTGCTCAAACCTCTGATGTCCTGGAATTCCAGCTGAATGCAGTGAAGACACAGCATCAGAGGAATATCAATTTATTCTTCCCCCTGCCCCTCTTCTAATATCTCAACACCTGTAATCAGCTTGAAGAAGTTAATGAAGAGTCGGCGCCCCTATTTCCTGGGCTTGGGGACTGAGGTGATTAATATCAGGCTGTCTTTCTAGGGAAAAGTAGTGGTTATATTGGAACAGGAAATAATACCTAGAATTTATTGCATAGCCATAACCTATTGGTAGAAATATGTATAATTGTTATTAAAATTAAGTTGTAATTTCTTAAATGGTACAAAATTTACTTTGATTTCAAATTTAAGGTCTTCATTGGTATGAGTTTCTTATTGATATAAAAATGAGATTAATATTGTTACTCTCATAGGCATTGTGCCTATATAACACATTTAAGAATACAAGGCTTTTTTTAGCAGTCTATGATAAACTTTGTTCAATTGTTAAAAAAAAAAAATACAAGGCTTTAACTTTTTTAACTGATTTGAGATGGTTAGCCTGTGAGTTAAAGGCCTATAGCAAACTCATGGCTCTGAGTTTATTGTTAGGGTGTTTTCTGTATTTTATTTAGAAATAGTTGAGAGGAGTTAACGGACAACAGTCCAGATGGCCTTACATGGATAGTTGGTTTTCAAAATGTCAGAAGTCCACAGAATTGATGTTACAAACATTTCTGTATTAATGTTCATTTTGATTAGAGACCTGTCTGCTCCTAACAGCTTCCTGTCTTGGATTCTAAGATGAAATTGAGCATCTTTGGAGTTACTCCAGTTGTGGTGAGACAGCCACTAGGCAAGAATTGCCTCTTTTCATCTACAGACAAATTACTGTCCAGAAAAGGACACACTTGCAGAATAGTCGACTGATTATATCTGCCAAGACAGAGTAATCAGGCCTAAATAATTCTGCATCACTAGGTCTGTCAGATGATCCTGGACCAAAAGGCTGAAAATCGGATGCTCCAACATTTTGTAGTACAGGGACTGTCCAGGTATTCAGCGGTCTCTATAAATTGAATAAGTTTTAGTAGCTATGCTTGGTGCTTCTGATAATTTCAGTTAATTCAGTCATTCTGGATTTCTGACAGTGTTGAAGACTTATACTCTCATAGCCAATCCTGGTTATTTACTTTGAGAGAAAAGATTTGAGAGGATGGTTTTCAGCTGACATTCGTTCTAAAGCCAAGAAAAAAACCCAGGTTCAGAACTAAGTCTTTTAGTTGGGAGAGATGACAGAGGTTCTGGTTAGTCAACAAAATAATGGACTGGGTATTAGGTCTATCTTGTACCTTGAATGACACAAATTGATATAGTTATGCTCTAATTGTATTTTGAGAGAAAAGTTTTATTTTAACAGGAAGGGTGATATGTAGGAGGAGTTAAGGTGGGAGGAGTAAGGAGAGGAAGAGGAAGAGTTAGGAGAGGAGGAGAGGAGTAGCTAGGAGATGAGAGAGAGAGGGAGAGAGAGAGAGAGAGAGAGAGAGAGAGAGAGAGAGAGAGAGAGAGAGAGAAACATGGAGGCAGATGTTCATGTGTCTCCACCACTCAAAGATAGTTGGTACATCTAGGTTATTTAGGTTGGGTATTGGGTTACACTTCTGATTGTATGGGTATCTTGTTATTGAGCATTACCAAACTTATAAAGCTTTTGATTAACATTTTAAAAATTGTGTAAAAGCAAAAAGGAGGAGTGAGGATGAGATAGCAGTTTCCTAGGGAGGGGAAATTGGGAAAGGAAATGGCATCTGAAATGTAAATAAACTATCCAATAAAAAAGGAGCAGATTTGTCTCAAAACAAGTGAATAAGTAACATTAAATGTCAAAAAAACAAAAGAAAGTAACTGATTGTTGTCAAACAATGGAAAGATTCATTAACTGTTAAGAAAGATTCCTTAACTGAATTCCAGTCTGCCATTTGTAAATAAGAGATAACACTATTGTGCAGGTCACTGAATAATCCATGAGTGCATTACCGTTTACGTTCCAAATGTCATTTTCTGTGTGTGTAACTTGGCCTTAGAGAATGAACATTCAGACCAGCTAAAGCCAAGACACCTTGTCTCTTCTGCATTCTATGAGATATCTGTTCTAACCAAGACTCTCGCCATGCTCATGTGTGGGAACACATCAAGAGTATCAGTAGACGAAATAAACACAACACTCTGAACATGTGATGCAATTCGGTTCTGTCTTTTGAAGTCAATATTTTTGAGGGTGGAAATGTGCGTTTACATTTCAAGAGTGGCTCTAATATGAATTCGCTCCACACTTTCACCCCACACCAATTTCTCACTGTTGGAGATCAAGACAAGGCATTATCAAATCGTCTTTTAATTCTGTAAGCTGTAAGAAGAATGACATGCTATAAAATAGTCTACAGTTTGGGATTTGAAAGTTAATATGTAGCATCTGTACTCACTAAGAACTGAATCTCCTCAATAAAGTGAAAATACTGAGTGTTTGTGATAACAATGCTCATTAAAGGTTATTAAAGTTTAAGCCTGACTAACGGGCTTCTGTGGTCAGGGTTTTTATCATCAAAGAACTTAAAACATGGAGAGTAGACAAAACCCAAATTCACTTGATATAGTACATAGGATGCTAATAGTTAATGTGTTTATATTTTATTATTTTATTATGTTATATTATATATTATATTATATTATATTATATTATATTATATATCGGATTGGTTGCTGGGTAGCTAGCTGGATAGATGGTGGCTACATAGATACAGAAGTGATAATGAACACATAAGAATTTTAAAATGCCGGAGACAGAGAGCAAAATGTTCTTGAAGAGATAAAATCTACAGGTCCTCATAAAAAAGGGACACAGGAAAAGATGAAAAACTGCAAAGGCAAGTGGGTACAAGAGTCAGACAGGTGTTTCCGGATGGAGAAGCAGATGCAGAGTTGCCATGGTTTTCAGGAGGAGACAGAAAGTAAATAAATACACCCTGTGTTGGGCTAATGAAACTACGATTATATCCCGCCTGATATTTTCTTTGTCACATTCTCAAACACTGGGGAACGAATGAGCAATGGCTGTGGTGGCTCCTGATGTAGTTAACATTAGGAGACCAGCAAATGAGGTCATGACTACAGAAGACAAGTGGTGACCAAACTGGGGATAGTTTTAAGCATAAATAAAAGCATATATTCCTGCTTACTCTGAAAGAAGGCTGGCAGAAAAGGAAGAGCGGCAACAGTATATAGCCCCTGACTTAAGTAAGTGTCTGCTTTGTGTCCACTGTGTTTGTCAGATTTAATAATCAAGTACAATGCCTGGGGTTCCTGACATTTCTGAAGTTGTAAGAGCTGAAAACCACACTTGAACGTCAAAGCAGTGTTGCTATTTCGTATCTGTGGTAGCTGGCATTGCCAGTTAATCATACGAAGCTGATTTAAAAGATTAACTGTCTATGAACATTTCATAACTCCACATTTTCCTCTTAATGTTACCATCTAGTTGACATTTTGTAATCGCAATAAAAGAGTTTACATGCTCTTACTAGAATTAGCCGTGGCAGTATCCCAAGTAAGCAGTGTGCCACCCAGATTGGCTAGACAAGTAGGCAATGTTTCAGCTCAATCCCCTCCACCCCCCAAACTTCATAGTAAGAACATTTGGTGTCTCCTGTAAACTGACAATCCAGTTTGTAAGAGATGCATTATGCAAATCAGGAAATTAGCAAACAAACTACTTCAGATGTTAGTCATTACTACTTATTCTTCACTCCAGATTTGCAAAAACATAATAAGGCAGTAAATTCGACCAACGGATGCTCTGTTACTGCTATTAATGGACAATATTTTATTGCAGTGTTAAATTTACTGCAAAACACAGGGATTTACAAGAGCGTCCATTTTCTTACCCAATCTAATATAATTCAATTTCTCTGGTTCTACGAGGAAAAAGAAATAAAGGCAAATATGTCTCATGCATATTTGAGCTCTAACGCTTCACGTTTATTAAGTATTCGGTCAGATTCAACATCACCCCGAGAGCTAAGAACCAATTTCACATCCCTCGATGGAAAACTGAACCATTCTCGTTCTTCACAATATTGATGAACAGTGAAGGTTTCACACATGCTTTCTCTGCTCAATTTAATTCCAGCATCATCTCCCCTCTGCTCATTGATTGTTCCCATTGTCACCACACACACTAATGCCCAACTGCCACTGAAGAGGTAATAGGTACACAAGAAGTCATTTGTATAAATGTGCATTTCAGTTTCCCCTTATTAACAGCACCCGGTTTATGCTTTTCATTGTCGACCCTCTTTGATAACTACTTTCTCTGGTTAAAATCAACCACTAAGTTCCCAGTTTTCTTTTAACTGCCTGCACTGTATAACCATAAAGACTCAGAGGGAGCCACATGATCTGACTGAACCATCAGGAACTGGAGCCAGAAGCTAATGCTCGACTTCCCACGTTCAGAAAGGTACTTCAGACGTGGATTTGGTTTGTTTGTTTTGATTGATGCCTTGTCCAATTCATTTGCTCCTTCATTTCTTTGCTTTGACAGGCAAACTACCTTTGTAAAATCATTGGCAGAATACACATAGCCAGTGTGGGAAATGGCCAGTCAAGCTGGTCCTCGATTATTGAGAATCACAGGTTAAAGCTACTGTTCTCCTTCACACAAAGAGTTAACTCAGCTCTGCATTACGTTCTGTTGTGAGTTCATGTGGAATCCGAAACCTCATTCTACTACGTCTTTTATGTCAAGTATTGTGTTCTAAATTAAAAAGAAAACAACAACAACAACAAAGGTCATCTTTCTTGTGGGAAAAGGATGGATAATTGTCCACTCCCCAAACTGAAAACTTTTCAAAAAAATCTTCTAGGTCTAGAGGTTTTACTTCTCTTAATGAGAAACATCTATTGCCTTCCTTTTTGCTTTTTAATATACTAGAAAAGCCTATGTGATCCCCAGGTTCAAACAGAGGCACATGGTTTTTATTTATTTTTTTTTATGAACACTTAGAAACTATCTGGACATTTGGTTCAGTGGCTAAGAGCACTTACTGCTCTTGCAAAAGGACATGGGTTCTGTTCCCAGCATTCAAATGGTGACTCACAACCATCAGTAACTCTAATTCCAAGGTATCTGGAACCACTCTTTACCTCTAGGGGCTCCTACATGCATTAGTGTACAGATATACATTCAGGCACACATGCGTGCACACACACATACACACACACACACGCACACACACACGCACACGCACACGCACACGCACACAAACTAATAAATAAATATTTAAATAACCTTTTAATATCACCATTTAGACACATCTGTCAGGCTAACTGAACTCAAAGATTATCTCTGTATAGGAAATAAAACTTTTCAAATGCTGCCATTTGAGACTTTGTTACAAATTCTTTTAAATCATTTTAATCATTCCAAGATGTCCTGTAATTTCTCTCTCTTTTTTTTTCTTTTATATTCTATGCCAAACCAAGACAGGTTTAAGCATTTAGACAAAATAAATATTATGAAGGATAAAGGGATGGGAATGAGACATTGCTTTCCTGGGTTAATAATTTATCTATCCTGTTTATATGCACTACATACAGATCAAGTATGAAGAAACTAAAGGAATAACTTTCTCCCCTCATTTAGGCCCAAAGAGGGTAAGAACGATTGCCAGTCTCGGTTCTATTTGTACAATGCACAGTTTTATGGGCAAAACCAGCAAGGAGGACTCTGTTCCTGTTGCTTTCATTAGCAGAAGGAACATGGAGAACATTTGGTCTCTTGAGGATTGAAGAACTTCAGAGCTGTGAGGATACACTTGCTCAGAAGGAGCCTGTCCTTCAAATTGTTGGGTTATTTTTCTTGAGGAGAGTAATGTTTTGCTACATTGCTAACATCAGCCAATCTGTCCTTACTGCTATCTTCCAGGTGCACATAGGCATCGAAATGATGTGGGCTTTTTGGTATCAACTACGTGAAACGTTTTTATTTTTAAGTTCAAATTGTCCAAACTTTATACATTTCTGTGAGGAAATGTAGACTTTAAAACAACAGTACACCAATTTAAAATTACTTCACTGAAAGTAAGAAATAGGCATGTTTAACACTAGTCATCGGCAGTTAGTTGTGTGGCTCACACATTTGAATGAGTATGGTTGAGGTGTTTGGTTTTTAAAAGATACCACATCTCAATCCACAAATAACAGACTGGTGAGGCAAGGCTCTAACATCAAGCTAAAAGAAAAAGTTGAAATTCTATTAGGAAACAATTCCTAATTGGTTAATTAGTTCATGTGTTTATTGTGGTACCAAGAAATTGCAACTAGGGCCTCTCCTGTGCTAGACAAACACTCTCCCACAACTATGAAGCCCCATCTGTCTTATTCACTTCGTTCTGAGACAGGGTCTTCTCACTCATTTATGCAGGCTAAACTTGAACTCAGTTTGTGGTCCAGGCAAGCACTGACATTTGTGTTCCCTCCTCAGGCTCCCAGACACACAAGTACCTGGACTGCAAGTATTCTAACAGGCCTGGTTTCCAAGTCTTCCTTTCCCTTCCTTCCTTCCTTCCTTCCTTCCTTCCTTCCTTCCTTCCTTCCTTCCTTCATCCCTTCCTTCCTTCCTTC
>JANHMN010000019.1:38957970-38982761 GCA_030674055.1 Rhabdomys pumilio
CCTTCCTTCATCCCTTCCTTCCTTCCTTCCTTCTTTCCTTCCTTCCTCTCTTCCTTTCCTTTCCTTTCCTTTGTTTCTTTATCTTCTTCCTCTTCCTCCTCTTCTTTCTTTTCTTTCTTTCTTTTCCTTTTTCCCTCTTTCCTGGTTTTCTGGCTTTCTGAGACAGTCTCTCAAGCAGCCTAGATTAGTCTCGACCTCTCTCTGTAGCCAAAAAAGATCCACAACTCCTTCATCTTCCTCTCTCTACTTTCTCACTTGTCTTTATTACACACATTCCCCCGCTTGTGCATCTTTCTGCTTGACATCGGTTATCCATAAAGATACAGGTAATAGATTATTCTTGTGAACACTTATGCTTGTAAAACATGCAATGACAGTGGGGCCAAACTAGGAACAAAAATTTCTATGAATATTTTTTAGACGAAAAGGGACAGATGAACAATGTTAGGTGGGTAGTCAACAATAAAGTGTTTTCTCTGCCTCGGACTCTTCCCATTGTCAGCTTAGGAGGATTCACCTACAACCAAGGATTCTGAAATAACCACAAATCCTGCAGAGCTTATGAGAATCAACTTTGCGTGATCATTCCATCACTCTCTATGATAAGTTTAATATGAATATCTCTGACTGTCAAATTGGTCTTTATTCACATTACACAAAAGTAAATTCTCAATAAATTTTGTGTACAATTGAAGTCCTCTGTACACTAGCACTCCACAAGGCTCAAGTGCCTCATACTGGAAACACTACCAGCCAAGTTGCTTTTGTACTATGAGAATGCAAACACATTTAGAACCAGGTCCTTCTGTGATGTTTTTCCAATCCTACCCAGCAGATAAGCCCCCACCTAACTCACAAGTCCTATGCTCATGATCCTTTGTTTACTAGAGAAGCATTTTCCTGTTTTTCATTCTTCACACACATTATCTCACTTAATCCACACTGCAGATGTTATTAACCATACTTTATGTATCAGCAGGCAAGAGCAAGAGAGGTTAAAATTCTCACAGCTGCTAACTATCAGTAGTAAGACTATAATTAAGGTTTTTTTTTTCTCTTTTGAGCTCAGAATTTTAATCCCTATTCTCAATTCTCTCCAGAGTTTACATAATTTAAGACCCTTCTTTCTCCTTTTCAAACCATCTTTTTCCATTCAGACATAATGCTGGACAAAGGATCTGGATACAGATTGGGCCACGTCTTTCTCTCCCCTGTATTATTTCCTTTCACGCAACTAGATAAATAAAAGCCAATTCTTAAGGAGAAAATCAAAGTTCCAACTCCTCCTTCAAGTCTCACTCTGAACATGCTCCTTGCCTTGATGGGGTTTCTACCATCCACTTCTGGATATCTGTGAATACGGGCTTTCTGTTCCTTTGGAGCTTCTTCTTGGAAGGGTAGGTTAGTTCATAAAAACTAAATGCCAGGTGCCCAAACTGGATTAAACATGCAAGCATTTTGAGGCAGCATGAAAAGCTGTCAGATACTTGTCTGGTATTGAACTTTTGTGTGGATGATTCCTAGACTGAATTGTCTAAAGAAGCCTTAAGGTGGCTGGAGAGTTCTGAAGTTGAAGTCCGACAGTATGAGGGTCCAAGTAGTTCAGAACTAGGTGTGTGTTACCATGGCTGCTATGCTCAGCTGCTGCTGCCTGTGGGAGTCTTGGAGAACATGGCGGAGGCATAATCATGACAAAGCCCTCAGAGCACATCAGCTGGAAACCCTATCCAAATACTGTCCTCATAACTGAAGGACCTTCTAGTGGTATTTATGTGGTTACAAAAACAAAAACAAAACAACAACAACAAAAAAACCCCAGCTCCAAACAGTGCCACTTACACATGTTCACATCAAGAAAGAGATTAAACCTCTTTGTATTATTTTTCAACGATGCCACACTTATAGGTAATAAATGGGACAAATATATGAACATGCCTGTAGGACTTAATGTCCCACAGCAAACCATCAGGCCAGATTGTCAAATAGAGCTCTTTTAACTCTTCATTGATTCTATGTGTATACCTAACTATCTATACATCTACCTACCTAATAAATATTCAACATCTTCTCTAATCCTTGAGTTACATGACACTGAGTAAGGTGGCAATGTAATCACTTCCAAATAACAAAATCAGACATTGTGCTTGCCCTGTGCCATACACACATATACATTCATAAATATATGTATACATGTGTGTGTATATATGTATATATACCTTATATATGTGTGTGTATATATATATATATAAGTGTGTATTTATAATATATATGTATTATATATGTACATGTATACATGCATATATATAAAGTGATGTATGTCTGTCTATGTGTCTGTGTGTCTGTGTATGTTTGTATGATGTTGGGGGGGGGATAGTTAATCTTCATTTTCAGCTTTAGTGTATTTAGAATCACCTAGCAGACACATACTTCTGAGTGTGTTCATGAAAGTTTTCTGTAAAGAGTTCATTGGGACAGAAGACACATTCTGAAGGTGGGTAGGATCCTTAATGGCCTGAGTTCCTCAGCTGACTACAGAAGACAAAGTGAGCTGACCACCAGCACTTATCTCTCTTCTCTCCAAGTATTGATACAATGTGACCAGCCACTTCATGGACACATGTGACCAGCCACTTCATGAACATGTGACCAGCCACTTCATGGACACATGTGACCAGCCACTTCATGGGCACATGTGACCAGCCACTTCATGGACACGTGACCAGCCACTTCATGGATACATGTGACCAGCTACTTCATGGACACATGTGACCAGCCACTTCCTGCCCTACCACCACAGTTTCCCTGCTATATTCAGCTGATACCTTTTTTCAGCTGTAAGTCAGAATAAATCCTCTGCCCCCTAGATTGCTTCTTGTCAGGAACAATCTATAAGGAACACTTCTTCCTATGGCACTTATTAATAGAACCTCCTTTCAATTTCTCTGTTTAGAAATGTAAAAGTATTTGGAGTAAATTTTATGGTTTTATCTTTAAGTGGAATTCCTCTTTGTCTATACTAAGCTACATAATTTGTTTCATTTCCGCTCCCCACTGAGATACTTCCATACATTAAGAAAGTAAACCAAAGGTTTTGAACCTGTAGGTCATGATTCCAACAAGGGTTCACATATCAGATATCCCGCATGTCAGATATTTGTGTTATGGTTCATAACAGTAGCAAAATTACAGTTATGAAGTAGCATTAAAATAATTCTATAGTTGGGGGTCACCACTCCATGAGGACCTGTATTAAAGGGCCACAGCATTAGAGAGGTTGATAACCAGTGTAACAGACTGATAAGACTTTCCCTTAGAGCCAAATGCAAAAGAATATTAACATGACTTGGGTGTTTCACTCATTGACATAATCATTTAATGCTTTATGCTGACTTCGACGCTAGAGAAGCTGAAGTAGATTTTGTTTGTTGCCTTCCTTCCACTTGTACTGTAGCAAAGATCACATATTTAAATGCGGTAACTACACAGTACTTGAAGAACAAATGCAGAACATGACGGAAATCTACCAGAGGAAGTCATAGATGCAACAGGAAGTTGCCTGGCTTCCTGGACAGCATGATGCTAAGCCCTAATGGATGAGAGGCTTAGAAGATGAAGATAGGAAAGGGTCTTCCAAACAGAGGAAGATTCTAGAACACTGGACAACCAAGGACAATGGTAGGGAGAAGGGATTGATAGATGTTTCCGATTTAATACAAGGGGAAAGGAACAAGTTGTAAAGCCAGAGACAATAGTAGAATCACAATCATAATAGATACATAACTCTCCCAAAAGAATATAGCTGAAAAGTAAACCCAGCATCTATTCAAGGAATAATCTCATCACAGTTAGCAAATTATCATTGTTTCTTTGTACTATTTGCTATTAATCACTGATTTAAGAAAATAATAAAATAATGGAGGAGAAGAATGAAAGAAGTAGAAAAAGAAAGGAGGGAAGGGGAAAGGGAGAAGGAAAGAGAAAAGAATGGATAAAAGAGGCAGGGAAGAGGAGAAGAGGATGGATGAGAGGAGAGAGACAGGAAAGGAGAGAAAAAGAATAAACAGGTACTAAAACCAGGGAAATTATAAGACAGTCGACTGCAAGTCATTCAAGAATATTCAAATACCAATGTAAATCAGGCCTTCCTGTCAACATTGCTTGTTCTAAGCCTTGGCTGATTTTATCTATCTAAATATTTAGTATCTGCTTTTATTGCTTTGCTACACTATATGGAAGATGGCATTCAGTTAAGGTGACAATGTAATAGCTTTGGTCCACTGCGCTGATCTCATATCACAGACCAGAAGATTAAGATGGCATTTGATCCACAGCATTGAGTATTCTCATCAGCATCTATCTCAGCGCCTGAGGAATAGCAGTGAAAGTAATGCAAGTATTTAGGAGAAGGAATGAGAGAAGTAGCAACCAGCTCCTGGAGATCATCACCGCTGAGAGACCCTGTGGATCAGAAGAACCCTCACAGCATCAAAGTACATTCCATTTGGAGTTTTACGTTCAGCCCATACACTGAGATGTTTATTCTGTTATGTGCCTGAAGGATTCTGTTTTGAGCCTATTGGCTGATTATGGCAAATCCTAAAAGTTTATGTCAGACGGGACCAAGTTTTAAAGATGAAGACTTGATGCTGTGCCTTCTATCTCTGACAGAAGTAGGATAACCCAATACAGTAGTATGGAGTCATTATTAGCCTTCCCATGGAAGAAAAAAAATGCTTTTCCACTGTCCTTATTGTCTTCAGAGAAAAGCCTGGACAGGTGGTCAAATGAGCCACATACTAGCTGCAGTTTTCATTCTTAAGATGTCCACATTGAAATTTTGTTGGAAAAGAAAAGAAATTTTGAATCAGTCAACCTGAAGACCAAGATTGGTTGAGACCAAATAGTGAAATATTAAAGCTGGTGAGGTCACTAGATCTTACAGAAAAATAAATAAAAATGGGACAAGGAGCTTTCATCAAATGCCTTTATTTTTAATTTTATTTTCAAAGTCTAGCAAAACTAATAATAACCATTTTAAAATGTTTCTGCCTGCTAACTACAATATGGACATCTTTTGTGTACATGTATACTAATGGAAGACATTTTTAAAAAAGAAAAAAATGTTGCCATTGAGACAGAAAAGAAAACCCACCTCTCTCCCTCATTCACTCGGGCAGGTGGTAAACATTATAAAACCATTTTAAAACTCTGTTAAAAAATGTTACTTCTGATAATATGTTCTTTAGTTAACTTGACTTCTTGTTGCAAGCATTCCTTCTGATGTCTGTTTTTCTGTGAATAAATAAATGGGCAGGAATATGACTTCTTAACTGGTTGCTGTCTGGCTCTCCCTTGCTGACCTAGCTGTCTTGAGCAAAAGAACTGTCAATCAAACAGCTGGCGAGACTAACCATCATGCTAGTTTGGCCATGTTGAACCCACTATGTATCCCCTGAAAACACACACACACACACACACACACACAGAGAGAGAGAGAGAGAGAGAGAGAGAGAGAGAGAGAGAGAGAGAGATCATGATTGTTCCTTCTCTTGACGGTATAGTCTCAGACAGGACTATTTCAAATAGAACTGGATTCTTTTACTTTCACATGTCTTGACGATACTAGATGACCTTGCAAACATTTTTAATCCCAAACAGGGAAGCCTCAAAGAACTATTACAACAGAGACAAAAGACACGGTGATGTAATTAGTACAAACACAATCCTCCGTTTTCAAGCAAGGCATGCCAAGGTTGATGCAGGCACCTTTATTTGCACTTGAGGTGTGCTGTAATTTGTGAAAGCATTCCTTTTCTAGATAAAATACAAGCCAGTTGTTTTGCTCAGTAAGTGACCTGGGAGCCCCTCCCTGTGCTGCCTCTCCCAGTGTTACAACATTGGGTACATTAGGTACGCACGTATGATAAAAGGCTTCTCTCTCGAGTGGCCTTTTCTTGTATAGTTTTTATAGTGAGGGCTGGAGCTGGAGACACAAAGCCACATGGCAGGAAAGCAAATGCACCAGATCAGTAACAGCTGAATGGTTGTAGGCTGAGCTCCACGGCTGTAGAAGAGGCAGCTGAAATGTTTGAGAGAGTGGCCATGGCAGAGACAAAAGGGGAGCTGTAGAGTAGAAAGAATGGGCAGTGTAGACAAAGAATAGGAGATCATAATGGGCTGGAGAACAGAAACTACAGGCCTGATTGCTGGAAAAAATTCCAGCAAGTACCTGAGACGTTGAAAACATGGTTGGCAGATATTCTAGCCTAGGAGCTACAGTAGACTGTGAATGCTGAGGAATCTTGACTTCCTAGGCTGAACCATACATGTAGGCAAGACTGCCAGTGCATGGAGAGTTCTAACACCAGAGGCCTATGTTAGAGCTGTCACAGGAGTAGATGCTCCTGCTGCTTTCCCCACCACTGCTCACTGTTCTCAAACATTGCAGGATACAGAACTAGCAGAAGAGCATAAATTTAATCCTTCAGGTAATCAAGAAAGACTATGATTATGCTCAGGTGAGGTGAAAAACACAGACATGAGATCAGAGGCAGGGGAATGGAAAAAGAACCAAGAAAGGGGAGCCTTTAGAAGGAAAGCCACCACATGCCAAGCAGGAGAGAAAAAGTAATTCATGGCAGTCTGTAAGAATCAGGACCCTGGAGAGCTATCCTTGCCAGCATCTCCGCTTAAACCTCTAAGATCCCTAGAAAGGGTTCTGTTTGCTTGTCTTGTTCTTTGAAAGACTAGATTCAGGTGCCTCCAAGACACATGACTGGGGGAACTCACTCTGTTCATTCCTTCTCTGTAGAGACTCCAGACCAAGAAACAGGAAGATCTGGGACCCAGTGTTCTTTTTACTATCTCCTTATTAGCCATCTAGTTTAAATAAGACATCTGCCTGCTGTCATCTTGACTTTTGTATGGACCCTGGTATGTTAGAACTTGGAGCAATGTCTTCTAGATTTTTCTGAGCATCTCCTCACTACTAAATGGACTTAGCTCCAAAATGTAATGCATACCCAAAGATTTCGATAGACAGAGCAGGATGCAGGGTTTCTGAGCAGGGATGCTGCCCTTAGAAACTTCTTTTGCACAGAAAGCACTCGCTTTTCACTGGCATTGTGTTTCCGTGAGGTGGACAGGGGTTCTAGGACTTAGCTCCATTGCGATGGCTTGCTTCCATGCATCATCTACCTGTGTCTGCTGACACCTGGGACCATCTGAGAAGTCAGCGATCAGTGCTTCTTCTGGAGCCAGGACCAGTTTGAAGAAAAGAGAGATGTGTCCCTGACAACACTACATACCATTTACCTACAAGACAGCTGCTTAATAATGCTTTTGGGAACACAAGGTGGAAATGCTTTTTGAAAAATAAATTCGGATTCCCTTTTTCTGGCAGAATGACCAACTGAGGTCATTAGACATTGGTCTTAGAACTCAGTTTACAGTCTCTTCTTTTTATTCAACATTATGAACTCTTGTCTTATACTAGAAAAATAAGGAGTTCCAGTTTTACACAACTCTTAGACACTACCAAGGAATGCAAAAAACTGTATTCCATTTTTATGCCCAAATTTAACCCAGAGATGAAGAAAGTTTGCATATAATCCAGGACAGTACAAATGTATAATATGTGAAGCTTGGAGTTTATAATATTTTTTTTAAAAAACTAGCTCAATGCGGCTAGCATTTTAGATAATCCCCCTCCCACTACAGAAAGTAACAGATGTATTAGTAGATGAAGAAATACAGGTGAAGAAATCCGTAAGGGCTTCTTCCTGGAGCCAGGTTTTCTTAGTTCAAGAAAGAGGAAGCCGAAGCTTAGAGAAATGAAAATAAAGACGGAACCACCACCCCATGCCCACTGTGCCTTCATCTTACTTCTCCTCTCTGTAAGCACATTTCTAACTTAACGTCAAGTTCAATCGGCTGCATTTTGGCTCTGTGAATCTGCTGGAGATTTTATTTTTTTTTTTTTTTTTGGCCCTTAAAATCCAGATATATTTGTTAAATCTTTTAGAATACAATGAAACCCAGGAGCCTGCTCACAGCGGCTTCAGCCCCCCCACTACCGAAACGAGGCACCGCAGTCATAAAAAATAAAACGTTACAAAACAGAACGGAATGCACAGTCTCACAAGCGTCCCTGTAATTCAACATGTTTGTAAATTCTCTTGCTTCGTATCACGCTGCCACTATTCACAAAAAAATTAAACATGTCGTTTGTCATTCAGGTACTCTGCAAGGTAGCAGAACAGAACAAGACTGGGCAGGAGCCACAGGCCTTCGTTTTTTTCCCTATCAATGTTGGATTCTAAGTAGAGCTGTCTTGTCTATACAGAGCCATTAGGGTTTCACACAATTTATAGAGCAACTGTGGTCAAAGCTGTTACAACTCTGCCTCCTCCTATACCTAACCCTCTGCATAAAGCAGGCTTGTTCTGGCTTTATCCGGTAAAGTGCTCCAGCAGGCTGCAAGGCCACAAAAGCAATGGCTTGTCCTGAGATTCAGTAGGGAGAACCCGCTGCCAAAATCCAACACTGAGTCCCATCCTGTGAATCTCCTTCTAGTGCGTCCATGACTTCTCCAGGCAGAAGACTCCAAGAAGCAAAATAGCAGAAACCATAGTGTTGTTGAATGCAGGAGAGTGGCGCCTGCATTTTCTTGAACAGCAAGCTATTAGTTGTATCCATGATACAAGTGCTTGGTTTTGAGCAGTAACTCTTCATGGAGGATGGAGGGAAGACCTTGGAGATGGGATGCTACTCTGCCATCTCAAAAGTTCTATGCTGGAAGAATATGCTATGCTCATAGACACTTACAGATGCCTAGTCAGCAAATTCCTCAGGTAAAAATGGCCACCTCTAGAATTTGAACCCAGAGCAGTCTGGCTCTAATCCTTGTATTCAATACCATGCAGACTCTTCCTACCCATAACAGCAATAGACTGAAGTAAAGCTGAATAGAGCATCCAACATCCACTGTCCTGAACTATGAACTTTGTGGAGTCACCAGTAAACACAGACTATAGAATTTCCTCATTTTAACAGAACAAGAAAAAGATGCTATTTCTACAAGTCTCAACATGCATCTTAAGATTTCTATGCCACAAGCCTTATACTGTCAATGTGTACTAGAAATAAAAGTGTATCGTGATATCATTAATATAAGTACATGCGAAATGAGAACTTACCAGTGTTGGGAATTGATTCTAGTGCTTTAAATTAATCCGGGACCCCAAATTGGGAATCTGTGTGTCCAAACACTGAAGGTCCTTGTTCCCAATTGGTTTTTGATAGATCAATAAAAAGCCAACATCCAATGGCTGGGCAGGTAGACTGAGATGGGACCTTTAGATTTGTGTGGGCTAGGACTGGGAGAAAGGAAGGAAAGAGAGAATCGCCATGACTCAAGGTAGAAGAATGGGACATAAAAGTTGCAGGAGAGAAAGCCAACCAGCCATGTAAGAGTTTCGGTAAGATGCCACTGGCCAGTTACTCGATTGGGCCTGGGGTGACAGGAGAAGATTTAGGAGTCTTGGGAGTACCAGAGGGGGGTGTTTGCTAGCAGGGGAAGGTTTAGGAGTGTCCAATCTTTGAGTTAGTCATGACATGTCAAAAATTAACTAGTGTGTGTGTGTGTGTGTGTGTGTGTGTGTGTGTGTGTATTTCATTTGTGAATCCAAAGAGCTCCTGAGTGGGAAGATGGAAGCATGACCCTCCGGGAGCCCAAGCAGTGTAGCTAAACTTGCCACTACATATCAGTTAGATAAAGCAAAGTAGAGACTGTCCAGTCAGTCACACATTCATTCATTCTTTGCATCATATTTTTCCATTCCCCAGCATCTGCTTAGTACTTTCCTGCAGTCTGTGGGGTGTACAGGAATAGATACTGTTTTTATTCTGAAAATTCCCTAATAGAAGACATAAGACAAATGACCATGAAGAGCTAAGTAATGACACCACCAACCAATGATACATAGGCCTGCTGACTGACGTGAACAATAGATGGCACGGCAGGGCAGCAAGAGAACAATCACTTTGGGATTATTGATCGGGGACACTAAGGATAGACAGAATCAGAAAAGGACACTGAAAATAACCATGCCTAGCAAAACCTGTGCAAAGCACGTTCAAGGACAATTTCTGTTCAGAGATGAAAAATTCAAGTCTACTGTTCAAGCAGGAGTTTAGCATTGATAAGCTTAGCATTGGAGCCTGGAGTGAAAACTTATGAGGTCTCACATGACAGACACATCCTGAAGAATCCAGGGCTCATACAAAGTGATGGGTACGGGAATGTAAATGCTGTGGCAGCATCAGCTCGGGGAGGCAAGCTGTGTTTCCAAAGTCTGACTCTGACAGCAATGCTCAGAATACGTCACAGATGTCAGAGACCAGAGCTAGGGAGTCAGACTGGAGGAAGTTTGCATGCAGTGCATGCTGAGGGGATGAAATCCAGGGGAGGGAAATGAGAGACTGAAGTAGCCATGTATCAGGATGATGGTCTGGGTTTCCTAGGTCTTCCTCCATCCCTCTCGGCCTAGGCCCACATTCCACAGCTAATTCTTGACTGTTACCTAATAAGTAATAGAGTCTCACCATCATCCTTCTTCTCTCCCCACCTCTTCTCTTCCTCCTCTCTTTCTTTTCTTCTTCTTTCTCCTCTCTCCACTTTCTTTCTCTGTCTTTCTGTCTGTCTCTTGTCTCTCTGTCTCTGTATCTCTCTATCTCTGTCTCTCTCTCTCTCTCCTTCTATGTGTATGTGTCTTCTCTCCTTCTCTCTTTCTATCTCTATATTCCTGTGTGTATATGTGGAGAATATATATATATATATATATATATATATATATATATATATATCAGACTGGGCTCTCTTGGGAACAAGAATCCTTTACAGGGAAGGTGTAGTAGTGTCTTCTTTTAATTCCAGCACTGGGGAGGCAGAAGCAGGCAAGTCTCTGTGAGTTCAAGGCCAGCCTGGTCTACATAGTGAGTTCCAGAACAGCCAGCACTATCCAAAAATCAAATATGTATGTATATGTGTGTGTGTTATATGTATGTGTGGTGTGTGTGACATGTGTGTGAATGTGTATGTGTAGTATGTGTGATATGTGTGTGAATGTGTGTATGTGTGTGTGTGTGTGTGTTTGTGTGTGTGTGTGTGTGTGTGTGTGTGTGTGTATGTGTCCTGCTGTGGAGAACAAGAATCCATGTCCCTGTTCCATGATGTCAGAGTCACAAAAGTGTACATCCCTCAAGTCACTGCCTGAAGGATTCTAAACACTCAGCAGGATTTGCCTGAGTAAAATCTCAGCTTGTCCATGTTAAGCTATTGATATTGCAAGGTTTGTTACTCAAACACAGCCTAATCTCTTCTTCCTTGAACAAAGATAACCATGTCAGACCCAATAACTATGCTCAGGGACTTTGATGGCCTAGGGATTTGGAAGCAGGTCTGAAAAATAGGTATGAGACAGAGCTTGGTAGTGACTTAAGTCACGGGGCTAATGTACTGCCACTGGGAAATACTAATTGTACGACGTGAGGAACACCAGTGTTCTTTCATTAGATTAATATTAGTTCTTGTAATCATATTCTTACGTTAAGTCAACCGACAAAACAGAATTTGTCCTAACCATGGCAGCAGCACACTCAATAACGGCGGCCTTCCTAAAAGGTAAAATCAGAATTTAGTAAGATCTTTACATGGACTTACTGTCCTGAAGAAAGCTCTGTCTTCTGACTCCATGATAACAGAAAGAAGGTCGAGATTAAAGGGCAGTGGCTCTCAACCTTCCTAGTGTTGTAACCCTTTAATATAGTTCCTCATGGTGTGGTGACCCCCAACCTTAAAATTATTTTTGTTGCTACATCGTAACTGTAATTTTGATACTGTTCTGATTCATAGATATCTGCTATGCAGGATATCTGATATGTGACCTCCCAAGGAACTGCGATGAACAGGTTGAGAGCCACTCTTCTAGAATGGAGTGGTGGCTCAGTCATTGAGAACATTTTCTGTTATTGCACAGGGCCCCCGATTTGGTTCCCAGCACCCATATGGTGACTCACAAGGCCTATAACTCCACTTTGAAGAAATACAGCACCCTCTCCTGGCCTCTGCAGGTATTCATACACATAAAATATGTTTTGAAGGCAGAGTGGGATAAGGCTATAAGAGACTTCTCTTAAGTATCAGCCGGACGGCTAAAGAATGCTTTGCTACATAAGCAGACCTCCATTCTGCCACTCCTTCTTCATTCTACATCAGCCCTATGGATACTTCCAAGGGCTATCCTAGGCTACCTCCTGGCAGACATTTTCTCATTCATTATAATTCCCAGTTTTCATGTTTACAGATGCTTCTGCTTCTAGGCTCTCTTCAAGAACATCATCACTGCAGGGACAACACAAGAAGAAGCTTACAGAAGCTCCGTTCCGATACTATTCAAACTCATGGATCAGAATCTTTTCTGATGGCATCTTTTACATGGTCCTCCAACACAGTGAAGTCAGGTAAACAAGAATATGTGTGTCAACATGTTGAGCATGCAGAGACTGTACAGTTTCTGTAGGCAAAAGCTGGCAGGACTGTGCCCTGTGTCATGATGAAGCAAAATACCTTGTGTGTTGGTTTATTCTTATCCTATCAACCATGTTAGCAAAAGCTCTGCCTTGGCTCCAGTTGACAAGTAAGGACTCACATAGCACACACACAAAAACACACACATACACACAAAGAGAGAGAGAGACTGACACATATACATGCAAAATGTGTGTGTATATATACATATACATACACATACACACACACACATATATATATCACATACACACACACACACACATATATATATATGGAGAGAGAGAGAGAGAAAGAGAGAGAGAACCTCTGGACCCAGAAGTATGTTAAAATCACTTCAGATTTTGGCTGCCTGTCATCTAACATGCTGGCCTCATTCTCCAGGCTTTGCAATATTCTCCTAGGAAGGGAGAGGACACAGATTATCAATTCCCTTTTGCCAAAGGAAAGGTACCTACCTATAAGATCTCCAGGAAGATCAAAAGAGAAATCTGTGACAATATAGCAGAATAAGCCAAGTCACTCACATGGAAAGCAAACTCCTGATCTTGGTTGCTTCAGAACTCAGCCTTAACCAACAAAGCAGATTTGGACAAAGATAACCAGGCAGGATATGATTATCAAGTTTCATCTGCAAACCACATTTCAGAAGGTATCTTTATTTTAGACTAAGAACTAGCCTGAAATAACTCTTGAAGCCCTGATGGGCAGCCTCCTTGGGTTGTAAAGCATCGCCAAATACCCACAGGGACTCTATGCTACATTAGGCCACTGGCATCCTCCGCGAGGACACCTACAGATTCCCTACATAGGACACGGATATGAAAATGCCATGTGTATATCAAAATATTTAGTAGCAACATGCCACTTTGGATGGCATTTTCAATCTTCTTCCTGGGGGTCTTTTGTGGAGGATAATGAAGGGGTGGAGACTTCATCATGCTAATCCTGATGAGCCAAACCCCCAAATGTACCTCATGTGGTCATGGAAACTATTTGTTTTAATTTAAAATTAATTAAGCTTGAGTCAGAGAGGAAAAGGAGTGGCCCTATAGTTTTAATTGCAGCCACTGCATACAACACAAAGACAGTTGTCCCAAGGCTTCAGCCTTGAATTTCTGCCATCCAAACCATTAATCAATTCAAAGTGAGAGCTTGCACACTTCACTGCCTGCACTCGGCCCCATCTGCTAAGTGCATCACTGCCAATACACGGTCCAGTATGCCAATGGCACTGGGCATGGGTGGTTCTTTCAGAACCTGCAGGATGCCAGCGTACTTCTACCGAAACAATGTGGTGTCGTCTGATCTGCAGGAGGAATGCGTTACTTGGAAACAATGCGTTGGTTTTAACACTTGCTTGTCCCTCCCTTACTGCTTTAAAACATAGGCCACATGACCCCCTTAATGCAGGTTGAGAAAGCTTGAGTTTGGGGTTAAAACTTGGAGGTTCAGTGATAATGATTGTGACGTATATACATAGGTATGTATGTTGAATGTAGACGGGACAGGGAGGGTATCTGGGAGTGGCTAATGGTAGAAAAGGGAAAGTGAAAAGCTATGCAATTTTATTTCCATTAAAATCATCTTTTAAAAGATTAATAAGTAGAAGATTTGGCAAAATTTAAAAAAAAACGGATCAAAACGAATGTATCGAATGCACGTGGAGAAAAATGAAACAATTGATTATGAGTAGAAATAAAAAGCAATGGATCCAAACGCAAAACTGAAGTAATGAGCTTTAGAACTATTTTAACTTAGTCCACTTGATTTAGTGACTATAGTGGAAGGCAAAGTTGCTACGCTAATCAGTGAGTTTCAACAAGAGAGTAGCTGGGGGCTCTTTAAGCTCTGAAACATGTAGGCAACATCCAGCCTCCTCGACCAACTCCATCAGAATCAGAATACCACTGAAATAAGTTGTTTCTCTTAACCATTCTTGGGTAATTCTAACATGGAGATAGGTTTCAGAATTACTGACCACTAACTTAAACAGAAGAAAAAGATTCCAGTTTGTTTGAATTATTGCTTCTATTCTTTATTCTCTGTGCTATTAAAAAGGGAACCAGTCCCTAAATTGATAACTGGGGTAAAATGGCTTACAAAGGATCTTAGTTTCATTGCTGTTGCTGTGATAAAATGACCCAACACACGAACGAAGGAAAGGGTAATGTGGCTTTATGGGCCCAAGTTAGTCCAACGTTCCAGGGAAGTTCAGGTAGGAGTTCAAGCACCTAGTCACATCACATCTGAAGTCAAGAGCAAACAACGAAGATAAGTATATCCTTCCTTCCTTGCTTCTTTCACTTTTGTAGAGTTCAGAGTGTAGCCTAGGGAATGGCATTTCCCTTGGTGGGCTCTGTCTTCCTGAGTCTTTTTTTTAATTGCCAATGAAGACAATGCTCTACAGCCATTCAGACATTCACCTTTGATCTAGATAATCCCATTTAGACTCTTTCCTTGTGGTTGGAGAGATGGGTCAGCAGTTAAGAGCATGCTTTGACCATTTGTACATAGGTGATGCATTCTGATGACATTAACTGCTCCACTTTCTCTTATTTCCATTCCATCCACAAACCCATCTTTCTCCCAACCAATTTACCTCCTACTTTTATGGGTCTTCATTTTGGGTTTCAAAGGAATCACAGAAAATAAGGGGTTTTGTTACAACATTGCCATGTATGTACAAGATACTCTGTTCCTCTGGTGCCTAAGGTTACTCAATAACAAGAAAAGACATGTTAGAGAAAGCAGGAAGTACAGTCCCTCTTTTAACCCCACCAATCATTAAGAGCAGTATCTCAAATTAAGCCTAAGCTTAAATAGGTGTGAATCTTATACAAAGCCTATCAGAGTAGAGTCGGAGCCAAGCAGAGCTTCACCATCCCTGCCCCCTGCCCCCTGCCCCCAGCCCCCTGCCCAATACTCACAGTCTGAGCCTAAGTGGCCATGACAGCTAAGCAGCTGAGTGAATCCCATGACTCCCCTCTCAAATGGGGACAATGAGATGAGTCAATATCTCACAGAGGATGCAGAAAGAAACACAATATTTTGCCTTGTAGATCAGTGCCAGGCCAACAAAGATGACATCCAGTTGCAAACAGGCCCAACCACCAAGAGCTTCTAAACCTGTTCCAACATGAAAAAGAATTGCACAGGCCAGAGAGACAGCTAAAGTTTTGTATGGCATCACTGTTGGGCCACAAGTGGGAACCAGTGTCCCTTAGACTGAACAAGTCTCTGACTAGGACATACAATACAATGCAGGTCAGCATCAGCTTTGACATCCAACGGACTATTGCCACCACATTCCTTCATTTCAAGCATAGATACCTACAAAATGGTCCTTGTGGGTAATGAAATAGATTCCTCTGGGTACCACGCTGAGACCTATACTCTACAAGTCCTCAGATTCATCCTGCATCATTACCAGGCTGAGGCTGGACCTTGGTGTACCTTGTGTGGTGCTGGTCCTTGCACCCTTTGTGTAGCTTTGGTGGCCAGGAGTATACCTTCACCAATACTAACCTGACCTTCTCAGCCATCATGGTATAGAGAAAGCTTCAACTCACTGTAGGTAGAATCCAGTAGAAGCACAGGCCTTTGTTTGAGACTTCCTCTGTCCAATAATAAAAATTCTTCTGAGAAGATATTGACAACACTCACCTGCATTTGGGCCCCTGGGCGGAGGACTTTAAGTGTCAGGCTGAGACATGAAACACAATAGTCTAAGTTGATCTTCTGTTTCAGCAGACATCCCTATACTTAATTTCAGGATCAGAAGTAGAAAACTCATAGAAGTGTGGGCCCTTCCCCACGGCTAGGCCAATCTCAGTGGGTTAGTTTGACAGAAAATTATATAGAAAAAAGAACCTGGATTCCACACGGAAATTCTGACCACAAATCAGACACTGTGTCTGGTCCAATTCTGACCTCAGAGATAAATATGAAGGAATGGTGTATTTTTAGATATTCTCCAGTCCATCTTGAAGAAGACACAAACAGAAAATGTGGGCTTGAATTACTCTATAGCCATAAAATAAAAGCTCCTTATCAACAGAAATAACAGAAAACCTTGATTTATAGGTCCATTGAGGAATAAAAAGAACAAAACAGCAAGATAAAAGTTTTTTTATCATTTTTGTGTTATATATAATTTATATACAGTAAAGAAATCATTTGGAGAGAACTATGACAATTCTGAAACTCTATAAGTTCATATTTCATATCACTGCAAATCTCAGTTCATCTTATATCCATATGTTAAGTTTACCTAAGTCCAATGTTTCCTCAATGTATATGTTTGTAATAAAATAGAAATAATAGAATTTATTATAAATGTTCTATAAAATACCCAGATTGAAAATCTGCATGCTTTCTTATCATGTCTGCTTTACATTTTTGTTTGTGTGGATTACTAAGTATGTTTTACAATGACCTCTTAAATTAAAGAATTATTTAACTTTCCTAGTTTAAAATGTATTTGTGGCCCTGGGGAGACTGATCAGCTGTTAAAGAGTACAGACTGATTTTCCAAAGGACTTTGGTTCAATTCCCACCACCTTCATGGAGGCTAACAAACCATCTGTAACTCTAGTTCAAAGGAGATCTACTGCTCTCTTCTGGCCTCTTTAGGCAATGCAGGCACATAGACAGTCATGCATGCAGAATACCATACATAAAAAAGCTTATTTGTGATTTAACAGAAAATCATTGGGACAATTTTGAATTTCTTTTGTGTTTACATGGTAGTGGGGCTAGAGAACTGTATGTGCATGGGTATGTATGTGTCAGCATTATATCTCTAATAAAGTCTGTCAAGCCGGGCGGTGGTGGCGCACGCCTTTAATCCCAGCACTTGGGAGGCAGAGGCAGGTGGATCTCTGAGTTCGAGGCCAGCCTGGTCTACAGAGTGAGTTCCAGGACAGCCAGGACTACACAGAGAAACCCTGTCTTGAAAAACCAAAATAAAATAAAATGAAATGAAATGAAATAAAATAAAGTCTGTCAAGTAAATTTAATATATAGTAAAATTTCTTATCTGCTGAACAACCTAATATGAACCTGGTTTCTTAATCTTGCAACAGGTATAACATAATAATATTGATTCTTATATAGACTGGCTATATTTAAGGCTATGGTTTCTCTGAAAGCTAATAGCTTTGATTTATAATATATATTCTTTATTGTAGTAACTAGTTAGAATTGTGAGACTATTCTCTACTTGGTATAGATAATTTTGATCTTGGTATTCCCATCCTGAGATACTGCGGGCCTTTGCCTAGAAAACCCCAAATACATTATCACATAGTCGGAAATTAGTTTTGATTCTTAAGCTTCATATATTTTCAATAGAAATATACATGACTCGAGACTTTTACATAAAGCAGCTTGCAATCTTCATAAATTAAATTTAGTGAATTGCATTTTCAATTATAGTGCTAGAAAGGTTTTGAAATTCTAGCATGGCAGGCACAGAGTCCAATGGCAGAGAATGGAGCAACTATCTAATCGTAAATGCCAAGGCAATGCTACCTACTGACAACCCTGAGCAAATTCAGGTATCCATGACCTTATCTGATGGTCCAAATTCAGCACCAGAAGAGGGTCATAGAGCGAATTTGTGGATGGATAATTTCAAAGTTCATTTAAGGGAACTCAGTTCGCTTCAAGGGAACACTGAAGGCTGGAATCTGCAGACTTATTCCCATTGTGAAGAATGCCAAAGAGGTGACATTCTATCATGTCTATGACTAGGGCTTTGAAAAGTGCCAGCTACCCTATCAAATGGACATTTCAAGAATCTTAAGGACACATGCAAGTGACAAGAAATTGAGGCTTTCCAATAGCCCTGAGTGAGCCACTGTGAAGGCATAGCTTCAAGATCTAGCAGAGTCTGTGCATGCTGAATCCCATAGAGTACATTAAATGCCACATTATGAGAGGTCCCAGGACAGAACCATCAGCTTAGTCCTTCCGAAGTTCTATACTCAGAGAAATGATTAGATTATACATGCATTTATTGTATGGCAGTAATTTGGGGGCAATCTGTTACACAGTTGAATAATTAATACAGAAGGATAAGAAATGAAGAGGTGAAGGACAAAAAATACTTAGATAATGGAACTCAATGATTCACCGAGACAACTATCCTACACCCCGGGGGCTATCAGAAGAGTTGGTTGTAGAAAGCTACCTAAGGACATATGATGAGGAAAAGAAAGGGCAAAAACGGCCACAGACTATTTGCAATCGCTCCCTCTCGAAGGAGCGAAAAAATCAAGAAAGATTGGTTTGAGGGTGAATTCATTTTCCCAGGTTATTACAGAATTTGACAGCACTCCACATGACATACGAAAGGGCACCCAAGCTCCTGAAGCAGTAATGTGTCACCCGAAGTCAAGCCATTTACTCGCTGGAAAGATATGACTATTGTTTCACAGAGGGTCAAAAGACATTCCTCACTAGGTAGAAGTAGAAAACAGAAAAGCCGAAGTCATTTGCAGCAAAGAATGTATTTCTGTAACAGGAGTAGATTCAGAAATAAACAACCATCTTTGAACGTAAGATACCAAAACATTCAAACAGCAGGACTTTTAAAGTAATTTTTTTCTTATTTTTCCATAGTTTAACGAGATGGTTTATGAAACTATTTGCTATTAAAATAGACTGTATTAATTACAAACTAAGCATTACATGTAATACTCTTTACCAATTGGCCGTTAAGCAACACACCATTTAAAAATTAACGTGGAACTCTTCTTACTACAAATACAGATTGCAGTCATCCTTGTTCAGGCTTTGGCAGCTGAGGCCTCCTCTGAATCCCATACCTTGTACTGTAATGTGTCTGTTAGGAAAACATCAGGGGACATGGCAGGATATACTGATTTTGTTCTTGCCAGTAAATCATTTCCCCGGGTAACTCTTCTTAGAATAAAACCACCAGCTGGGTGACCAGGTTCTGCACCAAGAAAAGGTTGTATTTCAGCCCTCTCGTGCATTCAACATAAACTTTAAAATAACAAGGAGGAAAAACGACAATAAACCCCTGGCGAAAAGAAGATAATAGAAGGTGAAAAAAAAAAGGAAATAATTCTGGCAAGGTGTTTTTTGCAATATACTTTTGGCATTACAGTTAATACTATAAGAGGTTTGTGTTTCCTTAAGAAAATTAACAGGTCACACAGGTGACTGGTAATCCAATCTGGTTTTTTTCCAACTGGGTAATAGAGTTTTCTTCACTTTGTAGAATGTAACCAGCTCCCATTCAAGACCACACAGAAATTACTGTTTCAGGTTTCTCAAAGATTAGAGGGAAAAAAACAAGGGCTCCCTGTTTTGTTTGCCTTACCAGCACAACCTCTTATTTTTCTAAGAGTTTTTTCCACAAACTAAAAGTAGGTACAAGGCAGGAAGGGGGAAAAAAAACACTAAAAATAAAATTATAGTGAGTAAAAAATTAACTTTACAAACTAGAGAAGATGATGAGTTTTGGAGAATACTCTGAAAATAGTTCCTTTATGATCTGGGGGATCTTCCGGCTCGTTTGCAAACTTTACATTCTTGTCCCTTCACTATGATGAAGCTAACGGCAACCTCAGAAAGGACAATGAGTGAATCAAGTTTGAGCTCTTGAGCAGTGACGTCATCGGGTAATTGTCATGTCTATTTTGTAGCCAATCACCTTCACTTGTCCCACATTACATCCCTAGGACTCTGCTTTTGGTTCTGTAGTGCTTGTGGCAGGCTTGCAGACACGACAACTTACTCCACTCTGCCTACATGTCTCATCTGAGGACCGCGGGATTTGTTCTTCCTCCTCCTGGCTGACCCATAGTTCTCACCGACATATTGAAAACAAGGCACTGTCAGTCGGGAGATTCTACAGCAAGGCTGGAATTCCCACACACTCTTTCCCACCCCACCCCCCTTTTTTATTGGATATTTTATGTATTTACATTTCAAATGTTATCCCCTTTCCCGGTTTCCCCTCTGGAACTCCCCCTCTCCCATCTCCCCTCCCCCTGCTTCTATGAGGGTGCTCCACACACTCCCACCTCACCACCCTGGCACTCCCTACACTGGGGAATCAAGCCTTCACAGGACCAAGGGCCTCTCCTCCTATTCATGCCAAACAATAACATCCTCTGCTACTTATGTGACTAGAGCCATAGGTCCTTCCATGTGTACCTTTTGGTTGGTTGTTTAGTCCCTGGGAACTTTGTGGCACCTCATTGGTTGATATTGTTCCTCCTGTAGGGTTGCAAACCCCTTCAGCTCCTTCAGTCCTTTCTTTAACTCCACAATTGAGAACACCACTCTCAGTCCAATGGTTGGCTGCAAGCATCTGCCTCTGTATTTGTCAGGCTCTAGCAGAGCCTCTCAGGAGACAGCTATATCAGGCTCCTGTCAGCAACCACTTTTTGGCATCCATAATAGTGTCTGGGTTTGGTGTCTATAAATGGGATGAACCCCTAGTTGGGGTAGTCTCTGGATGACCTTTCCTTCAGTCTCGGCTCTACACTTTGTCCCTGTATTTCCTTTAGACATATAAGCCCTTCTGGGTTAAGAATTTGGAGATGAGTGGGTGGTCCGATCTCCCAACCGGGAGCCTTGCCTAGCCTCTGGATATGGTCTCTACACGCTCTTCCTCCCCTCTGTTGGGCATTTCAACTAATTTCATCCCTGTTGGGTCCTGGGAACCTCTTGCTTTCCTAGTATCTGGGACTTGCTGGTAGTTACCCCCGGTTCCCATCTCCCATTGTTGCACACATCTGTTCAAATTCCTAACCCTCTGTATATCGTACCTGCCCACACTGGCGTTGCCCATCCCCTTGAGATCAAGGGAGGATACATCTGAGCTGCAATATGCTACGGCTAACGTGAAGTGACGACACTAAGAGATTTCCTTTGGGGAGAAAATAAAATTAAAAATAAATAAATTCTCCTCCTTTGCTTCATCAAACTTCAAATCAAATCAGTTTTGAAGTAAATGTATTTGTCTCCTTTAAAAGAGGTATTTTAATTGGTCCACAAATCCCAGACTAATACTTGGCTAAAAAGAGCAATCCCATTTTTAAGGTCTGTTGCTGTTTCTTCAGAGACTCCTTCAAACACAGGTGATACACACCTGCAGAGCTTCACCACAACAAAGCTGCTGATCTACCAGCTCTGCTCTATAGAATCCACCGGTTTTCAAAATAGAAGGAATACAACATACCGGTATACATGAATATGTACATAAATACATACATATATGTACACACATATAAATATATAAAATATACATACACATACATGTGCATGCATCACATATATACATATAAATATGCATACATACACACCATACATACACACATATATAAATACATGTATATGTAAATACTTGTATATATGTATATATACACACACTTGATCATATATATACAGATTTGATCATATATATACACACACACTTGATCATATATATATATTTATACATATACAGACTTGATCACATCTACACACACATATATATATACATATACATATATATGTATACATATATATACATATATATACACACAGGGACAATCATACACACACTTGATTATATATATAAGTAAATGTGTATATATATGTATATCTATGTACACACACAATCATACACAGACACACATACACACAATCATACACAGACACACACACACACTTGATCACTCCTCACACAAACATATTGAAATTAGCCTTTAAGAATTTATCATCATATAGATAACAAAATCTTAAGAGCTCAGTAAAAGCTACAGGTGCCTTCCCTTTTGCTCTCATCTGTAAAAATATCGTTTTCCAGACATATGGTTCTATTTTTAAGAAGCCTACTAACACTTTAATGGAGACAAAAGATCCAGTATTAAAGAGGAAAAGCAATAGAAATAAAATCCCATGGTTGCTTCAGTTAACACCTCACACAACTATTTTCTGGACCTCCATATAACCGAAAATGTCAGGTACATAGACATCAAGAATCAATGTGTCCAAAATCCCCTGAACCTCAGAATTAAATATATTAGGGACCAGTGTCCAAGGGAGAATAGAAAACAACAGCCAGATCAGGCAGGTTTCACTTCACCAAGTTATTGTCATCAACCATGTGAGAATCCTTTACTGGCCTACACCATCTGTCCTCCCCAAAATCTCATGGCTCAACTGTACCAAATCTGTGCCTATAGCTTCACTCTGACTATTTTCAGAGCAATTGTACCACCATTGTACAAAAAAAACAGATTCAAAAATGGAAAAAAGCAGTGGGACGGGGAATTAGGAAAGAGGAGAGGAGAAAACCACATAAGATGAACAGAGGGAAGCTAAGGGAGGGGAGAAGAAAGAAGAGGAGAGGGGAGGGGACAAGAGGAGGAAGGAAGAGGAGGTAAGAGGAGGAGGGGAGAGAAGGAGAGGTGAAAGAGACACGGACAGAGAAGGGGATGAAGGAAGACAAGATAAGACAAGACAATGGATAAGGTTCTGGATAAGGCTATGAATTAGGAAGTCCCTCGGATGGGGAAGTATTTTACAGACACAGTATTCGAGATGAGGCCCCTGGGGCAAATCAATGGAAGGAAGGTCATGGAAATGGTAACCTAAGATCCTTAAGATATTCTTTTCCTGGAGAATTTATAGTTCCTGTACAAGAACTAGAACAAAGCCTCAAGGACCATAGTAAGGCAGATCCTACATCCCATGGATTATATTGCATCTGCAATGTAAGAGAGAAGAAAGTGCAGAAGAGGTTCCACGTCTTCTAAGGACCAGTCAGTGAAAACCAGTACCTACACAGAGACAATGCGAAGCAGAGGTTAGACTTGCCTAATTGATTGTAGCCTAGTGCCGCCCATGCTGGACTCTGACCTAAGAACTCTAGGATGACAAACTTGTGTTGTTAAGACATTAGATTGTACCAATTTTTGGAGCAACATTGCCTACTCTAGTGACCCAGTCACATACATATGGACTTGTGATATTTGTCATGCCACGGAGGAGATTTTTACCTATCTTTGGTTTGGTTTGTCACTATAAATTTATCCCAAACCCATAGAATTCACAAGAACAACTAAACTGCTTCACACTAGGAATTCTGGGGGAAAAAAAAAAGATATGTCAAAACAGAGCCATTGGTTGTAAGAAATGTACTGCTCAGATGAGAGAAGTCAATGAAGAACAAACTGCTTGTATGTTATGTATTAAAAAGATAGTTCTCCCACTCAGTTTTTTTTTGTACTCAGAACTGATCCAAAATGATAATATCTGTCCTTAAGAGATTTTTTAAAAATGTATTGTCATCTCTAAATAGATAACTTCTCAGAGGTTATCAAGCATAGCAAGAAAAAGAAAGATTTGAGATAGAAGATAAACTTTAAAATAGAATTCTTATATTTTGTGATGAGTTAGACACACACATTCGAGGGTCTGAAGGGGAGGAACTGAAGACTGGATTTGTGTCAAAAACTTCCACAACTGGACAAGATGTTATCACTTATGGATACAGGAAGGCTAGGGGAGCCAAAGGTCTGAGTACAGGCTTGGAAACCAAAATGTCCCTTTTGAACATATTTGGTTTAAAATAGTCTAGAGGCATTTAAGTAGGGATTTCGGTGGATTAATGTGTGAACAAATCTGCTACTTGGAGCTAAGCAGGAAGAGAAATGCACTTGAGAATATTCAAATGACATACAGCGTTAGAGACATGTAATGAAGTGATACCAGCTAAGAAGATTAAGTATGGGAGATAATAGAGATGGCACAAAGAGGAGATGAAGAGAGAGGTTTAGAGACAAAAAGAAGGAGGAGGAAGAAAAGGAAGAGGAAGAAGAAGGAGAAGGAGGAGAAGAAGAAAGAAAAGAAGAAAGAAGCAGTAGTATAGGAATCCAATAAAAAATAAGACTAATAAAAAGGGGAGCATGGAATCATTTTTTTCTTTTTCTAAGGTTTATTTCCTTTATTAAGATCATGTCATTTCTCCCTTCCCCTTTCCTATCTCCAACTTCATCTGTAAAATGTTACTTTGCATGTGTTTCAGGACCGGCCATTTCACACTGGATCACCAATTGGTGTGCTCTTTGATGAATCTCTCTCTCTCTCTCTCTCTCTCTCTCTCTCTCTCTCTCTCTCTCTCTCTCTGTGTGTGTGTGTGTGTGTGTGTGTGTGTGTGTGTGTGTGTGTGTGT
>JANHMN010000019.1:38982771-39076908 GCA_030674055.1 Rhabdomys pumilio
TGTGTGTGTGTGTGTGTGTGTGTGTGTGTGTGTGTGTGTGTGTGTGTTCCTTAGTTACCTGTAGTTCCTTTGTAGGGAGGGTTCAATCTCCACTGGCTTTTCCCCAACTACTTTGGCATGCTTTACTGTTACTGTCCTTGTCCAGATCATGTTGATGAGACTTTATGGGTGATTCATATTAGCAGGAGACATAATCTCACTGCAAACTCCCTGATCATCCCCTGCCTCGTACAGTCTTTACACCCCCACTTCTGCAATGTTCCCTTAGCCGTAGGTGCAGGAGTGAGGATGTCTTAGGCATCAAGAGGATGAGGGGCTTAAAAAAAGAAGCAGGTAACAGTGAACGCCAGAGAGATAAGGGTGAGAGTAGAGTGAATGCTGGCAGTTAGATTCACAGTGGGAGAACTTTGACTGGGAAAAATGATCGAGAGTTCAGTGACGAGGGGGTGGGGGATATAGACCGGAAGTGGCTTGAATAGAAGATGGTACAGAAAGAGCTGGGGCTGATGCCAACAGAGTAAACCATGTAAGTAGCGGAGACAGAAGATGAGGCCCAAGGGAAGACTTTAGATTCCTTTCTTTCTACGATGGAAGATGCTAGACACTGCGAGTATTCTATGAGAACGATTCCAGAGGGGAAAAGTGAAGTTCGTGGTGAAGATGGAAATGAAAACAGACACCTGTGAAGGACTGTAGGCATGAAATCCAGAGCGTACCCTCCTCGGTTGCGGAAGAGATCTCTCCATCCCAAGGTGCAGGTTTGCAACCAGACCCATATTTGTGCCAATGCCTGGTAGGTAACATTGTTATTGTGGAAATCCCAGGTCCAGGAGGTTACTTTCACTAAGGGAATCGATACTTTCGATTGAGCTTTGATTTCTTGGTTATATATAATCTAAGATGTTACCGTCACCACGGGGAAGGGTACATTTTGTTTCACACGAAGATGTTTCATACCTAGATGAAGCATACGTTTCAAACACACAAAGGGAAGGCTGAGACGGAAATAAATGTTGCAGTGGTGCCTCTTCAGAAGTCAGTCTGCTTAAAGTCATGATAAATGTGTCTGGTGGTTCTAATAAAGTGCCTCTCACCATGGAAGCCCCAACTCTAAGAAAGCCAAACTTCCCCATAGGTATCTGAGGCAGGATTTCAAAGGATATTTTGATCGCAACATCCATTATCTAAAATCATATTGTGAAGCAAGTCAAACTTTGTCTTTGCTGTGAGAGTCATAAGTCAACATGTTTTCTCATTAAAAAAAAAAAATCCAGCTCCCCTGTAGATGTACAGGAATTGGGAGCTGGTTCTATCTTTTAAAAAACCTTTAATTGTTTACTTTCTGTATATTTTAGATAAAAATCAGAGAGGGGAGAAAGAGGGCAGGAGGTAGAGGGGGGAACCAAGATTATACATTGATACTCAAATATACTGACTACAGCACACACAGAAACCACCACTGAATTATGTTAAAATTATGGAGTAAATCCTTACTCTCCTGATAGCCTCTGGATTAGAAATACCAGGTGTTTGCTGCCTAAATGTCTCCAGTCAAGGAATCCCTAGTTCAGACAAGGTGAAGTCACAGATGACACCCACAGGCCTGGATTTTTTGTGAGTGTTCTGCATGTGCTAGACATCTAACCAAATCCAAGTCCCTTGGCTCTTCTCATCTGTTTTTTCAAGTTAAAATTTAATTTACTGACGATAGTGACTAAATTACGAGGTAGGTTCCAGTCTTTATCAGCTCAGTGGGTGAAGGAGAGAACTGAGTTCTGAAAATTGGCCTTCTGACTTGTGCATACACTCAGTTCCCTCTCAACACATAAACGAACCATTTAAAGCTTTTAACTAAAAAGTCATTACTGAAATCTTGAACTGAATGTAATCTTAGGACATTGACTTTTCAAAAAGAAATAACCAGGCTTTGTTCATATGTCTGAATGAAAAGGCCTGAAGTACGGTTGCAGCTGAAAAGAAAACTCAGAAAACCCACAAATTTGCATTGGGAACCTGAATCCTTAAATCAGCAAAATGTCAAAATGCAAGGTGTTCTTTTAGCCTTGCTATTTCAAATCAGTTTCTTGTTTTCCAATAAACTGGAAAAATAAATAGTGATTTTTTTTAAAAAATAATAATAATAATAATTACATGTTGAAATTTCCCTCCAGGAAAAACAAACAAACAAACAATATAGCTTTAATTTTCATTAGTTTTGTTGCAAATCGAATTACTTTTCTGGAAAACACTCAAGAATGATTTTATTTATAAAGCAATAGATGAGGACGACAACATAATGAATACCGACCCTGGATCTTTTCAAATGGGGGGGGGGGGCTTACTTTCTGAGAGAATCAAGAAGTACAGTCCAGTAATAATACTTTTCGCTTCCAAACTTTTTAAAATGAGAAAATCCAGTGTATCCTCCCAGCTAGAAAGCGTGGCATCCGGGGTTAAACTGCGGCATTCATCGTTCTGATTAGCTAAGCATGCCCGTGCGTATAATGAAGTTATTAAGCTTTCTCCAAGAACACTGCAGCTTGAAATTCGAATACCTAATGCTGTGGGGGTACTTGAGAAACATGATTAAATGATTTTAATACTGAAAGCATAGGACAGGTCCACTTCAAGAAGAGCAAGCATATCCTATAGACAGATGCCAAAACCAGAATGCGCACATACTCAAGGGAGGAGGAGGTGGCTAAGAGTTCACGTGGAGGAGCCATTTTGAATAAATCGCTTTACAGCCCATCACAGTGTGAATGAGGGCGATTATACCTCTCTCAAGACTGTTCTGCCTTTTTTCAATTGCAAAATCCTCTTGCTGGGCAGTGGTGGTGCATGCCTTTAATTTCAGCACTTGAGAGGCAGAGGCAGGCGGATTTCTGAGTTCGAGGCCAGCCTGGTCTACAGAGTGAGTTCTAGGACAGCCAGGGCTACACAGAGAAACCCTGTCTCGAAAAAACAACAACAAAAAACAAAAAACAAAAAAAAAACAAAAAACAAACAAAAAAAACCACTCTTGATTGTCATGTTTAGTTGTCTCTTTGAGGGTTTAAAATGTGTAAAAAAAAAGGTCCCCCCCCCCCCCGCTGCTGTGAGGTTTATAAGTGATCTAAGCTCATGAAGCCAACTGTCAAGCTTAAATGAGGAGAGAAAGGTGAGACCCTCAAATCTTCATATCCAGTTGTCTATCAGATAACGCCATTAGGAAGCACTGAGGTCTGAAATGACAACCGGTAAATGTTCTGAAATTTGAAAAGTAATCAATGCGATGTGTTTTTCCTTTTTTTCCTTTTTTTTTTTTTTAAATACTACTTGTACTCTGTGTTTTTGCATGCAAGGGGAACTAAACTACATGAATTGGAAATTCTCAGAATAAAAAGAATCACACCTGTGGTAAAAATTCTACAGGTTGATAATGCTGCGTATGGCCAGCCAGTCTTCAGCTACCTTCAGCACCTTACAACCATCTACTGCTCGCTGCCACATATAACGTGGCATCTGACACCATCTGACAATTCACGTCTGAAACCACCTGCAGCATACTAAGAGACCACCAGCTTCCACCAACCCAAAGGCAATGTCATCAGAGAGCAGCTCAAATATATGGCAGACATTTCCTTACACTGTTGTAAGCCCATCTGTTCGACTTTTCCACCAATGAATTTTATAAGTTCCTTGATTTACGACATTATTTTCTTCTGTAACTACGAAAACCTTAGGGACCTATCCCCGTGTTGGAATATGGCATTGGTGGTCATTTGAGTCCATGTGGCCAGGCCATGGTTATTCATACCTGACTCCAGAAGAAACTCTCCCCTTTTCCCATAAAGGAAAGAGCTAAGTCTCTGCATTAATAATTATGTAACAAGAAATACCCACTAAGAAGGTATATTCTAGTTACAACAGCTAATTTTGGCCCTCTGGATTCCTTTGGAATAATTCAAACAATTGTGTGACATCTCTAATAATCATGGCATCACCAATAAGGACAATTGAATGAAATTATTATGACATGAATTGTCTAAAGGAAGGGGAAAACATACTACTGTAAGCCGCAGAAGTAAAAAGGGGGAAAGCCAACTATGCAGAATTATGAATGGTATTACCAGGAAGAAAGAAAAGGCCCACCACCTTACACTCACAGTTGTTAGTATCTCGACCTCACTACCAACTGATGGTTGTCTGTCAAGGCCAAGGGAAGCAAGATTTCCCAGACAAGACTAGAGATTTTAAGTTATTTCATCCATAAACCCGGTGTAAACAAAAGCGAGGGGACTTGCCCCACCCACCTCCATGCGCGCACTGGATCTTTTTTGCGAATGAATGAAATCACTTTGCTATGACGGGTGCTGTCCTTCTGACTTGCTAGACGTGTTCCCTAAAAAGTTACCACCAACCCAAGCTAAGTCCAAGGATCCCTTCTGCTGGGAGGCAGCAGAAAATGGGGCAAGTTCCTTACAGACAGATGTATGCTTTTCACACAATGCTTTCGGGAAAAACAGTGGGTGTCCAACATTTGTAAATTCTAGATGGTGCTATACAGTGTGTAGTAAGCTCATGAGTGTTTCCACGGGATAAATCAGCAAAAGGGAAACAATCAAAATAAAACATTGCAGTGTAGGATACTGTAGGGTAACTGAAAAGTAGTTCTTCTGACCCTGTAAGTACAGGCACTTATAACTTAATTAAAACATTCATAATTTCCCTAGTATTCGTCACTTGGACTCCACTTCAGATTTTCATGCAGATTTTTCCAAAGTACAATACCCTTGACCAAGCAAAAAATATAAGATTCAGCAGCTTTTGCTTTTGTGTATAATTGAAACCAATTAACTGTGACATTAAATCAAAAATTGTGTTGCCTTTGAAGCAAGATTTTTGTAAATACTGCATTTTATGTATGTAAAGTGGGCCTTTCAGCGGCAAGGGTAGAAAGTGATCTTTGTTCTAAGGGAACACTAGAAAATTCAGAAATTCACATAAAAATTGGAGGTAGGATGTGGAGGGGTTGGATTCGTCATGAGATAAATGGAAACGACCCATTTAAAATATGTACAGGGTGTGGTCCTGCACGTATTTTAGTACACTGAAATAGATTTCACCTCAACTTTGTCTTGCTTCTTTAGGATGTAGACACATCTAAAACACTAGACATTTGAGTCCCAAAAGTCCGAAAGCTTTGATCAAGTTGTCACAGTGGGTTATGTCAGTTAGAAGGAATAATTAGCTTATGGCCCTTGCTAGTGTATATGTGTGTTTATGTGTCTGTGTGTCTGTGTGTGTCTGTCTGTGTGTGTGTGTGTGTGTGTGTGTGTGTATCTATAGTCATATATATGATATATACACATACATACATGCACATATGCATATATGATATATGTGTATATGTAATATATTAATATGTTATATAACATATATTAATTATATATAATATATTATATATTTTATACTATATATGTTTAAATAGCACATATTACATATATTACATATTATATATTATGTATTGTGTTATATGTTATGTGTAATGTTATATGTGTGTGCATGTGTGTCTGTATGTTCATGTTGAATTTAATTTTCACAAATATTTAATTTGACAATAACAGAACTTTCCAACTTTTAAAAGCAGAATGACAGCATCCCTGAAATACAGTTTTATATATTTTTCTCATGTGTGTGCTTGTACAGTTGTGTGTCTGTATGTGTGCACCGACATGTGTGGTTATGTGGATGTCTGCATAGGTGTTCACATGTTTGTACACATTCATGTGTAGGCCAGAGGTCAACATGCAGTATCTTCTCCCATCATTCTTCACTTTAATAAAGCAAGGTCTCGTGCTAAATCTGGAGCCAGCCAGCCCTGCGTGATACCCTGTCTCTGTCCATTAAGCTCTGGGTTTACAGATGAGCTGTCACATCTGTGTTTTATGCAGATGCTGGGAATCTTAATGCAGGTCTTTATGCCATGCAGAAAGTATTATTAAGCCAGTGAGCTGTCTTCCCAACCCATACAATACAGTTCTTATACAGTCCATATCATTAAAGTGGCATATACCTACCTCCTTTGATATCTGAGGTTGACTTCAAAGTCATCCGTGAGTATAGAATGATAATTAAGAATGTAAGTAAATAAAGTCTGGTTGGTACATGCCACTAATGGTTCACACTGAGCCTGAGGGACAGGTCAGAGATGTATATTAAGTCAACCTCCGTAACTATGCATATGCTTGGAAAGTTACTTAACAAAATACCAGGCAATTAAAAAAAATTAAAAAAAATTAAATTAAATTAAAGCTCTTATTGTGGTTTTGATCATGATGCATTGAATTTACGAATAGATTAGGTTGAGATGAATCTTTCAGTCCAACGCTCCCCCCACTTAATCTCTCAGAAGCATTTTAGTTACCATTACAACTGAGGTCTTGAATGTCTCTTGCCTTTTGTCAGAGCTATTTCATACCTTGCAAGGTTTTCCGGGTTTCCTGACTTTTTTCTTGCTAAAAACCAATTTGAAAACAAATAGGAAAAAAACTATTGCTGTAAACTTGGTATTGGTAGTGTCCCTGATTACCCACCACCATGGCTTCATGATTCTAACAACTTTCACATAGAATATCTAAATCAGCCAAACAATTTGTTATTGACCAATAAAGAATAGTTCCATACATTTATACAATGTACATAATGAAACATAATCAATCTCCCTGGTTTATTCTTTTAAAACATATAAAATATATCTGTCAGGATTATATTGTAAGGGTTAATAGATACTTCTCACAAGTCATTTTCGAGCAACTTTCTGTGGTAAACCAAAAGGACACTAGTATTGTGTCTCAGCTGAACTTGAAGTTGTCCTGATTTCCTACCATGTATGACACACGATGGGTTTCCATAACAATTAAAGTTCTCAGTTCTCTAAGCCTTCAGTTAAATTCAGAGCAAGGCACCAATATCTAATAGTTGGAAGTATTTATCCCCATTAGACACTAAGATATCTTTGCCACTACCACTACATGGGTAGGAGAAAGTTTATTCGGTTCTTAATTTATGCTGATGAAATAAGTTGGTTGAAAACAAAAAATCAAATGAACAAAACAGATTAAGTAGAAATAGGACAGGCTATCATGGAGACAAACCAAGAAAAATTGGAAGTCAATCTGAAAGCATCAACATGACTTGCCTAATATAAGAGATACCTGTTACTCAGCAGTCATGTTAATCTTGCAGAAGACATGATCTTGGCTTGACTACACACATCGTCATCTGCTTGAAAGCCTTGACTAGCTCTGTTTGATGGTCTCAAATTGCATCTGATACTGAAGAATCTAAATGAAGTTAGTTCTTGCCACATGCCAGGTTGCTTTGCATAAGTGCCTGTGACACCTGACTTTCCCAGGGGAAAGAGCAGAAGAGCGAGCGGGATCAGGACTTCACATTGATTTCTTCATTACGAGGTAAAAAACTTTTCCTTCCATGTCCTATGCCTCACAGTGACTTTGAAGGCTTTGCCTTAGCTTAAGCCTCTGCAGGGACAGTATGACTTTATGTCGGTTTCCTGTGGTATACAAGCTGCTAGACATTTGTTTCTGACAAGGGGTCTACATTTGTCTTAGTCAAGTTATGGTTCATGTGGGCAAGAATCTTATGTGAGCGTTCTCCATTGCATTTCATTTGTTTTCACAAATGTCCAGAATAACAGGGTGTCCTGAGGACACTTTAAACTGCAAGACTGACAACAGGAATAATTCTTACTTGGTCTTTCAATGTCCAGTGTCTGATATGTACTCTCTAACAACAGGTCCTGGTCATAATGAATACTAGCCAAGGCTAATACCTTAACTCTCTCTATTGAGAATTTACAAAATGGTTGAGAATATTGTAGATGCTGTTGTGAGTAGCATTAATTTTTGTAACTGCTTTACAGGAATTGTCTCTCTGCTAATAGATACTTATTGAGCTCTGAAGTTGAGTCTGAATAACGTCGTTTCTGTGACATCTCAAGGTTCCCTGTGCTTTTGCTCATGATAGCACTCAATACCATTGTGTCAAGCCCGTTATTTGCATGCCATACTAAATTATAAACACTAAGTGGTGATTTGAATAAGAATGGCCCTTGTAGGCTCATATCTTTGACTACAGTCATCAGGGAGTGGCACTACTTGAGATGGAATAGGAAGTGTGGCTTTGTGGTAGTACTTGTGGCCTGGTTGGAGGAAGTGTGTCACTGGGGGTGGTCTTTGAGGTTTCAAGGACCCAATCCAGGCCCACTGGCTCTCTCTCTTCCTGCTACCTGCAGATCCAGATGGAGAACTCTCAGCTACTTCTCCAGCTCCATGTCTGCCTACGTGCCACCATGCTGCCATGCTCCCCACCTTGATGGTAACGGACTAAACCTCTGAAACTGTAAGCCAGCCCCAGTTAGATTCTTTCCTTCATTGGACTTGATATGGTCACGGTGTCTCTTCACAGCAATAGAACATTGACTAAGACTAACAATGAGAATTTATTTGTGTTTTTTTTCTTAATTCTCTCTCTAATATATAAAATGCTAGTGCCACAAAGCAAACATGTAAGGGCCAGGATACAAACAGACTTCAGGTGAGGCCCCTTCCAGTTTGTTCTGCGTCCAGCTTTCTTCACCGTGTATTAGTAGAATACACTTGTACATTGGATTTTTATGCTTTGTTTTTGATTTATCCACTTTTTTTAAGTACCTGGGTTTGTTTTTTATTTGTTGTTAGTGCTAAGGACCACGCCCAATATTCCACATATGGTGGGAAAGCACTTTACCGCTGAGTTATATCTCCTGCCCTCACTTATTTTTAAACTTTACAAATACAACAAGGCACCTAATAAAAACCCACTTGGGCCGCTGGAGGGAATATCATGGATAACAAGTAGGAAAAAAAATGAAAAAAAGAAACAGCCTTGAATAATTGTCCTGTCCCTATACAGCCCAAGTCTAAATACCACAAAATTGCAAAGTCACTGCTATTTTGTCCGATGTAAGGAATACAACACATTAAATATAAGTTGATGAACATGTTGTCAGATTGCCAAAATACTAATGGGGATTACCTTTGGATGGTGACACTATGGTTGCTGTATTCTGAATAAATATACACTACCATGATAATGGAAACGGACATAGAGAATTGAGTTGAAGAATTGTCTCCTTTTTATTTAAAAAACAATCACATTTTAAGTTCTAGTTGGGTGAGTAAATCTTTGTGAGCATAGAGGAGAAATTATATACACTTTCTACTATCATTTTCATTTTTCTTCTTTAAAAAAGGGGATTCTAAATTCTCTGAGGAAGACTGTTGGGAGCCGACTCCTAGCAGAAAGCGGCTATCATCTTTGCCACCATCTCAGGCCATATATTCTGACAAGAGACTTGTTTTCAACAGCCTACAACAGCTGCACACACTCTGATAAACATCTTGTTTTTCCCACATATCTTGTTTTGCTGTTTAGTGCCCCCAGCTGCAAGGTACATGTGGTATCCAGGCCTACAAGGCACGTGGCAAAAACGTATAAATACCCCGGATTTCCCTCCAATAAACAAGACTTGATCAGAACCTCTGTCTTGTCTCCATTCTTCAAGTCTCTTCCCTTCCTTCCCCACTCTCTCTCTCTTGCTAGACCCTGACCCTCAGACCGGAGCAGCAGCTCGGGCCAGGACAGAAGACCCAATGCTTATAAAAAACAGGTGGATAACAGAGAGCCTCTGCCTCTGCCTCTGCCTCTGCCTCCTTCATGTATTTGAGTTGGGCATTTGAAACTTCTCTTTAGGATTCTGTATTTGGATTTGTGAAATGTGGTTAGGATAAAATAATCTCAGATTTTTTAACAATTCTGTAAGTCTCTTAAGCCTTCAAATCACTATTACTTGGTATTACTACTAAGTATTCTCAGAGTTTAACTTGCAAAGCTTGTAAGCCACTTGAAATTACATAAAACCTCTTGAGTCTTCTCGAAGTAGCAAAAAATACACAAAGCTTAAGGATTGGGACTAATGGCCTGACCATGTGATAACATGTTTACTTGTTTGAGTTCCTCTAGGCAGAGGTCTAGAGTGTCTCAGAAGGAAAGCACCGACATCACATATACCACACAATCTCACCATCCCAACTAGAATCTATAGAGATGGAAGCGTATAGAATAAATGTAAATTGTTGCCTTTAAAAGAAAACTGTTTCCTCTTAGAGAAAGTATGGTCTAGGCAGAGACAATTAATACAAAAAAAAAAAAAAAAAAACTTAAATTACTATATGATGCCTGACACCAGCTTTGAATATGAGTATACACTAGGCAATAAGCAGACACAAACTTATAGCATGTATTAAATATACTTTGTCTTAGTTACTCTACTATTGCTGTGACAAGACACTATGAACAAGGCAACTTACAAAAGAAAGCATTTATTGACACTTACAGTTTCAGAGAGTCAATGTCCATGACCTATCACAATGGGGACTATGGCAGCAGTCAGGCTGGCTTGGTGGAGCTCATATCTTGAGACACAGTCATGAAGTAGGAAGAGACCTAACTAAGAATGGAGTGGGCTTTGAAAGCTCAAAGCCCACGCTCTGTGGCACAAACACCCCATCTCCCAAAAAGGCCACAGCTTCTGATCTTTCCCAAGCAGTTCCAAAAACTGGGATTGGGCATTAAAGTACCTGACCATCCAGCTGCCATCCTCAGTTCTATTTCTAAGAAATTTAAGCTCACATGTACACAGAAGCACTGGCTTGCATACCCACAGTCTGCCAGTTTCACAGACTTGTTTTCTAATGTTCACCAAGTCACAAGTACAAATTTTAAACCACCAAATTTACACAGCTTTCTATTTGAACAAAGAAATCATTCTAAATTATTACTGATAATTTGAAAAAAATTCTGATACAAAAAAAGGTGGAGAAATAGGCATATTTCAATTCAATGGGTTTTTTTTAAAAGCAATGTTTATATAAAAGTCAGCTATCTTTATTTCATCACAAAATTACGAACTCCTCTTTTTAAGGAAGCTATCAGTTTAAGGAAATCCATTATTAGTGATTTTAATTTATTATTTATTAATTTATCATTATTATATGTATTAATCTGTTATTAAAATATTTTAATTTTTCAATAGCTGTAATGTGTAGTATAAAATTAGAAAGAAGCATAGCTTGTATGGGCACAATGTTTTGAAGTTTTCTATTCCCTCCATGTGTCTTCATACACTCCATTTCTACCCATGCCTAAATTATAACACAGAAGGGATACTTTAAAACACAATCTCTTGGAGCACTTTCTGTGTTTGCTTCTACTCTTTTGTATTCCTCTTTAAGCTATCGTATGAGGCAATGGGGCTTGTGTTGTATTTCCAAACATATACTACTACAGTTGTTCTTACCCATCCTGCTTACAGTCTTTTATCTTTAGAATTTAACTGAATACTGCTGATAGATAAATGGATAGATAGATAGATAGATAGATAGATAGATAGATAGATAGATAGATAGATAGATAGATAGATAGTACATAGATATATAGATGATAGATAGAAACATAAATGCAGAAATACATACATACATACATACATACATACATACACCTTCCTCACCTCTACCTACAGTCACCTCATGACATTTTGTGCCTCTTAGAAGTAACTGTGACCCCTCCAGTACACATCCTAGATAACATCATGCTATATACACATGAAATATAGAATTTTCTTAATGTACTAAAAGTTTCTATGATAACATCATTGCCTTGGATGTGCTTTTGTATTTTTATGTTTCAATGTTTCATTTTTGGTATTATCTGTGTTGATATGTATAGAGAAGGACATATCTGAATTTACATCCATCATCTTATTTTATGGTGTTTTGTATTGGCCACACCTTTTCCAGCCCCGCCTTTTTCTTTGTACACTCTTGTGGCTTTGTTGGGTTTCCTTTGTGTTTCCTCCTCATCTCTTGGATTAAAAGTATCTCTAGTCTCTCATTTATGACTGTCTTCAGACATCTACATGGTATTTTCAACCTTCTTCCCAAATGATTAATACGGCTTACTCATCTTTCTTTCACAAGGCTGCGAAGGGGACATGAGATAAACCCACCACGGTGATTACTTCAATTTCATCAGTAACTGAACTATGAGGGTGGAGTCATGTATTTTAACTATCACTCACAGAAGAAATGAAATGAAAGAGAGCAGCCAGCTAGGCTACTTTGATAAGAAACATCTATCAAAGGTTCCTTTGCTTTCAAGGCTATAGCAAAAAAAAAGCTATAGAGTGTGTGTGCACACTCAGAGGCCTTTAAGTGGCCAGTCTTTCTCGGGCAGAGTATACACACTGGATATCAACGGAGGTCAGCCGTTTCCTCACGCAGAGAAGCCTTCATCCTCCATCTCCATCCACGAGCTGTGGTACTACTCCACAGAGCTATTTTGACCATTTTTCTACCCACTCTATCACACTTACCAGGCATGACATCTGCTAATAAAGTTCTTGCCCAAAACACAGCCAACTGTCCATTAATTACCTCTTCTACCTCAAAACTCACGGAATAATGAAAACAATGGAGATACAGAGCGGGGAAAGATGAATGAACATTGGGTGCATCTATCAGAAAGCACCCAATGTGTGATAGATGAACTTGCATACTTAGCAAAGGAAGACCCTTCATTTTGCAGCAATGGCCCAAGCCCAAGGGGTACCAGGAAGATGTCACCAAAACTGTGGGGACCGGCTTTAAAAACTTTCGCAGACAGTGGTCAACTGCTGTTATCTCTACATTAATCTCAAGCAACCAAAACCTAGGCTCTCTCTGTGAGTTTTATATTTTCTATTTCTGAGATTATAATATAATTGCATCAGTCACACCTTCCTATTTATCTCTCCAAACTTACCTACCTATTCTAACATAACAGAGCTGGTTTTCTGTTAACTTCAAGCCAACCCCAAGGGAAACTGGCATCCTGTAGGGAGGTGAAGGATTCCAACAGGGCTTCTGTCCTCGGGACCATTCCCTGGTCTTTGTGCAGAGAACACTAGAAGCAGATCCAGAGCTTCCATGAAGGAAGCTGTCAATCTACTTTGGTAGAAAAAAAAATACGTCTACATATGAGTCTAGAGTTTTTCTCCGTGAAAAAGAAAGTTCACTATCTAATCTTGCTGACACAAAATCCATAGCGTAAACCTTGCCTTCACAGAAGGAACTTTCTGTCAGCCTTCAGAGCCTGACTCACTCATCAGGTTAATGAAGATACAGTCATCTTAATGGTTTTTAAAAAGGCTCCAACATGGAATGGACCTAAATAAATCTTCAAATTACATGAGGAGAAAGAGAAGTTTTCGCACAGGGTATTCCAAATAATGCCGTCAGTGTGAGAAAAGGCATTGCTTCTGTTACACAGATAAAGTATACAATGAGGACAAACCAAAAATACACAGGAAGGAGCTAGTGATGTTAACGGATATGGTTATTTGAGTTGGATGGGCGTCAGGTGTCAGCAGACATTTTCGACTTCCTACGGAAACTGCATAATGACTGTTCTAATCTTGCAGGACTTAGTGATCTCACCTGTACCATTATAGTAACACTGTGGCAATTCTCATACAGTGGTATCAGTATGTGTGGACTTGACATCGTTTATTTATATCTAAGATTTTAGTAAATATATGAAGGATTACAGCATAGAGCTGTGACGAAGATAAAAAGATGAGGGTGTGAAAAGAGGAAAAATAAATAAAAACAACAAAGTATCAATCCAGGAAGCCTAAAATCTTCCAAAAATAATTCCAGAGAGAACAAAGGGAGAATACATTTACACATACACACACACACACACACACACACACACACACACACACACACGCACACACACACAAGGGGTCCAGAGGCTGGGTAGAAGGCTCCATGAACCTTCGCTAACTCCAGTTCCAAGAGACCTGATGCCCTCTTCTGGCCTCCATGGGCAACAAATAAGGACAGGATGCACAGGCAAACATGCAGGGAAAACACTCATATGCATAAAATAAAATAATTTTTTAATACAAGAAATTTTCATAGAGCCAAAGAGCACACATCTCTAGACTTGAATGGTTCACCAACTGTTACATAGTGAATGAATAAAGATTTAAATTAAAGTAGACCCCGGCTTCCAAATACCTTGGAAAGTAAAGAATAAAAACACCTGGAGGGAAAAATAATAGATTAATTATTTAAAAGAGGGGAATTCTGAAGAATGTCTGCTTCTCAGCAGCCATGTCGCCACAACAGAACCCTGCGTGGAAGATCCTGAAAGAAAATGGTTTACAAGGACGAATCCCATGTGCATGTGCAAGAACCCATCAATCAGCAGGGGGCAGGGTATGTGACCCTAAAGAAAAATGGTCCCTAATATTAGCGTAGCATTGGAATATTACTAAAATCCTAAAATATTATGGGACATAAATGGGTGTTAAAATAAAGTGAATTCCTCCAGAAAGAATAACTAGGTGGGGAAGATGGGGTGGAGATGGATGTTTTCAATAGAAGCCGTTCTTATTTGCTGTTTAAACTATGTGCACAAAATTCGGTTCTCCCTGAATAAATATTATCCCTTAATGTTCGCCATTTTGAACCTGCCTGTTAAATTTGAAGAACTCTGAGAAAACTAATGCTGTGGCTGTTATTGGCAACAGTAGGAGTCATCTGTTCAGAAGTGGAGAAATGTCCAAAAAAAGAAAAATAAGAACTAGACCGCCTTAGGCATCAGAAACAGTACTAGACGCCAACGAAAATCAATAAAGGTGGAGTAAGAAGGTATGAGGGCAGAGTCGTCTTGTATGGAAAGCTCCTATTGGAAAACTGCAGATAGATATGACTGAGGAGCCTTTAACAGCCTCTGAATAAGTGAAGTAGCAAAGGAAACACTCCTGGTACCCAGACCACAAAATAGGATTTGAGAAAGCCAACGGAGCTTACTATGTATTTTATGGATTATGTTTTTATCATTTGATTGCTTTCTTTGTAGTTGATCATTGTATTTATTAATATCATCCTTGAAATTCCAGCTGTGTTAGTAAGAGAGGATTGCCTGGCCTTGGGCTAATGTGTTGGAGAGGAAGAAGTGAATTCCTGAAGCCACCATAAAGTATTTATGGCTGTGACATAATAATAGACATTTTGCCTGGTCGCTGATTTCTGACAAAGAGTGCCAGAAAATCCCTATAACTTCCCAAGTAATAAGAGTGCGGGGAACATGTTTTTCCCCCCCCAATGGGATAACTCTTGGTTGTCTTCTGCAGCACAAGGGACACTAGCAAAATCAAACTGTGACCAGAAGCTTCTAAGGCTCAGCCTAAACCATGTCCTCTGGGAGATATCAGCTGGAGATTGAGCAGGCAATCAATTATTCCTATGTTATCGTCTTTTTAAAAATCCTTAAAGCATGTGTAGAAATTCTAAATTAGTAAAAATAGCCACATGCCAAGAGAGGAGCACATTTCCAAATTCTATGGGACAGAAACTACTCAGACCCTTCTAGGGCTTATTGTGATTCCCTCATCTACACTCCATAGATAGCCCATCTACACTCTTTATTATAAACTTATAGATATGAATTAACTTTCCCAGAGTTCTGTAAATTGTCACAACAAATTAATAAATGTAAGTAGAATGGCTCCAGCTTATAACAGAATAAGAAGGCCATCTAGGTAACCCAGAAGAATCTAATCTACATGGCATATAAGTGACGCTCGTAGGACTTAACCACGAGTGGGGTCTGCATTAATTACAGAAAGTCCATGCCATTTCTAAGAAGACCAATTGATGTCTAGAGACATGAAAAACTGGCTAGTGCAAAACTCCTTATCCATCCCCTATACAAGTCTGGAGTCAACTGTGACATAAGTGTGCTTTTAAAAGTAAGAGGTACCTTCATTTGATTTGGGACTAATTAAAAAAATAAAGCCCACAGGATGTTATATCATAAGGCATAGAGTGAATCGCTCTCAGAATCCAGAGGGATTGTCCTACAAATCTGTTCCTACCCTCATCGATGTTGTACCATTTCTCCATAGACCCTAAAGCAAGCTAACACTGCAATGTGGACCTGCGATTTTTTTTCTTTTACTATCTCATCAACAAGAACAAATGACAGGCATTTATCTAAGTTACTACTGCATCATCAACACCAAGGAAAGCTTGAGAACATAGTAAATACTCATTGAAGAGATAAACCAGTTAGCAACATAATAGCAAAAAGAAAATGGTAAATACTTATTGAAGAGACAAACCAGTTAACAATGTAACAGCAGAAAGCAAAAGCTTATATTCAGGAAGCATTTTCTCCCAATGAAGAAGTTACCATTTGAACTTTATTCTATAAAAATGTTGCAAACAAAAGGAACTACCAATCGAATTTACAGTTTAAGTTAATTTTTGAATGACAGTCTTGCCACATGGTGGCTCTGCTATCAGTTGCAGAATTCTTCCAAGCATCTCCAAACACTCTTGGGTTTCCAATCAGGACATAAAATGGCCATCAGTACCAAATATCAGCAATATAAAGACAATTCATCAGCTTATGTAACTTGAGTCCCCCAAATACTTCAAATGCATTTTAGTACAATTTAAGAACCCACGGGTTCCTTTTCTGCTAACACATTGCAAGCCTATATAGAAGTTCATTGCATCTTGCATATACAGCCTAAAATAATTATCAACCAGATGTCTTGCTTTAGATACAAAAATAGAACCAACCCATGGAACATTTACCTCTTTCTCAAAATCAAGGTTTGTATTATCTTTTCGCACCTGGTGGCTGGGGAATTTAATCCTCTGTGCAAAATACTTGCAAGGAAGTCAAATTCTAAAATATCTTAGTCTAGTCATTTCAAACTATTACGGGAAATGATGGAACAATGCAGACTGGATTAAAAATTCTTGTTATTGAGGAATATGTGTGATATGAATACAGTCACATGTTTATGATGATACCATTTTCAAAAACTTTGACTTCACATTCAACCTGTGGTCATCTGTACAGAACAGCAAATCCTGAGGGACAAATTTGGCTAAGGGGCCCTTTAATAGAAACCTAACTAAAACTCTTTTGTTCTACCGTGAGAAACCTTAAGAAGCTTGGAACTACATGGAAGACTATAAATTACACATCTGGGCTCTGATGACCAGGTGTTCCTTCTTAGAATCTGCTCTAAATAAAAATCTAGAAACTGATATTTTTTTCTCAACATAAGAGACTACCAATAAATTTTTGTTGCTGTTCATTAGATAAAAACTTTGTTGAGACAGTGTTAGAAGAACATTTCACATTAATACACAGATTCATGAACTGATTTTGAAAAAGAAAAAAAAAACACCACCAACAACATAACAGTGTTTTGCTGACTATCAGCAAAAATGAGAACTGTGGTAGGAAAAGAACAAAAGTTCTAATAATATGAATATTAGCGCAACATTGACTCAAGGTGCCTTATTATTAATTCCTGTTATCAAAGCTGTCAGCAAAGCCATTGCTGAATTTCCTGCTACTATGAATACCATGCTGTACATATTTCTCTCCACTCTCTAAGCCTACATGACTCAAAAAGTCATTCAAGTTCTAAATTATCTCCAAGAGTGATTAGATTCCCCAAGGAGGCATCCAAGCTGAATGTTCCTGCTGAATGAGTGAAGGACCCTTATTCAATCTGCATACCACTAAACTGACTCTTGGCAAATTAAATGACACAGTGGAGAAACATCGCGTACAAGGCATAGAACAATTTGTCGACCATGATACGAGAGATCCATCAACTCAGTGGCATCAAATAAACAAAGAAAACAAAACCAAGAGGTTACAGAGACACACTTTGAGACTTAATTCCAACAAAGCGTATTTACAGATTTACTACCCACTCTGTCAGGTAGAATAATAGTAGGTATCAACAATGCAGATGTGGATGCTTGGAGCCAACCATCAGGTTGAGCTCAGAGACCCCCTGGGGAAGATGGTGGTAGAACTGGAGAAGCTGAGGAGCTGAGAGGGATAACACAGGAAGAACAGTATTAGCTGGCCAGACCACCCAGTGCTCCCAGAGACTAGACCACCAACCAAGGGGTGTACATGGAGGGATCCATGACTTCAGATACATATTTAGCAGAGGATAGCCTTACCTGACAGCAATGGGAGGGAAGACCTTTGGTCCTGCAGAGGTTTGATGTCCCAGAGTAGTGGGGATGCTGGAGTGGTGGGGTAGTAAAGGGTGGATGGGTGGGTTAAGACCCTCATGGAGGCAAATGGGAGGGGGAGGGGGGTAGTTGTGGGATGGGAGATGTGTGGAAGGGTAACCAGGAAGTGGGGTATCATTTGAGATGTAAAACAATGGAATGGTTAATTTAAAAAAATAGCAGGTATCAAATTAAATGCTGTTATTGTTTATATATATATATATATATATATACATATATATTCATACAGATGTAATATTTGGTTTTAAAATAGTCTAGAAGAAAGTAATAATACATGTATATAAAAAGAGGGCAAGGATTTAAAAGCTTGCATAATACTGATAATTATAGAGGTTGGTATTTCTTTTAAGATTTTTCTACTTTATGTATCATATAAAATTTACACCAAGAAAAAGAAAAATTAATATTTATTAAGGTCATGTTTGGTCTTCAGAAGTGTCCTATATAAAGACAGTGCAATATAAATTTGTGGTAGTTACCTAGTCTCAAGATTAGCCTATGCTATCCTTCTGCAGGAAGTTGAAGGCAGGAATACAGGTCACAAGAGAATGCTCTGCTGCTGCCACACATGAGTGTCTACAGGTGAGAGCGTGCGATTGTGAGCGTTTGTTCATTTGATATTTCCTCTTTCTAGAAAGACATTAAGAGGTCATTTTGACAGTCTGACGTTAACCACTTCTCGTGAATTTATCTAAGTCAAGGGTGGTCACTTGTAACCATATGTGGCCAGACAAAGTTTTTATCGGAGCCCTTGAAGTGAGCAGGTAGAATCAAGAGTATTCCCAAGCCATGGAGATTAGAATATGACTGAAAATGGATAGAAGATATGCATGTGATTGTTGGAAGTGAATTGATATAGGGACTCCAGACTGGCGTTCTAGAAACATTACTTTGTAATATACAGATCAACTCTGTACTGGGGAAGGCAACCTCTAAGCTAGAACAAAACCTGTTATCAGAAGATGGAATGTAATATACAGCCATGTTATTGAAACACAAACAGAATACTAAGGAATTTCAATACTAGTAAATTCTGATTTTTCCCTTAGTCATATTGGTGACTATGACACATGTTTACGCCAGTACACACCAATAACCAGTAAATCTAGATAGAATCAAAGGAAAAGTTCATGTTTATAGGTTCCCTGAACTATAGTGAGGAAAAAAATGTAATTTATCCTTAAACTCATAAATTCTGGAAATTGCTACTAAACAAAACTTTTAAAGATTCAGAGGCAGGAGTGAGGGATCCATTTTACAGGTAGGCACAATAAGCCCATGTGAGCCTGGCTGGAATCAATTTCAAATTCAAAATATCAACTGACACATACAATAAATAATATTTCATTTTCTGAATTATTTCTGAGAACATTTTGGAGTCATCAAACTTAACTCCTAGAATATTTAAACCAATTTTTCTTATATCTCATCAGTATGCAATTTTTATATTTTAATTTTGATTAAATGATTTGGTTCTAAACCTAGCCCTAACCCTGACTCCTCTCTAGGCAATCTGAATATAAATATAGGTTTAGGAGAATTTTCTCCCTAGTCATTTTATCATCTTCTGTTCTTAAAATCACATGATGATTTGAATCCTAATATCTCAAAGATGCTTTCATTTTTATAAAAATTTTATTGGATATTTTATTTATTTACAATACAAATGTCTTCCCCTTTCCCCATTTCCCCTCTCTAGAACCCCCATCCCACCCCTTCTCCTCCTTTATGCTTTTATACCATTTTAATGACATGCATGTATTAAGGTCAGTTCTAGGTTGAGGGTCTAGCAATACAATAGATGCAAATAGTCAAAAATGCTTTCACTGTTGGCCTTGTTGGACTGAAGAGATAGTTTAGCAGTTAAATGTGTATATTGCTCAATGAAAACACACATATAGGTAGCATTATATGGGCTGAATGGATTATATTTGGGCAAACATATCAGAGACATATACTGATATGTTTGCAATAACAATCATTAAAAAAAAGAGGTTGTAAATTTAAAAGAGTACAAAGAAATACAGGGGGGACTTGCAGAAAGAAAAGTGAAGAGTATTATAATAGAATTATACTATCGAAAGATAAAATATAAATACAAAAAAAGAAAAAGAAAGTGTGTGTCTGTGTGTGTTTATGTGTGTGTGTGTATGTTTGTGTGTCTGTATGTGTGTGTCTGTGTATGTTTGTGTGTCTGTGTGTGTATGAGAGAGAGAAAAAGAGAGAGAGAGAGAGAGAGAGAGAGAGAGAGAGAGAGAGAGAGAAAGAGAGATTCCCTTGCAAAACATGTAAGTTCGGTTCCCAGCACACATGACAGGGACCTCCCAACTATTTGTAACTTCAGCTCCAAGGGACCCAGTGCCCTCTTCTGGGCTCTATGGGCATCTGCACCCAAGTGCACAATGATACACACGGAGAATAAGAATACATTAAATAATAAAACAGTTCTGTGCTTGGTAGCTCATTCCTGGAATCTCAGCAGTTGGGGGACTGAGGTAGGAGGATTTCAGTTCAAACCTATCTAGACTACATGCATCATAAGATCCTGCCTCAAAAATAAAATATAAAATAGAATACATATATTTTTAGAACCTAGAATCTCATGAAATTAAATAATGTATGAGTCATAAATCGAGACTTAATTCCAATGTGTTGAACTCTTGATCTTTCTCCTAAAACTCGACTCATAAAAGCCATCGATGGCCTTGGTATCCTCTGGATTGCTGAGCCTAAAAAACCAAGGACTGAATTGGGAGAGCTGGCTCAGCAGTTTAGAGTGTTTTCTGTTCTTCCAGGGGACCATTTGTTCCCAAAACCAATGTCAGGGAGGTCACAACTACCACTACCATGGTTCCAGCTCCCTGGCACGTAGTGCCTTCTTCTGGCTTTCGTGGATACCTTCTTTCATGTGTATACACCCACACATAGACATAAATACATGTTCATAATTTTGTATAAAGAAAGAAAATCCCCTTTAAAACTAAAGCTAAGCATCCACCTTTATTTCTCTCATTATTCCATATATCTACTTCTAACCTATTTTTTAAATTTTTATTTGTTTTGTCTAAAATATACGCAGAGGGGCCTGGAGAGATGGCTCAGTGGTTAAGAGCACTGGCTGCTCTTCCAGAGGCTCTGAGTTCAGTTCCCAGCAACCACATGGTGGCTCACAACCATCTGTAATGGGATCCGATGCCCTCTTCTGGTGTGTCTGAGGACAGCTACAGTGTACTCATATAAATAAAATAAATACAAATGAAAATATATAGAATTCAGCTGCTTCTCCTGCTATCACACTGGCCTGAGTTCCACCATCTTTTTCCCTGACCTGTGAGAGTCTCCTTATGAACTTCAATCCTGGCCTCTGCTGCAATAACAAGACCAGGAACTATCATTTTAGCCAACGTGTGCTACAGTCACAAAATGCCTTGTATAATAATGGATTACAATTCTCAGAGTTTAAAGATCTAGACTTGAAAATGTAGCAGATCTGACTTTCTAGAAAGAACCCTAATCATGTCATGTATACAGACTCACTCTCCTGGATCTTCACACTGCTTAGAGCAGTGGGGGAAGAAACATATACAACCATGTCTTCTCTTCTTCCTTCATAATCCCAGTAACCTCATCATGAGTGCTTCGACATCATGATCTTCTGAGGCTCCATCTCTAAATACCACCACGCTGGCAATAGGGGATTCAATATATGAACTTGACACGGATAAAAGTCTTGAATCCATACAAAGTTTCCTTTAATATACAACCTTGTTAAGACATCCATTTTGTGAGGGGGGGAAAAGCTCCATCATTCCAGAGTAAAGCTAATATTCTTACAACAGCATACACATCCCTCCATATTCTAGTACCTAAGATCTCTGTGGCATCATCACTGACATCTCTGGGACTGTCATGTCTACTGCAGATTGATTGTGTTTCTTGAAGTCCATCAAACACATGACCTGTCTCCACCTTGGGGCTTAAACCAGCTATTCCTCACCCTCATTAAGTCTTCCGTTTCACGCCCACGTCATTCTTCAGTTTGCTGAGGCCATTTTCCTAGTGTCCCTAACCACTTGGCTTAAAGTCATATCTATTTTCTTGCACATCCAAATCGTCCTCCTGTTTTTCTTTTGCCCATAGTCCAAGTTACATATTTGTGCTAATTATGTGTACTTTACTGTGACAAAATGCCTTCAACAGAACAGTTTCTAAGAGGAAAAAAAATGCTGCCTCTGGTTTACATTTTTAAAGGGTCTCAGTCCATTGGGTAGGGAAGGCATGGTGTGCTTTGCGGGCAGGGAATTCTGTGGCAGAGGTCCATCATATTATGGTCCACTGGAAAGAAGAATGGACAGAGGTAAAGACTGGGCTACAGCTTTAAAAGGCCTAAATCTAGTAACTTCCATTTTATGGGAGAGGTCTCAATTCTTAAAGGTTCTGTGGCCTTCCAATCAACAGCACACAAGTTAGGAAAACGGTAAACAAGCTTATGGGGGCACTTTAGATTCAAAGTTAGCATGACTAATAACCAATCTATAACATAAGTTCCATAGGGTGTAAACCTTTATTTTGCACACCGATGTCCACATATTTGGAACAGTGTCTTGTACATAATCATATTCAGACTATTTATTTGCCAAATTGATGACACCTCTGAAGTCAAGTATCCTGAAGATACCCTATGACAATCTAATTTTTTTTTTTTTTACAACTTCCTATTTTGCAATCTGGTCTCATACTGAACTGAAATTTGGCGTTATGTATAGACACTTGATTCATTTACTTGACTAAAACAAAATGTGTTTTGGTATTCAAAGTAGCATATGTACAATAAAAAAAAAAGGTTTAGATAGAGGACATCATGCTTTATAATTATAGAAATCCTAAGGCCAGAGATGCATTTGGGGAAATTTAAGTTGTTAGATAGGCTATGGTTAGTCCTCTCTGTGGTGGTGATGGCAAAGGAAGTTACTAAACACATAATAGGATGTAATTTTGTCTGTGGTGAAAGGAAAGACAGAAACAATCAGCTGGCTCTCAGTCAGCAACTATAAAAAGGATAAACTATGAAAAACATACAAGAAAATCAGTAAAATTTTCTAAAATATAGTGTTTTACTTTTGAATGACTGGCTACTTGGTGTCTTTAGAATAATTTCTACAGCCTTAAGGGATGAGAACATGGATTTGAATTGTGGTTTCCACTTTGGGTTTTTGGTTTTTTTTTTTTTTTTTAAGCTAGCCTCACTGAGCCATCTTCAAGGACTTAGCTCTTTAACATGAACAATCCTAGAGGGTTGCCAACTTAAGAGCTGGTGCCAAAGGAGGGACCACTCAGGGTGCCTTAATGCAAGAATGCCAAGAATACCTCTGAGAAAGAGAAAGGTGGTGAGCACTGAGTGAAATATCAATTTCAAGAGCCAGGGAAGGAACACGAGATCAGAACCATGTAGCAAAACAAAATTGGGGAGCCGAGATATCAAAACATGTTTGAAAATTAAAGACGAGGCGTGTAATACAAGGCAAGGTTATTTGTCATTAACAACCCAAGCATATCTGTCCCTTGAAAAGCAAGGTGAAGTAATTGCATTCCCCTGGTCTCCGCTGAACTTCTGTCAAGAGGGTGGGAGGCACATGGACAAGTGAGCGGCCCTGTGTGGCTGTTAGCCAAGAAAGATGTCTTGACAATGACTTCCCAGTGAGAAGGAGAAGGATGAGCAGGAAAATCAGAGGCTTTCAATGCAGAGAAATGAGAAAGAAGCTATAAATATGATTCCCTTTAGGCTTTTTTTTTTCAGACATGCAAGTTGTGAAGTCCCATTTGGGATGTCAGATAATAAAGACTCAGTATTATCTTTCTGGACTGTGCTGAGTTGAATATTTCAAAGCATATTGACTATTCCTGCAAAACTTATGGTTTAACTATGAAGATAAGCTGTGTCCCTGCCAAGAGTGAGGACCCGCTGCTAATTATCTTGTTTTCTCCCACCTCTCGCGCACATCATTTAAGGGTACTTCCCTTGCTGTTATTTCCAATCTCACTAATAGAGGAAATCTCTAGACTCAACAAGGAGTGTTTAAGAGTAGCATTACATATATTGTGCCTTCTAGAGACTCGAACCCTCCCACCCTGCTATCACTCTGTAATGGAGTTTTCTTAGGACCTGGTGGTAGACCAGATAGACATTAAGTGAACCAGGTGTTACATGAGGCTTTGCACTGAGAGTCCTGAATGTCCTTATCTGCTTCTCTCGACAGACCTAGGAATGGGGTGGACTCTTCGTAGTCACTCAGTAGACACGCATGCTGTTAGATGTTTGCCAGAGCCTAAAAATGGTAAAGAGAGGGTAATCGGGATCCAGGTTCCAAAGAGTCATGGGTTGAAAATAACTGTGATACATCATGCACAAGTATAAAAATGTTATCATTAAACTACGTATAATTGATGTATACTACCAAAGACACACGATAAAATATTTCAACATATCTTATAATATAAAAAGACTACCATTACATTATAAGCTTATAGTGAAACTATTGTGTTTACTGACTAAATATACTGTGGCTCTAAGAGGTGTCAAGTACTCTTGTGTTAAAGTAAGTGAGACACAGAGAGTAATCACTTAGAAGACACATCTCAGTATCAGACATCTCCATTTTCTCTCCTTTTTACTGAGTTTCTTAAATAAACTTGTCCATCAAAAAAAAAAAAAATGTAGCCATCTCATTGGCTGCATTCATGAAGAAAACCTACATTTTCCTGTGCCACTGTGTATACTTAGACCCAAGTATACACAGCAGCATTAAGAGGACTCAGCAGGTTGGAGAAAGAAAAAGAGAGGGAGGGAGAGAGAGAACATAAGCATATGAAAATGAATCAAAAAAGGGTCAGAAGGTTTAAGAGAGGAATTGGAGGGCAGATTTGATCAAATTATGATATATGCATATATGAAATTCTCAATTAAAAAAAAAAAGCAACTTCTTCCATCCCCTTAAAATCAAATCTTAGGGAATGGAAAAGGAAATGTTTCTTAATAAGCTTTAGATACAGCCACAATGTGTGTAAGTTCAAGGTAACCACTAAACCATCAATAGCATAATATCCAAGGAATTGGCCTATGCCTATGGCCCCTTTGATTATAGTAATTAGCATTTACCAAACTGCTCACCCCTGGACAATATCTAATTGAGATGCAGCCAATATACCTAATATAAACAAGGCAAATATTTTAAAGAATAACAATTATTCATAGAAAATGGCGAACCCCATAAGGCCAAGTGTCATGCTTTGCTTTGGGATAGAGAAACGTCAAGCATTAGTTATGAGACACAGTCCATAGAACTAAAACATTAATTTTAAATAAAAAGTGGAGATGATAAAGGCAGAAAGCTCTCCCCACTGGCTATAACATAAAAACTGCTCACTCAGTTAGTTCTTTGTGAACATTTAATATAGGTAATATTCAATATTAGGAAGTAACATCAGTACAGGTAGAAGAGACAATGTTTGTTAGATGTATGTGGTATCCACAGAAGCTAAGCACTTGGAGATAGCAAAATGACACAGGGCAGAGAGATGAGCTCGGGGTCCTATGTTCAATCCCAGTACCACAATCACAAAGATGTAACTTAATACTCGGCGTGCGTGCCTATGATGTCATTTCTCTATCGTGTCCAATTTTGCAGGTGAGAACATGAAAGTGCAGAGACGATAAGTTAACTGCACAAGGTGATGCAGGGGCTCAATTTAGCAAGGATGAGTCTGTATAGACTAGTGGCTATTTCCCCTTATTCCTAAGAGGTACTTCTGGGGGGGGGGGGGGGGGGGGGCCCACTCTAGAAACTAAGAATGTACTCTCTATAGTTTCCCTACCCTAGTCTATCTTAATGTTCACCAGATCCAATGAGCACAGGGATACCCCTTAAAAGGAACTAGAGCTTGGTGAAGCATAAGCACACAAACTGGTTCTGCCTGGAAGTGCTAGCCCCTCTTTACCACATCCGGGAGCCTTGAGCCATTTAAGTCCCAGGTCCTCCACCTTTGAAATGTAGGTGGCAGCGGGACCTGCAGGCTGCTGATGTTGAAGGAAACAGAATGAAGCCTTCACTTAGAGGACTTAGAAAGCACCCAGTAAAAGTTATTAGTGCAATGAATCGGAGCAGCATCAATAAACTACGAACCAAACGGTCTTGGGGTTCTAATACTAGCACTAAAAAATCATTTATTTCTCTTCTGATAAAAAAAAAAAAAAAAAAAAAAGCCCAGAGCAACCAAAACAAGCCGTAACCCAATTATAAACATGAAATCAATTAATATCTTTTGTGGGAAAATCAGAAAAGCTATTAGCCCTATTAATTTGTGTGTCGTTAGTCACCCCCCCCCTCTATTGTAAAGCGGATGTACTCCAGCATCCTGAGACATCTTGTGTAACATAATCACTGTGACTCCCAGAGGTCAAACAGGCACGCTCTTGATGCAGCTTTGTGCGGAGCTCAATAATTCATTTTATAAATTTCAGCTCAGAGCCTACACTGAGGTTAAGAAAAAATTGACACTCGATCTGTGAACTTAACGTCAAGCTCCAGAAGAAGAAGAAGGAAAAAAAAAAAAAAGCTCTAGGAAGCACATGTTTGTCGATTAAGCAGACGCAGACAGTACAGGCGTTGCCAAATTGTAAAACAAGACGTGGATATCACGGAAAATGTTGCTAGTTATTGATTAAGTTGACCGTTCACTTCCTATTGAGCCACCCAAAAGAACCATTCATTTTCCAGCAGAGCCTGCTCATTTGCAAGATAAAAGAGAGCCAGCTCTGCACATGCCCATAGTGTTCCTCGCCACTGGGGGCAGCTTTACATAAGACTGCATTCACTGAAACCGAAGCAACAGTCCGAGCAGCTTTCAGAATGACAGTCTGCAGGAGTGAGCCGAGCGTGTGCGCGGAACCGGGCTCTCTTCCCTTCTGGGCTCCAAAGCAGCTCCGTGGCTGAACTGGGTGCTCGCCACCACGGGACCGCCGGGCTATGGAATACAGATGTGGCAGCACAGGTAGCCCCACGTTGCCTAGAGGAATACATCATGGGTTTTGAGAAGAAATTGTAGGAGCCAGCTTTTTTTGTTTTCTTGGTTTTTTTTTTTAACACACACACACACACACACACACACACACACACACACTGTAAAGATGCAAAAACGTAACATCCACGAAGACCCTATTACCTAGGAAGACTCGGATGTTTTGCTGCGAATGCGGTGTTGGGATTTATTTGTTCTTGGAGTGTTCTGCATGGCTGGTAAAGAATAATGTTCCAAATTCGGTCCATCTCCCAAGGGGTCCAATTTTTCTTCCTGGGTGTCAGCGAGCCCTGACTCACTGTACTGCAGCTGACAGGGGCTGTCATGCAGGCGGCCCCTAAGCCAAAGCAAAAGACCTAAGGACGACCTTTAAACAATACAAAGGATGGGTATGTTTTGATATTTTTCTTCTTTCCTTCTTAAAAAAAAAAAATTGAAAAAAAATTTAAGTCTATGTAATAATTCTGCTTTGTTTTAAAGATTATCTTTCTCTGGTCCTAGATTATAAATTCAATTATCAGTGGACACATTTCCTTGTTTGGCTGTTAGAAATATACAATTATCCTTATATTACAAAGATGATGTTTGATGCTGAATAGGTATCTAACTGTTTACATTTCTGAATTTGAAAATAGACAGCTAGTTTTGCTTGGTTTTGAAAAAAAATGCATTCGTTTTTGGGGGGATAACTTTTCTAAGTTGTTTTTATTTCCAGGTTTCAATGTAATTAGGCTACTGCGCGGATCAGCTGTAGCAGTGGTTTTAGCGCCCACTGTCTTGTTGACAATGCTTTCTTCTGCTGAACGAGGATGCCCTAAGGGTTGTAGGTGCGAAGGCAAAATGGTCTACTGTGAGTCTCAGAAACTGCAGGAGATACCCTCAAGTATATCTGCCGGTTGCTTGGGTTTATCCCTTCGCTACAACAGCCTCCAAAAACTTAAGTATAATCAGTTTAAAGGGCTCAATCAGCTCACCTGGCTCTACCTTGACCATAACCATATCAGCAATATTGACGAGAACGCTTTCAATGGGATACGCAGACTCAAAGAGTTGATTCTGAGTTCCAACCGAATCTCCTATTTCCTTAACAACACCTTCAGACCTGTGACCAATTTGCGGAACTTAGACCTGTCCTATAATCAGCTCCATTCTCTGGGATCTGAACAGTTCCGGGGCTTGAGGAAACTGCTCAGCTTACACCTCCGCTCCAACTCACTGAGAACCATCCCGGTGCGGATCTTCCAAGACTGTCGCAACCTGGAACTTCTGGACCTGGGATACAACAGGATTCGAAGTTTAGCCAGGAATGTCTTTGCTGGCATGATCAGACTCAAAGAGCTTCACCTGGAGCATAATCAGTTTTCCAAGCTCAACCTGGCCCTTTTCCCAAGGTTGGTGAGCCTTCAGAACTTGTACATGCAATGGAATAAAATCAGTGTCATAGGACAAACCATGTCCTGGACGTGGAGCTCCTTACAGAGGCTCGACCTGTCTGGTAATGAGATCGAAGCCTTCAGTGGACCCAGTGTCTTCCAGTGCGTTCCCAATCTGCAACGCCTCAACCTGGATTCCAACAAGCTCACATTTATTGGTCAAGAGATTCTGGATTCTTGGATCTCTCTCAATGACATCAGTCTTGCTGGAAATATATGGGAATGCAGCAGGAATATCTGTTCCCTGGTAAACTGGCTGAAAAGTTTTAAAGGTCTGAGAGAGAATACAATTATCTGCGCCAGTCCCAAAGAGCTGCAGGGAGTGAACGTGATCGACGCAGTGAAGAACTACAGCATTTGTGGCAAGAGCACGACCACAGAGAGGTTTGACCTGGCCAGGGCCCTCCCCAAGCCCACGTTTAAACCCAAGCTTCCCAGGCCGAAGCACGAGAGCAAGCCTCCGCTGCCCCCCACGGTGGGAGCTACCGAGCCCAGCCCAGAGACAGATGTGGACACGGAACACATCTCCTTCCATAAGATCATCGCGGGCAGCGTGGCCCTTTTCCTGTCGGTGCTGGTCATCCTCTTGGTAATGTACGTGTCCTGGAAGCGGTACCCGGCGAGCATGAAGCAGCTGCAGCAGCGCTCCCTCATGCGAAGGCACCGGAAGAAAAAAAGGCAATCGCTCAAGCAAATGACTCCAGGCACCCAGGAATTTTATGTAGATTATAAACCCACCAACACGGAGACCAGCGAGATGCTGCTGAATGGAACGGGACCCTGTACCTATAGCAAATCGGGCTCCAGGGAATGTGAGGTATGAACCATTGCGATTTAAAAAAAAGAGAGAGAGAGAGAGGGAGAGAAAGAGAGAGAAAGAAAAAAGAAACACAGAGAGAGCGCGCTCTTAAAAGCTGGGAAATAAGGGGTGCTTTATTGAACTCCGCTGTCTATCAGGGAACACGGTGCCCCTCCCCTCCCCTTCCCCCCTCACTGCGCTGGCAAGGGCCTTCCCTGTCCCTCAGAGTGTCTCCATAATACTGGTCATTTTCCTCTCATAAATAATCAACCCATTGAAATTTAAATACCACAATCAATGTGAAGCTGGAAGTCTGGTTTAACACCACGCCTAGTGTCCAGGACCCTTTATGGATTTTCATTAACATGACATTTGTTTCCAGAGAAAAACTTGTCTCCCCAACGATCTTCACACTGGGTGTGCTTCTTCATCTAAGAGGCTTAAGGTGGTTTGACGTTTAGCAAATCCAGGGGTGGGGGTGGGGGCGAGGGTAGGGGTGGGGTGGGAGAAGTGATCCCCGGGTTGAATGCATTTGAGGAGCTAACTGGATTATGGCACACTGTGGAGAGTGGGGGATGAGAAACAATGCCCGCCTTATCAAAGAAAATCCCAGAAAACTCCCCACAGAGGATGGTGGGTTAAAATAGATCCTGGGCAGTTTCTAGGGATTCAGAAACTGCAAGCAGTCAAGCACAGGGACGGGTGTCAAAGGGTTAAGACGCCAAAAGCATCTTAACCCTTTGCTAAACACGAGGAGACCCTGAGAACACAAAGTTTGAGCCTTGAAGATGCCTCTCAGATCCCCGTGACTGGTGACTGTGAATAAAACTAAGGTTTCCCTCTGCGTTCCCTAAACATGTTGATTCATTACACAACCAAGTCAGGAAATAGGCACATCCATCCGAGGAAGCAGACAGTCCGCTGGAAAGTGAGGTGGGGGGGGGGGGGGTGTTCAGAGATGAGGTTTGCTAATGTAAAGCGCTCTCTCACAGACCGGTTAAGCTGGGACCTCACCAGGATGTGTCTCTTTGCCGCTTCCTTTCCCAAGACCCCAGTGTAGTTCATAGAATCCTGAGCCCTGTGCCATTCTGTCCAGGGCTTGTGAGGCTGTCCTGTGTGTCCTGTGATGCGTTCTACACAAAACAGACCCCTAATGACTGACACTTCATTCAGATGTCTTAACAGGCTTCCCCAACGTTATCCTTAAAAAGGATGCTGGTAACACCTTGATACTTCGTGCCTGGGGGGTTGGGGTGGGGAGGGGGGGGAGAGACTGACACTGTGACAGCTTGTCTTTGCTTTGCTGTTGTTGACATCACTGTGTCTCTGTGATCACCTGTATTGTAACTCATCCATCAGTTCGATTCTGTACAGAAGCGGCTTGGCAGCCTGCAAGCTGCATGCATGCTTTTATGTCACTGGTGAAAGTCTGTCGACTGCAGCGCGGATATCACCCCCCGCCTCTGTATTTATATTTATGAGGTTTCAGAGAGATATATTTATTCTTGCCACCCCCCTTTTGTCCTCTCAGATGAGGAGTTTCAGTGTGGGAGTTTTGCATTAAGGATGGTTCACCTTATGGCTAGTCAGGCCTCACACCTCTGACCCCATCTCTAGTCTTTCAAAACAGTTGCTGCAAAATAATAATAATAATAATAATAATAATAATAATAATAACAATGAAAAAGTGAATGGCTATTTCTTACTAGCATTTTTTTACAGACTATGGAGGTCTTCCACAGGCTGAAAGGGAAAGATCTAGACAAGTCAACATGAAGTATAATAATAGCTGGGAGATTCAGATTATTAAACCCATGCTTCTATTAGCAATAAGGAGAAGCAGCATTTTGAGGGGATTTATCAAGGTGCTTTGATGAGACAGAGCAGTAGCTCAGGAAAGTATCCCAAGTACAATGTGTTTACCCATGACTAACCATTGAGTATACATTTATTAATGCCAAATGGCCACAGAGCCCCAGTGGATTAATAATGCAGACACGTCTTACGGTATCATGGGCTGGGTGGCCAAACCTACTGCAGTGCTCCTCACTGAAATTGTAATGTTACATTTTTTTTTCTAGACTGTCAGTAAATACATTTTCCATCTAAAAATCTTTTCCCTCTGCTCAGCCTCGTTTTTAATCTGTACTATAAAGACGGTTGTAATAATTAAATGCACTGTTGAAGTGGAAAAGAAAAGGCCCATTTCTATTCTTTTACTTGATTCTCTGCTTTATTTATCGTGAAAACAAATAGGTCTTAGTCAAGGGAAACCAACACACACACACATGAACACACACGTGAACACACACATGAGCACACACATACACACACATACACACACATATATATTCAAGTTCTGTGATGCCATTGGGATATGCAAAACCTGTTTGCTGTGTTGAAAAGTATTTCTAAAGCTCAGAGCCACTTAATGTGTAAAACGGATGTAGGATTAAATGAATGAGCAAAAATTTTTATGGCTCTTCGGTTTTCATGCCTTAGAGATTTACTGACTGATAAGACACCAGACAAATGCCTTAGAATAACAAAACACATTTTGATTCGGGGCATGAAACTGCAGGGGAAAAGTTGAAAGCGCCTGTTTCTCCTTAGTTAAGGACTCTTCTCCAGCTGTCAGAATGCCCTGAGAACCAATCTGTACCTCCAACGGCTAAAGTTGTTTCTGCACCATTGTGTGACCCAGAAAAGCCAGGGCAAGTATCCTCCTGATCAGAAATTACTGTCCTTGTGTCTGCCCTGTGGCACTTGTAGACTGATTACCATGGATCTATTTTTTGTATAAGTATTTAAAATGCACTGCATATTGGAGAAGAATCGTTGGCTATTCGGTTTTCTTTTCTATTGCAGATTTACATTAACTGGTCAGTTTCCCTCTAAGGGGAAAATAGTTAAGGGAGCATTCTGACCTGTTGAACTGCTCCGTGGAGACCCATGGATGCAGAAGTCTCTCTCTGCCTCTAATGCTTCCTCAAAACAGAGAGGAAATGGAGTTCATTCGTTTGAACTGAATGTTTGTAATCTGTGTTTGGTGTTTGTTTCTTGTTTATGTATTAACCCCAGTACACACTGTGCCCAAGTAGGCATGCTCGGTGCCAGAGACTTTTAAGCAATGTTATGCAAGATATAATCGTCTTAAGTGACTTTGTAGCTTCCAAGGATGTTGACATGACATCTTTCCAAAAATTTTTAACGTTTTTTTTTTTTTTTTTTTTTCTTTTAAAACTTGGTTTGGGGAGTCAACTATCTAAGCAGAGATTGGCGATGCTGATTTCTATAGAGTAGCACTGACCTCTAGTGGCTGGACTGAGTAACTACAGCTGTTCGCACATTTTAGCATCATGGTTTTTGTCTTATGAACTTACTGGCTGCATAGGTTTCTCTGTGCATCGTATTTAGTGTTAACTTTGTTATGCTGTATAATTATCATCATATTATCAAAGATTTTTGTGTCTAGTCATATTTTCTCAGTGGCAACAGGAAGAAGAGTCATAAAGTTGGTATTGAGAGCTAGAAACAAATACCCAAAGACACAGAGCAATAAAAATAGACAAACGCTTTAAGCATCTGTACTCAACGATATTAGCCCAAGTAGTCTGTAATGCTCTCATTAAAAGTGTTACTAATTTTTGTGGTCAGGATTCTGAAATAGAGTATAACAGGCTTGGGGAACCAGATCCCTGCTTTGCTATTGAGAGAATCGGAATCAACTCTTGCTTGTCAGTTGTTACGGCAGAGCTATCCATGGAGGGAAGCCTCCTCTTCAGCATGAGAACTGTCCTCCAGTTTGTCAACCATGTCAGTGACCTGTGATTCTCGTCCCCCTCACGATGCCACCACCCCTACCCCGGCTTTCTCCCTCCTTCCTCCTCTGCTGCTAGCTAAACACTGGTGCTATTAGCCTCTCTGACAAGGATGGTACAGTCTAAGAGGCGCTGATTCATGGATAATGAAATTACGCTCTCCTTCTGGGGATGGGGAAACAGCATCACATGCACAGCTTTGGCAAGGGATGTCAGGATGCTGTAAGTGCACCGAGCGTCTCTTCCTTTGCCGTTTACCAATATGACCACAGGAGTTGCTTATTTAAAATGCGGATTGAACTAGCATCAGATAAGAGTGTTAGCCCATCAAGCTGGAGACAATGAGTTCCATATAGTAAATGAGAGTTGAGCCATGAGAAATGAAAAATTCAAAAGCCAAGTGGTTTGGTTTTTCCCCCTGCCCCAACCCAGAGTCCTAATTGAGCTCTAGATCTATAGCAAACCCCTGGCTCCTCACTAACCTCGTACTCTCTTTTCCATATGTACTTAAAAAAATAAATAAACAAAGGGCACTTGGGACAAACTATATGCAGGAAAAAATACTATCAGCAAAACTGAATAACAAACCTTGTAAGAGAAACAGAATGTGTGGGTATTAAATACTGTGTGGTAAACGGCTCCTCAAAGCAAATCAAACACCATCACCTAGACACACAAGGAGAAGTCACAACGTCTTCAGGCACAGTAGTCAAGTGAACTGGACCTGATCTTTACTCGGCCTCCAAAGTCATTGGCAATTTGGAATTATCGGATAGACTGTTGTAAAATAAATAAATAAATAAATAAATAAATAAAAGTTAATTTGTGTTCCACACGAGCAAAAAAATATCACTGCTGTGTGTGACAGAATAGAAGCCCTAGAAATTAAGACGAAATTCCCTTCTCTCTGACTCTAAGTCAACTCAGGTATATTTCTTGACTTCTCAAAACTTGAAGACACCCATGCATTAGACTAGTTTGCACTAAAGACTGCTCACAGCTGTTGGGAAAGTGAGTAAGCGTGAAAAGCTTTGTTTTTATAAAGCGGTCCTTCCCTTTGTGTGTGTTTAAAATAGTGCTTAGTGAGATAGGCTACTGTGCTTGCTTCTGCTCCGTGTTTGGTGTTTGGTACAGGTCAAAAAAGAGAATCATTTTGTATCAGGGAGTCTAGAACTTTTGACTACCACAAAGATTAAGATCTTTCATCTTGGGTTTTCTTATATCCATCTTGACGAAGAAAAAAAAACATAAGATTTTATTAATAATCATATATGTGGGTATGGTATATACTATATATATATATATGAGAAATATAGCAGCACCAACCAGAGACCACCGAGGCAAAAACTTATCAAACTAAATAAAATTTTGATCTGTACCTCAAGTCAGCCAGAGGCTCTCCTTGTTGATTCAGCTCGCCTCTCTCTCCTGAGCATCGCTGAGTCTGCTGACTTTCTACTGGCAAACAAGCTTACATGGCAAGATGGCCCTGCTTCTGAGCAGCACTGAAATGCCCCATATGTGTTCTGTCAGCTTAGCACTGATTGCCACCATGTGGGTCACAGGCACGGACATCAAGGTTTCTGTCCCTCATGACCTGATGGAGGCTTGGAACCTCCAGTTTACCGTCACTAGTAACTGTGGACATTGGCAATCAGTAAGCTACCAAAAAGAGGCGTAAAGAACAAGAGATTTCTTTTATCCCTTTTATTTCTCTAATTCCTTTTATTATTCTAGCAAATAATTAATCAGAGAAGAACCTCAATCCCACATCTCCTCTCACTGGGTATGTGGTTAACTAATGTGGAAACTGTCTCTTTGCTAGCTGGGTTCCTGCCACTTGTCTAGAGAGCAGAGAGAAGACCCCGGGGTTATAAAGAAAGTTCTGTTGGCTTCACTTCCTTGGGTGACAGGTGAATGTTCCTGAGTGAGCTCTCCAAATCTTGTGAGGAGTGACCCAGGAACATAAGGAAGATGGGTATCTCTAGGTCACAATAGAAGACTGTCAGAGAGAAACTATATTAGAACCACTATCTAAAAGCAGGGATTCTGGGTCCAACATGGCCCATCTAAGAGAGACCAGAGAAGCTTCTTTTGTCTTGTCCTTCCCAGCAAGTTCTGAAGTAGAAATTAATCACTTCTTGGCAAATCTCTGCATTTTCTTACTATTTTCAGGGGGCCCTCTACTCCCTAAAAGATAGTATTTTTGCTTCTGTTGCTCACTCAGAAACTGGCATTCCCTTTGTGAAAAAAGAGCCCACTATTCTGACACTACATACACAAAACTTGTTTACAGCGTATATATAACGGATGGAAGAGAGTACCAATTACCCAATAGAAAATGTCTTCACTTTTAAGTATTGTGACATAAAGGAAGTGAAAGGTCAACTGATCCTTCTATCTTTACTCTAAAACCTGCTAAATATCTCTATGGTGTTTTTTGATTTTCAGTGAAAAGAGAGAGAGAGAGAGAGAGAGAGAGAGAGAGAGAGAGAGAGATGATACAGTTGAATTACCAGTCTTGCAAATACTAAACGTGGCATTGCACGTTGAACACTAAAGAAAAGACTACACACATCCAGCAAAGGCAGTTTCTGTTGAAGACTCATTATCTCCTCTGTCCATCTTCCATCAAAAAGCATAAGGCTTCATTTAAACATAAGTCCTTACTCAGCATCCTTGTGGCTGCAGTTTATTGATGGAGTGGGGAGACCCATTGGACAGTAGACAGGATTAGCATCCTGTGGACTTTTGTGGCTTCACCGGACTGTTTCACTTACAGTTTTCCTTGCTATTGTTATTGATCTCTCTCGAAATTTTCTCTCCTCGAACGCAAGAAATCAGAGTGTCAGAAAGGGCATTAAAGGAACCAGTGTATATCATGTACTGCCGGACGGGTGCAGTAGCCTTAGAGACTGGTAGAAGTGACAGGCTGACATTAATTAAAAGCTGCCCTCCAATGGTGACAACACAAAAAATGCTCTTCAGGGTCGCCATCAATTTAGGGAAGGGTTTTGTCCAACTTGCACAGCCATGTAAAGGACAGAGCATGGCGGTTTTGTTTGGGTTTGAAGCAACATCTATATCTTGGAAGTTAGAGGCTTTAAAAATGGGTGATATGGCAGGAGACATATTGTAAAAGTATTCTGTCTTCTGCAGAGCCTGTCATTTGGCAGACAATGATGCCTAAAGATCCATATTCTATAAATCCGTATCTTACACCTGTTCCTACCCCATTCAAATGAGGCATCGTAGCCCAAGTCACCCTCCTTTGGTTCTCTTCAGTTCACGATTTCTCGTGATTTGCTCATGAGATTGCTGTCTGCTAAGGAAGGGTTAACCTGGATGCATTCCAGCCTCTGGGAACCACTCCACCCCCTTTCAAGACATTAAAAGGCACCATGCCTTTAGACCTATGTTGTTGTTGTTTATAGGTAGGGTTGAGTAGTAAAATGTAAAACTCTACATATATTTTAATGGGTTCTACTCTGCTCGGGGGTTTTTTATGGTCTAAAACACTTTGATGTGTGGGGTCTTTATTAGTTTACAGTAAAATGCAAAAACATCAAGGTAGCTATAAATTAAAAGGGAAAGGTCATGGTGGATTTTTTTTTTTTTAAAGAAAAGGTTTATAGACTCTTACCGAATATTTCATTTAAAACATAACCCCAGTGATGGGCGTTTTATAACTTACCTTCTTGACTATTAATTTGCCCTCCAAGGCTGTCACTGAAATCTTGAATGTGAGTTTCACTTCCCTTTCTCTCTCTTTCTCTCTTTCTCTCTTTCTCTCTCTCTCTCTCTCTCTCTCTCTCTCTCTCTCTCTCTCTCTCTCTCACTTCAGAGGTTTCTGTTTCCTCTGTGGCATGGTTGAAATGTTCTGGAGCCTGGGCTCCTCTCTCTGTGCAATGTAGAGTCAGGTGTGGGGTTATCTTCCCTTCGGCTTTCTAGGCCTCCTGTGACTTTTGCCATTTAGAAAGATCATCTGTACTGAAATCTCTCCACCCAGTAGCTCCTTATGCTTGACTGGATGTCTCTTCCCAGATCCATCTGAGGATCCAGGAACATATCTCCTTTCATTCATTCACTCACTCACTCACTCACTCATTCACAGTTACCATGTTTTGCCTTCTTTCTCCTCCAAGCCCCACCCCTGAAGAAGTGCTGTGTGTTCTAACTGGAACATGGGCTGCTGCTCCTTAAGGAACTACTTTGAAGTCGTATCCTGTCATTTGATTAACCTGCGGCATTAAGTTTTATCATCTTTATTAAAAACAAAATATTCATAAAACGATAGAGCCATCACAGGGCAGCTGCAAGGGGACAAAAGTCAGCATGTTTTTCAAACGCAATTATGTGCTCTTTTTTTTTTTTTTTTTTTCTTCCATGTATCATGTATTACTTAACTGGCTAGTCAAAAGGTGCTTTTTCCGATATGACGCAAATGAGAACCCTAGGACAGATATGACATGGAACAGTGCCTTTCTCCTTTCCTCATGCGCCCTAACATCTAAGCACCCTCATGTATCTTAATGCTCGTATCCTAATGTAGTTTTAATTAGAAGGAAATTTCTATTAAACTCAGAAGGAAAACTCTAAGCTGCGATAAATTCAGACGTATCTTGGCACTGGACTGTCCCTGAAGCCATGTGTGATGACAGTCCTTGACTTCTCTATCTTCATGTTGACACCCTCCCTCAACTCTGACGTAGCCTGGTTCTTGAAGCATCAGGTGCTTTGCTGCCTCTGTGCTCCCGCTTGTGGACTATGCTTTCCTCATTCTCAGATTCCCCAAACCAGCTCAGCCCTTGCAGGATGGAGTCAGCTCTGCCTCTATGCACTCTCACCCCCTCCCAGGTCTCACCATTCCGCCTTTCCTGTCCTTTAGATCTGAGACAGAGACTTCATCACAAGCTGCTCTGTGCTTGGGTTCTTCAAACGCTGGTGTTAGTCTTTTGAGCAAACAGATTTTTTTTTCTTAATTCTTACAATGTAATTTGGTTACAGACATTTCTGACCATTGTGATAAAGTTACTGTTACAAAACAACCCAGAACAAACATACAAAATCTTTGGAAGCTTTATCGCATCAGTCTAATGTTTATTAATATGTTGTATGTAATTATATGTTATATGTTACATATTATGTCATAGTCATATATCATATATCATATATTATATCCTATTCTTCTGCATATAATATTCCCATTTCATCACTGAGGCAATTTCGAAAGCTAGTCTTTAAAAGAGTATAGGCAATTACATTCAGATGTAAAAATTCTTTCTAGTGCCTTTTGCTTATGATAGTTCTCAGGACTTTCAATATTTTCCAGGGCATTTGAAAGTGCAAAACAACTTCTAAAAAACCAAGAAATAGCATTTTATTTAAATTACTGCACTCTGTTCTGGTGAATTTGGGGCACCTGATATCTCTTGGAGCACCTGTTCCTGGCAAAGGTCCTTTGATCTTGAGTTTAGATGGCTATTTATCTTGGTCATTGTATAGTTCCTGCTTTGCGCACTTTCTGAGGCCTCACCTCTCTTTCTGCTCAGAGTGGGGCAAACTGCCCTCCCCCTAGGAGCCAGGCTGCATATCCACAATTCTCTGATCCTATACATCTCCAAAGAGTTACAATTGGAGGTTCCAAATTTCAAAGACTTGTGGTGATACATTCATCTTTCTCTTCATCTCATGAAAAAAAAAATCATGTATGCAGAAAGCATACAAATCACATAGAACCAAAAGTCACCCATGGCTGCGTCCCCTCCATCCTTCCATCCCTGACTCCTTTCTCTTGAGTGCCTTCTCTCTCATCTCCACGGTGGGTGTTTTCCTTTTCATCTCTCTATCCAAATTTTATTTAGAAGCTTATTACACGGCTTGAACACGTACCTTCAGATCATAACAAAAGGAAAACAGTAATGATATTTAATCTCTTAGAAAACCAATAATTAAAACGATACAGTCTAATAATTTAATGAAATAGAGAGTAAAATATTCTAGTTGTATTCGAGATCTTCTTTGAGGCTCTAAATGAAAAACTATAATTTTGTAAATTGCAGCTTGATTCGGAGTAGAAACCACGTGTTCTTTAGTCTATGTTTAAGCCGTGTTTTAGTTCTGGTTCGTAAGTTAGGGCAGACTTGGGCTATTATTTCCCAGGTGAAGTGTTGCTCAGGTTGGGGACAGTGGTGAAGGTTGCGATCAGCAGAACAGACTGGTCTTCGAGACATTTATAATGGGAGGGTGCCAATAGAACCTTCCCTTTCTTTGTAAACAAGACCACAAAGATCTCCAAGAGCCCCACGATGTGATTTCCTGCTGTCTACCTGTAATTCTAAGCTAGCCTAATTTTAAATCTTCTTCTAATAACATCGTCTCTTTGTCCATCTTATCCTATCTGCCCAAAGGTTCCGGTACAATCACTTCTTTCCTTTTTAATCCATGTCCCTCTTGCTTCAGACAGTTCCAGTGGCTACATTATCACTGTTTCCAGCTCTTACAAACCTTTACATTCATATTTAAGAGGAGAAAGCATAGGAAAGGTTGGGTTTTATAACAGGTTTTATTCTCAGTAATGAACCATCCATGGACTAACTCAGGTAGAGTGAGTGCCTCTGAGTAGCCTGAGTGCACACAAATGTTGCTCTGAATTCTGCCTTAACCTCTTTCCAACCAACAAATTTGCGTGAAATATCAAGTGATTGAATGAAGGAGCCTTTAGCCAATCATATAGGCAAGAGATATTCTGGAAGTACTCAGGAGCCTTCCAGAGAGGCCTTTAAATCATTTCCCAGAGGTTAGATTTATACATAACACTGTTAGTCACAACTACTGACTGATATTCCACTCCTCTGAAGATCCAGCGGCATATGGTACAAAAATGTTGAATGGTTAACTCATTCCCATTTGGTTGGCTGAGCTCACATTAGCCCACCGATGAGTCTACAGATGGGGAAGAAACCCTGTCTGATCTTTTATTCGTATTTCAATTGTTGCCAAGTACAGATGCCATCTCTGGTGATGGGGACAAAGCAACTTAGGTTTCTGAGTGCTCCTGCACACACCAGGGAAGACATGCTGCCTGCTGCAAGTATGTCTTAGTGCCAAGCACTGTAAAGAATGCAGCCGAGCTTGTTTCCTGGGTTTTAGAGTTCATTGTCCACCTGTAACTTAAGGGGGGAAAAAAAGAGACAATGACCCAGCACTCTTCAGGAGCACGGAGGAAAGGCCATTTAAGAAAAAGAAGTCCTCTGTGTATACAGGGAGGTTCTTCACAAGGCAGACAGCTACACCACAGTAGAGACAACATTTCCTCAGCTGATTCAGTTCATTAAAATGCACAGTTACAACAGGCGAACTTAGAGCCCGGCAGCTGAATGACCAAAGTCTCCATTTGCTCCAATGTCACATGGAGCTCGATGAGTCAAACATACTGCCCAAACACAATTCAGCTCGCTAAAACCCAGCCCTGTGAACACCAAATACATTTCTCAGGCGCATTTTAAAAGATGCCAGCAGGATTTATGACAGAAGGGGAGAAGACATTTGCAGGCAGGAAGGCAGCAGCAGGAGACTATCCTAGCTTGCTCTCAAAGTAGTTTTAAATATAATTCGTGGATAGATCTGAAGGGGGAAGGTCCTACGAGGACCCTCCCCCTCTTTATCTCCAAATGTATAAAATTTGTATCTGACAGACAGATTCCATCAGCTTCGGGGATTTATGAGTTATATGAAAACTCAGAGGCCACAAAATCTATTTGTCAAATAAACTGCAGAATGCAGTGGCAGCCTGCAAGGCTCATTTGCAGACCTCGGGATGAGCTGGGGAGGAGGGGTGCTAACAGCTGCAGCCTTCACTGCACTGGCTGATGCCAGCCAGAATTCAAGCTGAGTGAGTCAGAGCATGGCTCAGAGATGGGGGCTGGCAAGTGAAATTAAGAGGGGGCGGGGAATTAAAAAGACAGAAGTAGTTTTAAGATACAAGTACTTCTGAAATCGGTCCATCAGTATTGGCAGAGTCACATTCACATAGGCGAGACCTGTATAATTTTAATGGTATTCCGATCAAATCGCAGCATGGAAGACTTGCTTTTATTCCCTGGTGTCAGAGAGAGCTGGAGTTATGTTCAGCTTTTGGTTTGGTTAGACTAATAGCCTGAGGTATTACTTGTTGTGCTGTCTGTAAAATGCCACCCAAGACGATTCTGACGGTAAGCAGGGACAAAGCTACCAACTGGGCTGAGCAGGTTCACAGTGAAAGACCTCTGTCCACTCTCACCAAGTGTGTGCACACCGAACAGCTAGCTGACTTTCATGGCAAGGCAGACAGCCTGACATTAAACGTTGAAGCTGCCAGTTCAGCAGTTTGCCACCATGGCTAAATGTTCCTTGATCAGTCATCACATCAGACATCAGACATCAGACATGAGAGGCATCTTCCAGCAATGTGAGAGCCCCCTGCGAACATGCTTTAACAGATTTCTTACGCTATGGTGGTTTTGCTTAGCACTGAAGAAGCAGTCTGATGCTGGTGTTGCTTCTACTAACTATAGTGTCTCCATTTAACCAACATCACCTGAGAAACTGCAGCTGTCATCCTTCTAATCCTCTGTAAAGCTTTGTCGGGATGCTTTTCCTGTAGCCCAAGTCCCCTCCACTGTTCATTTTGTCCTCAAACCATCAATATGTCATATTTCCCCAAAGTCACTGTTCTTTCTGCTAGCAGTAAATCAGATGGCTGGAAGAAGTTGCCACCCAGTTGTCTATTTTTCAGTTATATTATTTGTGAATTAATGTGTGTATGTGTGTGTGTATGTGAGAGAGAGAGAGAGAGAGAGAGAGAGAGAGAGAGAGAGGGAGAGAGAGAGAGAGAGAGAGAGAGAGAATGTGTGTATGTGTGTGAGTGCGTGCGCATGCGTAGCAAGGCATGTGTATATATGTGGAGATCAGAGGACAAGTTGCAGAAATCAGTTTTCTCCTGTCATGTCAGTTTCCATGACCAAATTCAGGTTGCTGTGTTTGTCTCCAAGTGCCTTTGCCCACTACTGAATCATGTCCCCAGCCCTATAAAAATAAATGATTTTTTTTTAAACATAGTTGATTTCTGGTGTGAAGCCAATGTAGACAGTTGGTTTCGGAATCAGACCACAATATTAATATTTAGATTTTAAAAATTCAAACTCGGTATGATATGACAGCTAAATTGTATAAGAGCAAACTCTCCAGAGAGGTCTGTGATTGTTATCTTGATGATCTGGGATCCTCTGAAACAGACCTTTATGTACCTGTGGGGAAGTTACGTCATTGATTGCCTTAATTGTTAGAGAAAACCCAGCCTCTGTTGATAGCACCATTCCCCTTCCGGGATCCTGGACTGTGTAATGAAGAAGTAATCCATAGCATGCATACATCCATCTGTGTCTTCATTAGGGACATCCTGGAACCAGTTCCTTCAGGCCCCTATTGCTTTGACTTCAATAACAAGACGTGCCTTAAATGCTGAACCAAAATAAACCCTTTCTCCCTTGAGTTGCTTTCGTCAGAGTATCTGTCACAGAGACAGCAACAGAAACTAAGACACAATATAAAAGAATTGCACTAGGCATTTGTTTAACCCCCTTCTACATTTCAGAATAGGTATGGATTTCTTTTCCCTGAAGGCAAATATAATGTGAGAGGTCAAAGAATACTTGGAACCCAGGGCTCAGACCATTAGCAAAGACCCTGTGTTATGTGGCTGTTTGAGAACTCATATGATCAAGCACCAAGCTCCCTTTTCTCCAGACAGAAATCTGATGTGTGCCCTTCAGTGGAGACCTGGTAATAATTAATCCATTTCAAAGACTCAGAAAAGACCAGAGATGCAGAGAGCTATAAAGGTTTCTAAACAACACAGGATCTATGAATTGGTATATGCTTAATGTGGCTCTCACTGAGCTGCTATGCGGATTCATTAGTTAATTAGTTACTTAATGACTTTGAAGTGTTAAATCTTATTAGATGTTTCTTTACACTTTAACACATGTGCGAGAGAAATTACTCTGAAATTAGAAACTGACTATACGATTCAAACATATTGGGTCTTCCCATAGTATATTTCAATGATCTTTCTTGTTTTGATTTTTTTTTTTATTCCTGACAACTCATTAGAAGCCTACTAGACCCCAGCTTCCTAGTCATTAGCACTGGCTTTAGCAGTGAACACTCAGCATAGCCCTGACCAACCCTCAGATAAAGATGCTGTTTTGTAATAATACATTATCTGGTTATTTTCACATAAAACAGAGTGGGGAAGGTAAATATTCTGTTGGGTACATCCAAGAAGAGTTATAAGTTGGGAAGTTTCCTTCCCATTGCTGTGATAAAATACCCAGGCAAAAGCAACTTCAGAGAGTAGGGGTTTATTTGGCTCTCAGTTCCAGGTTCCAGTCTCTTGTTACAGGGAAGTCAAGGCTGTGGAGACTTGAACTAGTTAGTAACATTGTATCCACAGTCAAGAGCACAGAAGACTGAATTAATGCAAGCATGCTAATGGACTCACTCTCTTCAGTCAGTTCAGGGCTTACAAGGTGAACTGCTACCACCCATACTTAAGGTGGGTCTTCTCACTTAACCCAACTAAGAAAATCTCCTCACAGGCCTGTCTACAGGTCATCCTAATCTACTCAGCTCCCTCTTGGGCCTGCTTTCCCAAACTGATTCTAGATTTAGTGAAAGCAACGGTCAAAACTAACCATCACAGAAAACACTTGAAACCCAATGGTAACTATGTTGCTCTTTTGGCAATATAGTAACGAGCTTGTCTCCTCTAGGTGGGAAGATGGGGGAGGGGGGATGGTGACTGTGGCATAACTGATTTATTTGTGTTCTAATTTGTGGCAGACATGTTTATAATTTTTTTTAAAAAAAAGAGAGAGAAGCATATTTACTTTTCATGACCTTTGGTGGATACCTAAGCACACTGGTATTTTCTGTCCTAGGGCAAGAAACAGCCTTCTCCTCCTCAATGCCTCCAGCCACTCCCTCATCTCCAGGGGTAGATGCATTTCATTATTTTATAGAACTGAAATTATAAAGTGGCACCCTCATATGACTCCATCCCTCTTTCAGACTCAATGTTGTGTTTTTCTGAGATACCGGTGAGAGCAGTTGTAGACCTACGGTTTTTCTCCTTATCTTGCTTTTTCCTCCTCCCTATCTACCAGTATCCCACAAAATTAATCACTTTCTTATTCAAAGAGCAGAAACCTATGCTACTGTCTGCACTACTGCATCTACATGCCTAGATAAATGTCCTATCTTGTATATTCCGCAGCATGGGCAACACAGAAATTACTAGGACAAACATCCCTTAGTCTCATTTATCTTTTTGCGCTAGCAAATAAAATGTGATTGCAAAATACATGTTTTGTTTTGAAGAATCTGGCTATGTAGAGTCTACTTTAAGGAAAACACTGTACCGTCTTTTATTTTTAATTTATGGTTGTTCTTGGTTTTTCACCATCAAGTTCTCCACCTGAGTTATCCTGCCCAGCTTAGCTTTTTGTCTCAGGCCTCAAACTTTTAGAAAAGGCAGCCTTATCTAGGGACTAAATATATTTTTTAGAAATCAGGAAATGTACTTCACATAAAGTGTTAATGCCTAAATCATTAGTTCTCCAAGGCTCGGCCCCAGGACACTGTGTAACACAGAGGACCAATTACTCTGATTACTCTCTAATGAGGTCCCTAGTAGAGCTGTATTTATTGATGTGCTATGAGGTCCCTCTACACCAAAGAACTCTAAGAAACAGATTCCCTGGACTCAAGGCTGTATTTACCAATAGAAGATTATCGAAATTATTTAATGACATCACAAAATAAACCCTTTATAAAGACCAACAGAGAAAGGGAGAATAATTCTACTTCTAAAGGGCCTTATCATTGTTGTTCATAAACATAATCTCCTACTGTCTCTCTTTGCCCCAACACCTGCCTCTCTCCTATTAAAAGACATTAAAATAATCAGACTTAATTCTAGGAAGTGTTCAAGACTTTATAGTTCATGGTTTGGCTCTTTTTTTTTTCCACTCTTAATTTCATATACTTTTTCTTTTCTTCTCTGTTCAACTATATTCACCTTAAAAAAAAACAAAACAAAACAAAAAACCAACAACAACAACAAAAAAAAAAACAAGTCTTTAGTGGCCCAGTGTGTCCTTGTGCCAATAGCCAGAAGTCCATTTTTGTGTCCGAGCATTAGTTGCTAAGCAGGAGCAAGCAAATTAAACATGGATGATGTTGAAAACAGGGTTTTGTTCAGAAGTGCAGCCAGTGTTGCACTGTGGGAAGGAAGGCAAGCGTAAGACTGGTCAGAATCTCCATGGTCTGTTTGGCTGGAATATCTTCCAGGTCAGGACCCTGGATTCTCTCACATAGATGCCAACAAGGACAAAGGCGTCACCTGGGGAGAAGATCCCTGATGGGGCATTTAGAGAATCCCAGGAAGTACATCCCTGGAAAAAGAGTGATCTTCACCAGAAGTAAGAGAAAGAGAAAAAGGGCAGCTCTCATAGCATATTTTTAAAAGGTTACAGATGATTAATACCACTGCCTTATTTATTATGAAACAATGTGCCATGCTTTTAATGTTTGCCGTAACTTAATCCACATACCAGTATTCAGATCATGAATGGCTATTGGTGTTTTTCATTGGACGGTCCTGATTTAAGTAAAACTGACATATAGTCAAGTAGGTATTATCTTTTTAAAAAAATAACAACGATGACGACAACAACAAAAGCTCCCGATAAGTTTAGCCAGGAAATTAATTAATTCAATAAAAATATCCTATCTCTTAAAGGGACATTCCAGTCACTGCCATTGAATCGAGCTGCCAAATAGACCACTTGTCTTAGCTATGGGCTCATCCCACAGTTGCTGAGCAACAGACCATGGCTTGCAGAATGATTCATAATTAATAATGATTTGAGCATTGATGCTCTGTGTGAAATATATTACCTATATATAGAAAATGATATAGAAGTCACTCTGTGGGATAATGCCTGAGAGAAAGTCTTAACAGAGCTAGGCTTAGTGTATTGACAAAGATATTTTATATTGAGCAAAGTGGACAGAAAGAACGAATGTCCGGCCAAAGGTTAGATCAAGAATGGGATGGCAGACAAACCTAGGTGTGAGACAGCACAGTGACTCGTTTCAGAAAACAGAAATGTTACTAGATTTGCTTTGTGACACTTTGTGAGTATTAGTCCATCCTTGTTTCCATGGTTTTCGATTAGAGGTCTACTTGCGAAGACTTAATTAATGCTTTGTAAATCTAGGAGTTGTTTCTTCGTGGAGATTAACTATAGGAAACAGCATGGCTCCTTTTCTTTCTGATATGTAGCTGCAGGAAGAGTGCCTTAGCAAGAACAAAGATCTACCACCCTTGCCTGGCAGTTCTTAGAAAGCAGCCACCCAAGTGCATGACGCTAGAAACACTAAGAGTTAGTAACCAATCCCTGTCTCCATTCTGTTGGGCAGCCTTCCTATCATATTTAAGCAAACTACTCCTCAGAAACTCAACAATTACGTACCAACCCTCCTACAAAGTGGTCTAGTCTAATAATACACTCTAGTGAAATGTCCATCTCCTCGAAATACAATGGAGTGTGTATCAAACACGTCTCTGATGGGATCTCTGCATTACATTTTAGATTGGAGGAGCAGTCACAATTCAGATAATTTGAAGGCATGGCTCTTTTCCGCTTTGTTCACTAAAGCTACTTGACTGACGTGGAGAAAAGCGTGTGGTTGGTCCTGTCAAAAGACACTTAAATTTACTATCAATGATGGAAACAAAAATTTGTAATCTTCCTGATTATAAACCAAACATTATACAGTCAGATTTGTATATGTTTATTTATTTAATTTATCTCATGAGGCTGGAGAATGATAAAGCAGTTGAAATTGCCTGCTGTTCTTTCAGAGGATCCAGGTTCAGGTCCCAGCACCTACATTGTTTGATTTACAACTAACAATAAACTCCGAAAACATATAGTTGTATGTTTTCTAGTTGTAAAAGTATTTTTTATACACCTACCTAATGTAATTGTTGTCTCTGAGGCTTACTACCTCAGTCTGCTATCCTAGGCCTAGTCCTAGAAGCTTCTAACCTCCATACACTCTAATCTTAGCCTAGAATGTTTTCAGCCTCTGAGACTATACTGCTGAATAAGCTCACCTTTTTTAGTTCTTTCTGATCTCTGGCTGGCTGGTCTACTCGGCTATTCTGGCTCAAACTCTCCTCCAAACTCTCCTTCAATCTAGCTTCTCTAGGCTACTCCTAAATTGCTCTGCTTGGCCTCAAACTACCTCTGGCAATCTCTTCTAATCTTCTGGCTCCTTCTCATTTTGTGGCTCATTCTGTCTTCATCTATGTCTAGCTTGTTCTCTCTGGGATCCGTCTCTGTACTAGAGTCCTGGTAAAAAGCACCCTCTTTTCTCTGAATGGCTTTCTTAAGTAGCTTCCCTTTCCTCTTTCTTCCGTGTGAGTTGGGCATATCCTACTCTGTCAAATCTTTCTCTGATTCATCACTTTGTCTGCCATTCAGTTAGACATCACTTTCAAACATGGGCGCTTCTTTCTACAAACTAACACTACCTTCATTGTTTGGGATTAAAGGTGAATACTAAGGGTGTGTCTGTATTCCAGACAGAGGGATTAAAGGTGTGAGCTAAGCCTGAGCTACACTGTAACTAGAAACAAGCTTTTCCAGTAAACAACACAATTGTGGCATTCACGTTCACAATGTGATCAACATATAGTCAAATCTAAAAATATACGTATTGAGAAACTATCACTTAGAGAATTCCATGACAACCATTCCCTTCCAAAAAAATAAATAAATAAAACCACTCTGGGAACAAATATAACAATTAAGATCTATAATATTGAAAATGTAAATTCAGCCCAGACTTTAATGACAAAATTACTAAAACAATATATTTATATTTCAAACACTTCTACTACCTCAGTCTTGAAGTCATTCTGCTACACTTAGTGAAACACCAGCAGACTCACAACCCCCACACCCACACCCACCCCAACCCCAAGGCTCCCACTTCATGAGACCTGTGTGTCCAATGCATACAGAAAACCATATTTCCCTCAAATACTTTGTGGTTCTAACAATGTATGCCAAGAAGACTATATACTTTTTAAAAAGCAAAATGGAAAAGTATTAAAGGTTGTAAGTGGTTCAGAGTCATGGGAGCAAAGTTAGGCAGCGAGGTGAGCTCATTCCAATTATTCTGTTCCTCCTGACTAATCCTTCATATTACGATCCAAGGAAACCACAATTAACCAGTCTTTCTGCAAAAAGCCAACCTACCTCCACCTTACACACTTGTTTCTTCCACTTAGAACAAGCCCTTTTGTCCAGTATATTTTATGTTTTTGAGACCAAATTCTGTCTCCTTTTTTGAGTAATTTTCTGGCTAGTATAGTTGGACGTCTCTTCTTTCGACCTCAGTTGCTACTGTACATTATCGCTATTTTCTTTCTGTATCCAGCATCATTTTCTAAAATCCCTGCTATATTTTCCTCTATGCACACGTTATCTATCTTGCAGGGAAATTTTTACTGAGAAGAAATGTCTTACGAGTATTTTTTTTTTCTCTTATCTCAGCTACGGTTAAGGCAGAATTTGAGAGAGAGCATTCTGCAATGGAGGGATGTTTCTTAAACTAATGTGCAGTATGAAGGGGTTGCTTACAGACAAACCACTAGAACTCTTCCTCAACAAGAGGCATTTACTCCTGCTCTTGTCAAAATATTCCTAAGAACTTTGGAATCTACGTGGGTTTTTGTTGTTGTTGTTGTTGTTGTTTGGTTGGTTGGGGTTTTTGTTTGTTTGTTTGTTTTTTGAGATAAGGTTTCTCTGTATAGCCCTGGCTGTCCTGAAACTCACTCTGTAGACCAGGCTGGCTTCGAACTCAGAAATCTGCCTGCCTCTGCCTCCCAAGTGCTGGGATTAAAGGCGTGCGCCACCACTGCCCGGCACGTGTTATTTTATGTCTATCACATGTTAACAAACGTTTGCTGTTCACCACTTGACATGATTGTGCTGAGGACCAGGAGAAGTTTTGGAAGTATGTGTCATCCTGTGAGTTATAAAGTCATCATCGATGAGAAGATGATCAATAGAGTCATAAGATGACTGTATCGCATGTGATGCACCCACTTGGAGCCAACCACTTCACCCATACAGAAAGCCAAAGTTCATGTAGAGACCACACCGCCAAGATCACTTAGTAATTGCTATGTGGGCTTCGTGTGGAGGCGTTTCACAGTCAGTGTGTTGCTTCTGCTTAATAGTAAAGGAGGTGGGGTATGACCACACAGAGCCTGATTTTGGATCCCAATCTGTCAGTCAATCAGAATATGGCACCTCCTTTAAAGAGACACTATGCCTATTGACAAAATGAGCCATTTTGTCCTGGTGTGCAGCACCTTCACCTGAGCCCATGGGCACTTTCCCCTGGTGGTCTTTTCTTTTTTTTTTCCAAGACAGGGTTTCTCTGTATAGCCCTTGCTGTCCTGGACTCACTCTGTAGACCAGGCTGACCTCAAACTTCAAAATCTACCTGCCTCTGCCCCCAAGTGCTGGGATTAAAGGCATGTGCCACCACTGCCCAGCCCATGGTGGTCTTTTAAAATCAAAACCATTTTTCTGAGTGGCACATTATGCTTGAAGCACTATGAGAAAAGCTTTTCTTGACATATCCCTTACCACGTCTTTTGATAAAGGGAGTTGGCTCATTTTGCAAAAGGGTAAATTGAGGCACAGAAATGTTTGGTCACATACTCAAGATGACAGGTCTAGTAAATACAGGGGGATGGAATAAGGGTACAAGCATTTCCAGCTCTGGAACCACTGCCCTGACTTTCCCTCCTTCCAGTAATCATTAAGTATGATTTCTCTCCTAAAAGAAACAGTACTGTTTGAAATGCTTTTTGGTCACAAATTTCCCCTTTGCATAGTGAACTTTTCACACCGTAGCAAGAAGAAATCGATAGGACAGAGGAAGGCAGGGGGATGAGGTATGAATACAAAGAGAGGCTTGTCTTCGCCGGCCTGACAAAGCTGTTTCTGTTCCTCGGAGTCTGTCTTCAAGTCCAGTCCTTAAGTCACAAGGAACCTTGATCTTTAAAGGAAAGGAGGGACACAGCAGGGAATCAACTGGGTTCCTTGGAGAACCTGCTTACTGTCCTCTCCTTCTAGGTGCCTGACACTCTGCTATTCAAAGCAATACAGGAGGCTGGTCAATCCTTCCCAGCATGCTGAGTTCACACACACACACCCACACACACACACACACACACACACACACACCACTGTCCCTGGTATTTCTAATCATAAGATAAGTGCAGACATAATTTCAGCCACCAATGGAGGGGGACACAACAGCTGCCATACAGCTACACAGAGGCAGAAATTCCAAAAAGGGAATATTTATGTAATTGGAACTATGTAGGAGACACAGCCTCCCAAAGCTCAGAGTTGAGGCCTTGAAGAGGGACGGATGCCACTTTTCCACCCAAGCTAGAAAAACTACCTTTCAGCAGCTCATGAGGAGGTGCAAGAGAGTCTTGTCTGTCTCTTATCTATAGCAGCCAGGAGGTAAATAATAATTCCTGAGATCCAAGGGTATGGGCGCTTAGAAAGTACACTCTTGTTTTCCATTTGATAACAAGATCTGGAGAAGTTACGTGTTGCACAGACTAACTGAACACAGCTTTGGTGACCGCAGCCTCTGTCTCTTCACTTCCCTGCTCCCACGGCGGCTGCTTAATTGCTTTCTTGTATTGCAGTTTGTTTCTTCTCTTTGTCCTGTTTGCTTGGTTCTTGAGGGTTATGTAGAGTAAAGCCGATGTGATCTGGCACTGGTACAAGAGGATTTACTCTCAATGTAGGGACTTCCTTCCACTGAGTGACACTTCTCCCAGCCAAAAACCATGTAGTTGTTCTTGTAGCTAAGACAGAGAGGAGGACCACGGGTAATGAGAGCTTTCCTGGCTAGGCCATCCATCGTTGTGTCTCTGGGTCGTGGTGCTTGGCTCAGCCCTCCTCTTCCCCAAGGACACCTATTTCTCTCTATGGAATCTCTGAGCCGCTTGATGACATGTGAATTGTCAAAGTCTCTGTCTCAAAATTACGATTTCTAAGAGTTCATAATAGACTGTCCACTCAATAAGCCCAATATCCATTCGTTCAATGTGCATTTTAAGCCAAAATAGAAGCAACCGTCTTCAAGATAACTATCTGATACATCAGTCATTCAGAAATGATGGGAAAGTGGTATCTTACTACGTGGTGAGAATGACCTCAGTAGGGCTAGAGAGATCGATTAGGGGATTAAGAGAGGGGAGGCTCAGTTGGCAAGAGGGCCTCCTGCACACGCATGATGACCTGAGCTTGGATTCTAGCATCAAATTTAAAAAGGAAGGAGTAGTTCAAGTGCCTGTGATCCCAGGGTAGTGGGAAGCAGGAACAGGGACATGAGGATTGATGGGGCTTGCTGGCCACCAGCCTATCCTCAGTCCAGTGAGATAGCCCATCTCAGGGGAATAAAGCAGAGTGATACAGCTCAACACTCAATATCTTTTTGTAATGTAAGCTTAAAATAAAACAGAGACGATCAATGGCTCTCCTATAAAATCGTATCAAAACACTAAATACTGAGTAAATATCTTAAGATTCATAATGTGGTATGTGATGCTCTATGACACGCAAAGCTGCCAGTGTTGCAAAGTTTATGGGATGGATTCTGCAGGGTGAGCTAAGGAAACTCAAGGGGGCTTCTGAAGTCGGTGTTTCGAAGATGAGGTGGGCAGGAAGAGGGCGGAGAAAAGATGTCATTTAAGGGAAAGAGAGCATAAGAGGCCGTGTTTAAATATGGACATTCACTACCACGTAATACTTTTAAAGAATGACTGACTAATATAACAGAAGTTCAGTAACCTCTCCTCCTGGTCTGTCTCCCCAGACATTCCTGAGACACCATAAACTCACCTTTCTGTCTGTCTGTCTGTCTGTCTGTCTGTCTCTCTCTCTCTCTCTCTCTCTCTCTCCCTCTCCTCCCTCTCTCTCCCCTTCCCCCTTCCCCTCCCCCCCTCTCTCTCTCTCACACACACACACGCACATGCACACGCACATGCACACGCACACGCACACATAAAACATGTGTGTGTGCGCGCGACTGTGAGTTCACATGTGCACTATGTAACTTATGTGGCAATTTGCCTTAGCAATAGATGAATTATTTCTAAGCTGACATTGCCCCAAAATGAGCGAATACAGGATTTCTCTGCAAATCCACTTTTAAAACATAATCTATCACTGTTACGATGGTGACATTATTACAGATACTATCTCTCCTGCTTGGTCAGTGCATATCACCAATGAGTTATATATTTTGAGAACTGGCTCACTTATAGTTGACTATATACTTTTAACAGACCCCTGATGTACAATCAGATCTTATCCATGTTGGCTAGGTTTGGGTGGACAACCAGCGGAGGAGGAAGACGTTTCAGATGCACCTATGCTGTGAGGTGTTTCCACAGACACATACATACTTCTCCAGGCTTTTCCAAAGTTGGAGCCATTGGTATGATTCTCAGTGAGCTACACTACCATCAGCTGAAGAAAATGGTACTCACCGAGAAACTGCCCCAAATGTACAGAAAAAAAAAAAATAGGAAGAGCCTAAGGAAAGTCTCCATTCACGTTTGTTCTGTTACGTGTGTGTGTGTGTGCTTTTTGTGTGACTGCTGGGGATTTGAACCCAGGCCTTGATGCTTGCTCTGCAAGCTCTCTCAGCCACTGAGGTACCTCCTCAGACTATGACTTCTATTCTTTTCTCTCTCTTTTTAAAATTCAGTTTACATCGTAGCCACCATGCCCCTCCCTCCTTTCTTCCCAGGCTCCACCCTTATAAACCCCCATTACCTCTCCTTTTCTCTCAGAGAATGGGGAGCACTCCCTTGGTTACCACCCCTCCCAGGAACATCTGGTCCCAGCAGGATTTGGCATATTCTCTCCTAATGAGACCCAACCAGGCAGTCCAGGTAGTGTGAAGGGGATACAATACCAGGGAACAGAGACTGAGACAGGCCCTGCTGCGCTTGTTAGGAGACAGACACACATGCAGACCAAGTTGCTAGACATTTGTGACCTCTGTGATTTCAAAGACAAACTGGACTTGCTTTTATTTCATTTCTCCAAAAAGCTGACAACTCCACTGTCTCAAGATCTGTCCTACCATTCCAAGAACAACCTAGATTAATCCATGGCGCCATTTTTATTTTATTTTATTTTATTTTATTTTATTTTATTTTATTTTATTTTATTTTTGCTATCACTAGAAAGTGGGTATTATGAGGAAGGAAATCACTAATTCTCTTTCAACATACTTGTGCTAACAATCTAAGTTATTCAAAACAAAATCTGCCCCCTAATGGCTCCCTGCCACTCATCTGAGATGAGAGCTGAGAACGCATGAGTCGGGTAGATTTGTTTTCACATCTCCCATGTTTTGATTGGCTGCTGATTACATTCTTTCTGCATCTTCCCAACAACACATAAGTCATCCCATCTTCTTCTTCCAAAACGACACTCACTGCTCTCTAAGAATAGCTACGCCACAGATTTGCTTACTGAAAGTCATGTTATCTTATAGAACAATAAATTAAATGACAACATGGCTTAGGGAACTTTGTCTGTTTCCTGCAGAGTACTTACGATGATAAGTTCCTACATTATGCCTCTGACGTGTTTTGTGACACGTACACACTGTCCTGAGATGATATTAGGCCGTGAGTTGTATGTTCAAAAACTGCTCTGAAATATCTACAGCCTCTCTTTAATGCCATTGCTTAAAGCATAGTGACAGGGTCCAGAGACAGTTCTTAGCGGGAAGGGTTGCCATGACCTGTACAAGTCCACAAATCACCAAGTCTGCCTTTCCTCAACTACAAAGACACAGGACTAATAAAACTCAGCTCAGAGGCTGTTCAAAATGTCACAGAAGTCTTGGATATAAGATGTTTAAAACAAGGGCAGTGTTCACAAAGTTCTTTTGTGAGGAGATGAATAAATAGAGAAAAAAGAGAGAAATGTTACATAATTATATATGTGTGTGTTTATGTCTATATGTATATATTATTTATGTATATATGTATATACATATTTATGTATATATACACACATATATACATATAGGTATTGTATGTATAAATGCTATATGTGTGTATAATGTATATATGATATGTGTATATGTAATATATGTATGTGTACTATATATGTATATATGTGTGTGTATATATATGTACTATATGTATATGTGTGTATATATGTGTATATATATATAATGTGATATATATATATATATATATATATATATATATATATGCACACACACACATACATGTATATCATAGTTCCTAATGTAAAATTCTGGCTGTGAATGAACTTTGGACTTTGCTATTTAATAACTTCTATTTTATGCAAACATGAAGTTCTTGTTGAAAATAGATAAGAAATATAGCTCTTAGATGCATTTCCAAACCTGCTTTTATTGATTTTTTTTTGGTTTAATCATGTGCTGATAGGCAAGAAGACAACTGTGAATTATGCTGTTAAAACTGTATTTGACATTTCTCCCAAATTTGGCTTATGTCTACTCCCTTCTACAGCGAGCGTAAGAATAAAGCACATATGAAACAACTAAGCTCCTCTGACGCTCAAAGGCCAGGCTTCCAGGCACAGGAGGACGGTGTATCCACCCCATGGTTCCTCAAGGCATTGCTCAAATGTCATGGTGCCAGTGCTGACCTGTGTGAGCAAACCAAGTACACGGGCCACGTTCAGACAAGAAATACAAATAATGTAAAATTGGTTTTAGCTTAAATTATGTCACATTGTAAGAAGACTGAATCATAGTATAAAGACACGTCAGTGGCTCAAAGTAATTTTTAGACAGATTTGGACTAAGTCCCAGGTGCTTCTGCTTACCAGTAAGTTCTGGTTTCACCCTGTTGGCTTAGTTAAGCTCTGGGAATCTGTTTCCTCAAAGGCCGTCTTTCCTATTAAAGGAGCAGAAGTGTCCCCCACAGAGGTTCTACTGTATCCTCCACAGCAATTTGCTATGTGCTAGCAGGCCTCAAAATGTTAATTTCCTGAGAAACTACTCGGCCCAGATAAACCTTCCTGTGCCACAGCTTTGTGTGTGTGTATGTGTGTGTGGTGTGAGTGAGGTATATGTGTCTGAGTGTGTTGTGTGATGTGTGTGTGTGGTATTTGATATATGTGTCTGTGTGTGCGTTGTGCTCTACAAGCTGAATCCAAGGATACACGTGTGTGTGTGTGTGTGTGTGTGTGTGTGTGTGTGTGTCTCGCTCTCTCTTTTTAATTATTCACTGCCTTCCAAAAGATGATTAATTATTAAAGGCTTTTGGTTAGCAGTAGAGACTAGCTCTCTGGAGTATGGATTCTGGCCCAATCACCATCATCTACCTGAAATGTAATTTTGTGCGGTTATTGTGTGTAAAATATAAGCAACAAGCTCTGATTCAAATAGAGGAAATATCAAGATAATGGATGTGTATGAGCTTTGACGATATAGGAGCATGTGAATTATGCAATGTTATCAGAGGCTTTGCAAATTTCCATCTCATGCACGGTAAGCAAAAACAGAATTTGATTTCTGTGTTTAGTCTTTGCAACCTCACTCTGGGTGTTCTATCCCTCAAAACTACCTACCTTTATTCTGAATTATATCTGAGGGATGGTAGGGAGATGGATGCCGCACGTGCAGGTCATCAGCAGAGAATAGGAGGCAGTGGTGATTATATCGGTAGGGTTGTCTTCATATCCCCACAACATAATCATCACTGATTATTCCGTATGTGCTGAGTCCAATCAGGACTGTGGACATGTGATGTTTGAATATCATGATCATGTTTAATGTAGGCGATAAAATGTACTTCAGATGCAGCACAACCCCAGTGAAGTCAACCTGTATAAAGGTGGGGGCCGAGGAATCTGGGGGAGCTGGGATTTAGGCACATGTCTCTTTGGCTTCAAAGCCATCCTAAGATTTCTCATGTCTTCTCTCCAAATTTGACAATGGATACTCAAGAAGTGCGGGTGTTAGTGGGAACACGAACACATTAATGCATGGATGGATGGTTGGATGGATGATGAATAGATGGATAAGTATATGTATGTATAAGTGGGTGGGTGGATAGATGAATAGATGGATGGATGAATAAGTATATGTATATATGAGTGGGTGGATAAATAGATGGATGGATAGATAGATAGATAGATAGATAGATAGATAGATAGATAAATGGATAAGTATATGTATGTATAAATGGGTGAGTGGATGGATGGATGGATGGATGGATGGATGGATGGATGGATGGATAAGTAGATGTATGTATAAGTGGGTAAGTTGATGGATAGATGGATAAGAAATATGTATGTATAAGTGGGTGGGTAGATAGATAGCAATGGATATACCATTAAGTGTATGCATGTATATATGTATGTATGTATGTATGCATAACTGAGTGGGTGGGTGAATGGAGGATGGACAGACGAATGCACAAGTGTATGTATGTATGTATGCATGTACACACTTTTTTTTGTATAAATGGATGGGTAAGTGAATGGATAAATGTATAAATAACTGAAGATCTCTGATAACTAGCCTGTAAGAGTAAAATAGAGGTCACCTGGCTAGGTTCTATGATAAGCTGTAGATCAACCTTCATTCTTGCTTTTCTTCCATGGTTTGAAGACCTTAGATTACTAAAGTTCTCAACTGATAGTATGAATATGACTCAACTCACTATCATTTCTGCCTCCATAGATGAGAGATCTCCTTTCCAGAACCAACTCCGTGTTGCCTTCCTCCACCACTAAGATCTGATCAGGAGCCTCTTATTAAGATTAGCAATTCTGGACAGAGTCTGTACCACGTCCTGGGAGTCTAACTTCAAGCTTTGAAAGAATTCTGTAGAAACTGCCCCAAAGACAAAGATCTTGAACCATAGCACTTAGCTGATCTTTTCTGTGCATTCTACAACTGCACAGGACAGAAAAAGAAGAGTCTTCCTATTTGCCAGCTTTGTCTTCCCTGCATGCTAAGGGCTGCAGTATTCCATATTTGTCTTATTTCCAAAAGGCAACAGGCAGGCTAGTGGCTAATCTCAGGCAACTCTGAGGCACACTTTTATAAACCAACTCCAGAAAATAATTCTGAACCTGGTAAAGCTTGAGGACCACTGAGCTAGAGTTTTGGGGGCCCAGGATATTCTCCCCCAGTGAAAGATATTTTTCTGTTAACCAGGATAAGTTGAGTTTTAAAGACTGGAGAAGCACTGTGTGTTCTCCTTTCTGGAGCATAGACCTCACAAAACCAGTTGCTACTCAGATTTGAATAGCTGGGAGAATTGGGACTCAAAGTCACTTGTCATCCATGCAAAAATAAACAATGGCAGAGTGTCTACTCATTAGCAAGGAGAGAGGGCAGATTTAGAGACAGCTAGAAAGAGTTGGCAGCATCCCTCCAAGTGCACATCATGGAAAGTCAGCAACAGTCAGTCAGTCAGAATGCTGTCATTCTGGAGTAAAACTCCTCCTGTTATTTTTTACCTGTTGTTCTGTTCCTTGCAGAGCAAATCTCAGGATGCCAGCTGTGTTTAAAACACAATGCATCTTTATTTTGCTAAACTGTTTATTAAACTGCCTTTACCTAAACTCAGCTGCGGCACATGGCTCTTCAAAAAGAACCTGAAAAAATGAACCCAGTGATGGGCTCTGTGGTGCAGCACCCACTGTCCTGCAGCACACACTGTCCTGGGTTGCCCACTATCTTGTTTCTTCCTTTCTCTTAGGAAAACAACAGCTGAAGTACCACACTTTCCAAAATGGTGTAGCCATGTTAAAAGATCTGAGAGGAAATGGTGGGAAGTAGCCGGGAGTCCCTAGTGACTAAGTTCCAGGAAAAGAAAGGCAGTAGGGAAGATGATGGGGGACTGTAATAAAATTATTAGAAACTATAATGTAGAAAGAAGGCATGCCGATTTCTTCACCTAGTATGCACAGATAAAATTCACAATACATTGCAAGTATACTACACTGGACACACGATCTTCTGGTAAGCTGGAAAGACTAAGCAGAAAGACCCCTGTCAGTAGTCCATGAAAATGTTTTAACACTTCCCTTATGGGCAATAGAAACCCAATTCTATCAAGGCACCAGTGTCTCCGTTCTCTCCCTAAAACAGGGATGTACCCAATAGACCATTTTAAGAAAATGCCACCTTTTGCTAATGTTATATCTGAAACTTAGTTTTATTTATTTATTAAAAGAGCACACTTTCCTTATAGGATTAAAACATGGGGAACATAAAGTCATGTTGGGACAGAAGGTGCATCTGTATGATTTATGGCAATGTACTAATTCTGGAGGAATATGTTTATAGGGTTTTTTTTACTTGGGTCAAGTAGAAAGGACATTAAATAGGGTAAGGAGTCTTGGGTCCCAGTCACGGTAGCGATGGTCAATCCCAGTGGATGGTTCAAAATAGGTAAAACAGCAAGGTTCTTCATGAGTAGGGCAAGAACTAAGGCGAGGCAGGTAGGATGAAAGGACATTTCTGGGACAGACAGCAGTGGTAAGATGTCAACATCTCACGGACAAGAAGAGTGCAGTCACTGCTGGCCTATAAATGAGGAGATCCAGGGAAAGATCTTGCCTTTTCTCTTCTTCTATTTTAGAAAGCTATCAGCCTTGTTTACAGCCAAACCCAACAAGAGGCAGCAACTGAGCACAAGATCTCCAAAGCAGGCCAGGGGAAGTTAGTGGGCGTGGCAAAGCAGGCTGGGGAAGTTAGTGGGCGTGGCAAAGCAGACTGAGTTAGTGGGCGTGGCAAAAGGCAGGACTAGAAGGTCAGAAGGGATAGCACCAAGCCTTGTGCACACAGATAGTAATTGTGGTCCTTTAGTTTTGCGGCTACAACCTTCTGACATGATCAGTCAGAGCTAAACAGTCTATGATGGTTTTTCCGTCTCTGTATCATTTATGCAAACCGACTTAAGCAGAAAGGAAGAAGTCTCCTCATTGACTGATTTGTGCGGAAATGAGCATGTTTAGCAACTTTGATTCTTCTGTTTGTTTGGCTTTGGTTTTGTTAACAAAAGATGGGTCTTTTTGTCTCTACCTGCTCCCTTGCAAGAAAAGCCATCTGTGCCCCAAGGTCATTTAGAAAAGCGCCTGAAAGCTATTAATAGAAAGCAGATTTAAACCCAGGCTCTAAAAGGCTTAGCTTTATGTACTACAGTTCTACCCTTTCGAAAAAATAAGAGGACAAAAAAATAAATGGTACATCGTACAGATTATGGAGAATGTCCTTGTTACAAATATGCAGCTGGGTACAGAATTAGTGTATTTTCTGAGCCAGAGAAATACAATAAACTAGTGAGGGAATCTCACCATTTGATTAAAGACTCTGCAGAAACAAAAGACAAAACAAGCTTTGCTTTGCCAGGGCTGGAACCTAATCCCTAGAGCCAAGAACACATGTTCAAATCCCAGCACCAGAGCCAACTTTAACAAAAGAATGCTCTCTCCCTCACTATTACCAACCTGTGCTTCTCAAACTCATACTTTTGGGGGTCGTCCAGACAAGGTTGCTCAAATAGGGGAGAAAGGAATCAATGTAAATAGAGTCAGGGTTTAACGTTTGAAGTGTGTTTGTAAGAGGCATGGATGAATGAAAACAGTGGACCTTGACTAAAGAGTTAAGCTTCTGTTTTGGAGGCCAAGGAGAAACTAAAAGTGAATTTTCTCCTCCCAACAGCCCTTCAAGGGACCCTTGTTTCTCCAACCCCATTGGTTATTTTATTTATTTACATTTCAAATGCTATCCCCCTTCCAGGTTTCCCCTCCACAGCTCCTTATCCCATCCTCTTCCCCCTGCTTCTATGAGGGTGCTCCCCCACTCACCCACCCACTCCTGCCTCATCACCCTAGCATTCCCCAACACTGGGGCATCTAGCCTCCAGAGGACCAAAGGGCTCCCCTCCCATTGATGCCAGATAAAGCCATCCTTTGCTACATACGCAGCTAGAGCCATGGGTCTCTCCACAGAGGAGCTGAAGGGGTTCACAACCTCATAGGAAGAACAACAATATCAACCAGCCAGACCCCCCCCCCATGTTTCTTAATCACACCTAGCACCACTTGCACAGGTCCTGAGGAGCACAAGCGTCCACAGATGAAAAGAAATCTAGTTACCATGCTGACCCCTTCTGTTGCCCTTACAGCAGAAGCTAGCTTACTGTCCTGAGGCAGGCGGAGCCATCCTTCTGATAAGCTTTTGTTTCCTTTCAAACATCATTTTCTGTTCAGAATTCAGCATTCCTGGATCTTCATTTTTCGGTGGATGGAAGGCCTCTCCAAATGTCTCGTCATGTAGATTAATGCTTAGGAAATTCTCAGTGCTAGAAGCCATTTTTATTCCCACTTGACCTTCATGTTCATTGGATATGAGATGGTCCCTAAGTATTGTTTATTTTATGAATGGGAGTTAACATGAACACTCTCCCACTTCGGCGGCACATAGGTCTAAAGACCCAAAGGCCCAGGAAGATTGAGGATTCAATCCTCAGAGACTCCGCCTCTTGTTTTATTTCCGCAAATTTATCAAAGAGACTTGACTCCTCTAGACCATTTAGAACATAGTTAAATGAAGTGGCTGACATGGTTAAGGATGGACTTCCTATAGCTACTCCCAGGCTTACCATTCTGCAGTTGTTCTCAGTCCAAGGCTCCAGTTCCAATCTTGGTGCAATTGAACTTTCCTCTCATTCAGCCTCCAGTTTCTCAAGCTCTCTGTCGTCATCTCCTAGGGCAACTTTGTCTGCTGTCTTCACATTGCTTCTCCATCCAGCTTGAAAAGGGAGACTGATCAACTCTTCTCTGATGCTCGTACACTCTTCTGTGCCCTTTCTTAGCCGCCACATCATCATCATCACCATCATAACCATCACCACCACCATCATCATCCTCCTCATCATCATCCACTAAACCTATCTGCTATGTCAAGAGTCTTTGTTAAACCTGCCACATCAATGCTTCATCTCAGTTTCTCAAACCACCTGTCCAGTCTCATGGCCCCTCTTTACTGAGCAACACATTCTCCTCTTTCAGAAGTCTCTTTAAGTGAGGAATGATGCTTCCTGGGTTCACTTCATAGCTACCTGGAAATTTTTTTTTTTAACATTTCTAACTACTATTCTTTCCTCCTCCTCTCTTCTCCCTTCTCCCTTCTTCTTCTTCTTCTTCTTCTTCTTCTTCTTCTTCTTCTCCTTTCTCTCTCTCTCTCTCTCTCTTTCTCTCTCTCTCTCTCCCCTCTGTCTCTCTCTCTCTTTGTCTCTGCAGATAGTTTTATTTTCTAATAAAACCATTTTCATAATGAAAGTGCCAAAAATTAAAAACACAGCAGCTCATTTCTGGATCTATCAGCATTCACATAAAAATGGTCACAGATCTTTCACAAAATAAATAAATAAATAAATAAAAATTAAAAATTATGGCGTTTCTCCATTTCCACATCATTTCCAGCCCAGCTCCATCCTGATTTACAAGCTTCACTGCGGACATAACCATTGGGCCAAATGTCGTATGAAAATCACCAACTCGATCTGACTGGATTGTTCAGTCTCCTTTATTTGAAACTATGCAGTAAAACACAAGTGGCTAAGAACTTCAAAAAGTCTTAGGACATAGCACTAACTGCTGAATGGAAATCCCTTTCCTCAAATAATACGTAGCTTGAAAACATAAGATAATTATCCGTAAATGCCCGGAAGGCAGAATAGAGAGGGATAGAATAGAGAGGAAAAGAAGACATTTAACTGAATCCAAATGTCATGAACACCCTCTACTCGATCTCCGATGTTCTGAAAGGTATTGGCAGGCCTATTGTATCCTACAGGCAACTCTCTGTGCCATAATATCCCAGTTCCATATCTGAAGAGATGAATAAGAAACATGGTATTATGAGATTATTAACAGACTATTTTTTTAAAAAAAAATGTTTTTGATTCTATTTCTTAGGTTCTTTTAGGAAGAGAGCACATAGAATTTTCTAACCATCCAACCGAATGTCCCCTTTAAGGGATGGTTTGTGATCCCTCTTCTTAAACTATTGTTCTGCAGATCAGCTACTGTGAAGCAACATTAACATTCTCATCTGCCTTCCCTTATGATGCAATGCGCTCCTTAGATGAGGAAAGGGACTTTGTGTCTCACGGTTAAAGATTTGTTGCCAGTGTCTGGCAGAAAACAACCACTCACAAAACAGTAGTCACCAAACCAACGAACGAGGAGGTTCTCTGGAATCCTGTCTTGTGTGAATTCTCACACATGCACCCATTGCAAGGAGAAACATGTGGGTCTCCTTGCCAGAACCACCCCTTTTTTCTGAAAGTCAGCAGGAATTATTTTAAGCGTGATGCACCAGGTGAAACACAAGCTAGTCCTTGTCGTTTGCCAGAGAATGCCTGCAAGCTTTAACTAACGACTGTCAGTCACATGTCAGGGTGCAGTCAGGAAGGGGTGGCACACTGTGCCATGGAAGGTACAAGACCTTTGACAGAGCTTTGACCTCCACCCTTCCCCCAGCTGCTCTATGAGACGCTGAAAAGCCATTCATTTCTCTAAGCCTCAACTGTGTCTCTACCAAATGAATTTTCCATTGCATGATCAGTATATCTTAAACCAATTAACATCTTAAAAGTTTGCAAAACATCTGAACACCCAAAAAGTTCTCTGTGGTCCTCTCTGTATATATATATATATATACATATAGAAATATATATTTCTCTTGCTTCTCAAGAGAAAGTTCAAAATGATCAAAACTGGCTGAGGAGATAGCTCAGGCAGCAAAGTGTTTACCTTGAAAACAGGAGGACCTGAGTTTGATCTCCAAGCTCTATGGTGGCACATGTTTACAATCCCAGTTCTGGGAAGGTGGGGACAGGCAGATCCCTGGGGTTTGCCAGCCAGCCAACCTAGCCTGCTTGGTGAGTTCCAGGCCAGCCAGAGAGCTTGTCCCAGAAAACAAGATGGAAGGCACTGGGGGAATTACAACCAAGGTAGATTGCAGTCCTCTGTGTACACACACACACACACACACACACACACTGATAGAGGAATGCATATATACAATGATCAAAGACATGTAAGAAAGGAAAAGGCAGGAGAGACTGAGATCACAGTCCACTCAAGTGGTGGTTACAGTAGAAAGACAACTTGGGTTCACTCCAACCCTGACAGGGCCCCCATCAAAAGGATTAGGAATCTCTTTTAGAGTATGGTGCAGAAGATGCCTGGAACACAGTTATAAGCATCTCTGTCCACGAGAAGGAAAAGGAAGAGACGCATTTGCTGAGGAAGGCAACTGACAAGAAGGAAGAAATAGCAGCAGAATTCTTTTTCATGGATTTGTTCTTTGGGAATGTTTACCAGGGCATCAACACCAGCTTTTATCCACAGTCACTTCTAGGAAAAACTGTGATACCTACTTGGAAGTCAGTAAGAATGCGATTTCCTTCTCTCGAAACATAAATAAGGCATGTATCTCTAGACTGAAGATGGATCTTTTGTTTTTCTAATTACCAGTCGATGGCTTTGCCAAATAAATCAAGAACAAAAATGGGATTTTTTTTTTTTTTTTTTGTAAACCAATATGCAGTGTTTCTCTCGTACTTTAAGTTGTATTTTTTTCAAATGGGCCAGAATTACTGTCCTGGAAGACAGCGGGAAACAGATAAAAATGCTTATCAGTTGATGGCACTGTGGACACTCCTGAATTAGGAATTGGGAATTAGGAACGTGCTTATTCCGGAAAAGAGTCACTTTAAAGTAGACCGGCTTCTCAGGGACTTTTAAGTTAGACTTATACCTTAGTGTCTGTGAGGAAATGCTTGGAGCCCTGGGGTTTCCAGTCGCTCTTCCCTTATCATCGCTGAATTCCATACTATCTCCCCCAAACTCACCCAGGAGTTGTAAGCATAGAGGGGAGAGGAGAAAGGAGAAAACACAAGAGTCACAGACTATAAAGCAGAATGAGGTTTATGGGCGCGGAAGCCAACCTTGATGGCTGTAAAAATGTTCTTTGGAAATAGGTTTAACAGAAAAATTGCACATTTGTATGAATGAAACTTAAAAGCACTGGAATAAAGGAACAATGGTGTTACTGCAGCCTGCTGCTTTTAACGAAGCATTTACACACACATAATTGTATGTTAAGCACATCCTCTGTCCGGTCCCTTTCTTTATTCTCACTTCCGGTTCCCCTCACGTTGGTCCCCTTTGACCCTCTACACGCTTTCACTTTAAATTAATGCCCCATTTATAATTTTACATATCTATATATGATCTAGGGACCACACATGTTGGAAAAGATGATATTTATCTGAGACTGGCGTTTTCGTGAAAACCACAGTATCATTCTTTACGGTGGAAAGATCCGCTGTGTGGCTTTGTGCCATTTTCCTTATCTGTTCCTCTATTGTTGAACACCTAGCTTGGTTCTGAAGCTTGCTTACTGTGAACGATGCTGGGGTGAGCATGACTGTGCATGTATTTCTTTGACACATTGGCTTGGAATTTCTTGGGAAAATATCCCGGAGTGCTGTTGAACCTCATAGAAAGTCTATAGCTAGTTCGGGGTGTGTTTTCCCCTCTTAGACTATTTCCTAGAAACCTCAAGAATGAGTTTCACGGTGCCTTGGAGTATTTTTTTATTCCCACCAGCAGTGTTCCAGGCTTGATGAGACAGACAAGCAGACATTTCCTTAAAAGTTATTACTGACGCTCGACCGTTTACTGCTTTGGGAGTTGTTGGCCCGGACATTTGTCCTGCTTTAGATCAGGGTACTAGGCAGTTTTGAATTGAGGCTGACAATTCTTGGATTTAGGAATTAGTCTCTTCTGGGTTGTATTGGGAAAATAAATAAATAATGAACAATATAATAATAAATAATATAATAATAAATATAGAATAATATGATAATAATAACAAATTAATAAAATCAATTAAGTTATTCCTAAACTACAAGACAAGTTCCAAGATACCTAACAGACTGCATAGAGAAAAGGCGTTGCTGGTTGTCTTCCTACTTTAGGCAAATTTAGGAAGAAAACTCTTCTCAACATTGACTCCCTTCTTCGTACCTTCTCTGTCTTACCGACATGTTCTGCTGAAGGTCCATCAAGTTCCAAAGGACCTGTGACACAGAGAGATAGGACAGTACTTCCAGCTTGCGGACCTCTCTGTGTCATGCGCAGATGACAGTATCCAGAAGAGTTCCTTCCTAGGACTACAAAACATTTTTCAAGGCCTGGCTCCTCCCTGAAAGGCTGCAAAACCGGAAGCTACTCTGCAAGCATTGCACAGATTCAGTGGAGTGACCCGGGCTTCTCTAGCTCAGTCGCCTGAAAGCATTGTACAGCATTATAATCAGAATTCGGGGCCTGAGTCTTTTGTCTCTTTTACTCTGATAAGTTAAATGCCCTATATCATAGTCCTTTCCCTTGTAAAACTATAATAGTAATAGTCCTATCTTGCAGAGTCACCATGAGAAGCATCTGGGATATGACTTCAATAACGTTAGCTGTTAAGGCCCTTTGCACTACAGCAGGAAAAAAAAGAGATACTGTTTATAAACTATATAAAAATTCTCTATTTCTATTCAGAATTTAGTGAGAAACCAGTACCTGAAATAATCAGTTATGACTTGGGGTGTAGCTTAGTACTAGAGCATATGCCTAGCATTGTCGTGAAGTTCGTGGAGTTTGATGCAAAGAGAAAGCCCCTTTCTTCCCTACCCAGTAACAGGAAAGTGAAGCCCACGTTTGAGCTGATCAGTAATTAACCATGTGCAGAGAACCAGATAAGACAAAAGCAGCAGGAATCTCAGCAACCAGCGTTTCTACATCCCTACACCACACAGATAATAATAATGTGTAATTATTCTTAGGAGTCCTCCCACCCCTTGGCATCTGTCAATTCACCTCTCTTTCTCCTCAAAAGCATTGGAAGGGAATAGGACCATCTTTTATGGCGAAATAAGAGAAATTGGTCATCTCTTTAACATATTAGAAACTTCCTAGTGACTATACTAAAAATATAAAAAATAAAAATATAAAAACATGAAGAAAATTCTGGAGCAATCCATGAAATAAATGTGCTGTGAGGAAAAAAATGTATATCTTTGGTACATGAGAATTATTAATTTAATCTAACACTTACAAAGAGTATCATGAAGGAATGCCAGGCATAACTTGTTCTAAACATATGAACTCCTGGTTAAGCTCCAGAGTGCCTTCCTAAAAATGTTCTGTTCCCTCGGAAATTAGCTAATAGGTTCTTCAAGGGGAGGAAGTCGCTGCTTTACTGAAACTACAGCATCAGACATTTAGGAATGATATTTGGCAAGACGATGTTTGATAGCAGCTGAACTGACTCTGTCCTCTTACATAAAAGGACAAGACAATACTAAAGACAAGGAAACTTACACCCCGAGTCTTGTGTTACCTCTCAGGGACAGCTCTTCGTCTCCTGATCGCTGAGGCTGAACGAACCCATCTGTTTCTAGAGAAACTTGCCGATAAAACCCTTAAGACGTATTAGCGTTTTCAGGATCCCAGAGAACCATTCCTACTGTCTTCAAGCAAGAGTGCTGCCAGCTATAGGTTCTGTCACAATTTTAATGTTTCCAAATACAACAAAAACACGACTATTTGTCTCATGTTAGAACAGTGGCTCTCAAAACTATGGTTCACTACCCTGTGGGGGTCAAAAGACCCTTGCAGAGAGGTAGTATATCAGATATCCTACGTATCATTTATTTACATTACGATTCATAACAGTAACAAATAGTTATGAAATAGCAACAAAAATAATATTATGGCTGGGGGTCACCACTACCTAAGGAACTGTATTAAAGGGTCACACCGTTAGGGAGGTTGGGAACCACCATGTTAGAATAAAAAATGTGATTCTTATAACATTCATAGGTCTCATTACCCTAGAAGAACATGGACCTTCATATTTCTACAGCATAAACAACAACACGGTACTGTTGGAAACTGTTGGTACCTTGAAACATGGATGGTCTGAATATATGAGTATCCATAGCAACCTACCTCTAAATATTCCCCCCCACACACACACACACTTTGAATGACATGAACCACAGAAGGGTTCTATGGGTCAAGTATCTATTATATTTGGCATCTGTGAGAGTGTTCACTCCGCCAGTCCTATGGAAAACTCTCAGACTCTCCTTACACTGTGTGAATTTCCACTTCATTTTCCAATGCTAACACTTAGGAAGCTAGCTGTGTACTTGCAGAACATGACTCAGGCTTTCTCTGAGGAGTGCAGATATTTACAAATCCTTCCTTCCTTCCGAGACACGTGGCATGATGTAATAATATTCGAGTGTTGTGAGCAAACTGGAGAGCCAGAAATAAAATGTTCATTCTCATACCCCACAGAAAGTCTGAACAAGCAAACGGAAAACAACCACCAAAAGCAAAAGAAAACAAAAATGAAACAAGTTTTTACCACCTATTTACTTCCCAGGAAATCCTAATACTGTCCAAAACATTACACACACCCAGTGTGAAATAACAACCTGAGTATCTGCTAAGTACAACCAGATCTGCTTCTGAGAGTCAGTCTTTTTTCTTTCTTGGTCTCTAAGCAAATCCCCTCAAAAACAGCAAAAGAGAGGTCATGTGATATTCAAATTCTACCTGAGGAGAACTGGCCTCATTGTGTGTATGCATTCCTTTCACATGTACACACACACACACACACACACGTGTGTGTGTGTGACAGCCAGAGGTTGACTTCAAAAGTCTTCTACTATCACCCCACCTCTTATGTCTTATACCCCTATATCTCACTGAACCCAGAGCTCACTGACTGGCTGGACTGGCTAGCCAGGGAGGTCCCAGGATGCTCTTGTCTCTACTTCCCTCTCCCAATGCTAACATTATGGAAATGTAATGGCATACTAAGCTTTTACATAACACCTGGACACCTAAACCCAAGCCTCAATAGGTGCCAGCAGGCACTTAATCAATATAACCACTGCCCCAGGTTTCTGGTTCTCCTCCTCCTCCTCCTCCTCCTCCTCCTCCTCCTCCTCCTTCTCATTCTTTTCTCACAGGATCATAGAAGTAAGAAGTTAAACAAATTCTCTCAAACAAATGAAGGGTTTATTTGTCTGTCTGTCTGTCTGTCTGTCTGTCTGTCTGTCTGTCTGTTCAGTATGTTAACATTGCAATGGTCCCTTCATTAAACTTTCTTTCACTACATGGAACACAGCTGTGAAGAAAAGGAACAGACTGAGTGAGAGAGAGAAAGAAAGAGAAAGAGAGAGGGGGTATAACATCTACGCACACAGTTGTCACAAGTAGCACACAGCTAGGTTGAAATTCCACATGCAGTCTTAAACATAAGTGTATTACACCAACCAGTTGACTTCTTAGAGTCAGTAAACCGAGACTGAATTTCTCCGTTCTGTTTGAAGACTGCTGTCGGTAAGGTACCGACTAGAATGCCTGTTAACTAAAAGTCTCCGTAAACGGTCCTGTCGTTATCCTGGCTGTGTAGGTACAAACAGGGAAAGCTGTAAACCACTCTCACATGGCTAAGCACAGGCTTTGGTCCACATCCAGGGGCAAGCACACTGTCAGCATGATTTATTTCTATTACAGGGGGCTCTGTCATCTCTACCAGTGCATTTGTACCAGGTATTTTATTCCTTCCAGTATTTCTCGTTCATGGGCCCCAGTCATGTTTTTTTTTATCTTCAAGGTCAGACCATGTGCTTTTGCTTTAAACCACTGCAGTGTACTGTAGTCTATTTTATCCTGCCAGGATTTGTTTTAGAAACTCAGAAATAAGTGCAATTACTTCCCTCCGCTTGACCCTATGACTTCTGAACATTTTCTTAACTTGTGCTCTTTAATAGTCTTGGCATCATTCTTGTTGATACACGCCACTGAGTTTCTAAGCTTTGCCTTCTGTGGTACACCCCTTTCCATACATTACTACTGTCTCGGGTTTGAAGGCACAGACTCAGTTTACTGTGGTTCTCAGTTGGACTTGGAAGGACACAGATTTGTGTCTTTCTCCATGCTTTGAGATTTTGCATCTTTTCAATTTCTCTTATCATGTGTATTTTTTTTTTTTACATTATGGTTTACCAATTTAAAAATGTTCATTCTGAGTGGGGTGATAGGTGAGTCAGGGAAGTGCTTGCCTTGCAAGCAGGAGGACCTCAAGCTCATGAACATGCGTCAAAAGAAGTTGAACATGATAACATGTCCTTGTGGTCTGGAATAGGGGAAAGTAGAGACAAGCACATCCCGGGACTTAGTAGCAAGCCAATCCATCCTCCTTTAAGAGTTTCAGGTCTGAGAGACAAAATAATGGAGGAGGAAGCAGTGGCTAAAGAAAAATATCTATGAATGGCCAATGGCATCCATCCATCCATCTATGAACACACACATACATGCATGCACACACACATGTACAAAGGCAAACATATAAAAAGACAGTAAAGAGAAATAAGAAAATTTTAGAAACCTCAGCATTAAAAAGTAAGTCAAGCAGTAGTCCTTTTTAAGTCATATATAAAATTATATATATATAAAATGATGGTATATATATGTGTATATAAATAAAAGATTTGAGGGGTAGCAGTGGTTTTTTTTTTAATTAGTCAAAATAATTGCATATTCTGCAGTCATTCAAGTGGACTCAGGGATAGAACTCTGATAAACAAAAGTGAGAATATCAGTTTCTAATTTGAATGAAATGATAATGAATACAGATGATACATAATGTTTGCTTTTAAAAACCTGACAATTAGTAGGAGAAAAATTTCCCTGATACTCACTATATTCTTTCTTCTTTTAATATACTGCTAACATCAATATACTAATGAATTTTTAGTAATTTGAATTAACAAGGGACAAGAAAACCTTGCATCAGTTTAAAAACTAAATTATTTTTAATTTAAATAATAGAAGCATTAATTTCATGATAACAACTTTTAATGACCAAGCAATTCTACATGGAAGCCTTTTAAGTTTCTTTAAATTTGCTTTAGTGACATTTATTACAAGAAACATATCATTTGTATCATAATGCTAAAGTTGTCTTATATAAATTATACATGTTTTAAAATAATGGTTAGACTTACAATGCTTACCTACACATTTCTTTTTAATCAGCCTTATTGAGGTATACTTTTCATCAAGACAAAATATACAGATTTAAAATGTCCAGTTTAGTGGTGGGAAAATGGTTGCTGTCTGTGGTTTGTGTGTGCTTGCTCCTATGATTTGGTCTATTTTAAATTTTATTTAATTATTTATTTATTTATTTTAAATTTATTTATTTATTTATTGTTTTACACTCTAGATTTTATTTCCCGCCCCCATCCACCCTCAGACTGTTCCATATGCCATACCTCCTCCCCAACCCACTGTCTCCACAAGGATGTTCCCACCCCCACCTCACCTGACCTTTAAACTCCCTGGGGCCTCCAGTCCCTTGAGGGTTTGGTACATCATCTCTGATTGAACACAGACTTCGGCAGCCCTATGCTGTATATGTGTTGGGGGCCTCATATCAGCTGGTATATGATGCCTTTTTGGTGGTTCAGTATTTGAGAGATCATGGGGGTCCAGATTAATTGAAACTGCTGGTCTTCCTACAGGGTTGCTCTCCTCCTCAGCTTTTTTCAGCCTTTCTCTAAATTCAACCACAGGGGTCAGCATCTTTTATCCATTTGTTGGGTGCAAATATCTGCATCTGACTCTTTCAGCTGCTTGTTGGGTCTTCTGGAGGGCAGTCATGACAGGTCCCTTTTTGTGAGCACTCCATAGCTTCAGTAATAGTGTCAGGCCTTGGGACCTCCTTTTGAGATGGACCCCACTTTGGGCCTGTCGCTGGACCTTCTTTTCCTCAGGCTCCTCTCCATTTCCATTCTTGTAGTTCTTTCAGACAGGAACAATTATGGATCAAAGTTTTGACCGTGGGGTGACAAACCCCTCCCTCATTTGATGCCCTGACTTCCTGCTGGAGGTAGGCTCTATAAGTCTCCTCTTCCTACTGTCAGGAATTTCATCTAAGGTCCCTCCCTTTGAATCCTGAGGGTTTCTCATCTCCCAGGTCTCTGGTGCATTCTAGAGGGTCCCCCCAACTTCTTACCTCTCTAGGCTGCCTGTTTCTATTCTTTCTTCTGGCCCTGATTTGGTCTGAAGAGACAAGTTCTCCTGTAGCCTTGACTGACGTCAAACTCACTATACTGCCATGTAGCTGAGGACAGGCTTAAGCTACTAAGCCTCCTGCCTCAGCTTTCTGGATGACTGTAGCACCATACTCATACAGTTAGTAGGTTGTTACAAAGGTGTCCACCAGTGTAACCATGATGTAAATCAAGCCGTAGAAACTGTCTGTCATCAAGAAAGCTGAACTGTGTCCCTCTCTAGTTTCTTCTTACTGCCATGCCAGTTGACCACTAGATGACCACAGATTTAATCTTTTTGAGTTTGGTACAAATAGAGTCTTCATTCAGATGCTTCTCTTTGACACAATTCTAGCTCCACTCTTGATTCAGTATTTGGGATGACCTGCTCCAGAGATTACATTCTTGTATAAGAAAACAGGGGATATATACAGTTGTCATTCTTCCCGTTAACGCAGAGCAATACCCCATTGCACATCCATCTTCAGTAGCCTTGTCTGTTCATCAGCTCATTGGCAGATACTTAAATTGCCTCCGGATTTTGACAGCTGTGAATAAAGCTGCTTTAACATCCGTACATACGTCCTTCTTCAATATTTACTTTGATTTCTCCTGGGTAAACATTTAGATTGGCAGTGTTGGTTCAGTGTTGGTGTGTAAAAGGCTCCTTTTCCTGAATTCCCATTAGTATATGTTAGTACCATGGCATTTCAGCTGTGATCTCAAGCTGAGAAACTTGTAAGGCAGAATGGAAAAGGGCTGTATCTCAATAGGGAAAGATGTAATATCCCTGAGCTCTGGAAGCCTTTGGATTTTCCTCACCATTGTCTAGTCTTGCTTTTATCACAGTTTTCTATAGAACATTCCACATGACATTGTTATAATGACACTATATGTGTGTGTGTGTGTGTGTATGTGTGTGTGTATATGTATATATATATATATACACACACACATTATATATACATATAAATTGTCTAATCTTGCTTTTATCACAGTTTTCTATAGAACATTCCACATGATATTGTTATAATGACACTATATATATGTGTGTGTATGTATGTATATATACATATATACATATGTATATACATATACATACACACACATACACACACACACATTATATACATACATATACATACATATACATACACATACACATACACACACACACACACACACACACACACACACACACACACATATATATATATATATATATATATATATATATATATATATATATAAATTCCCAAAAGAAAAATAGTCAAGCTCACCTGTCATTTTTGGGCCTCTTCAATCTGATTCAACTTGATTCAAATTTGCTTTTCTAGTTTAAGTTTTCATTAGTTCCCTACCTCATGAATCCACTCACTTTCTGCTATTTGTCTTTTCCTTATCACTCATCTTATTAAAAAGCGCCCCTTAAATCTCAAGGAGGTGACTGGCATGCTCTAGAAGGAGTCGCCGGCATCTAAGCAGAGTCTAAAACTGTATTTGTTTTGTTCTGAAGATAATTACTTCCTAAAATAATTATGTGGATGAGTTTGTCATTTGGTTGCTGGTTCAAAATTGAAATTTCTATTATTGAGAAGTACTTGGAAATTCAAGTGAAGTTTTGTATAAACTCTGTGTCCACAGGCTTCCGAGAGAATTGATGAGCAGCTGGTGGTATCAATGTCTATGTTAGGAATCGCAAGTGACAAGACACATTGAGAATTTCAAACGGCGGAGTTTGCTTAGGGTCCTATATGACCCAGAGCCTATGTGTAGAAATCAAACTTGAAGCACTCCAAGCATGGCCCTACCTCAGAGCTCACAGGGAAGAAAGGACTTACTGTTCACAGCCAAATGTGAACTGCAAAACTGGAAACATTCAGCATGTCTATCTAATTAGTGTCTGGATTTACATAAATAATCAAGAAGTTTCATTATCAGTAGAGAAAAAAAAAACCAAGTATTTATTGTTAACTGGTAAAGCCGTCAATTTTTCCCATAGCCAATACTAAGTAAGTATGGTTCCTTTTCTGTTCTCTAAAGAGTTACTGTCTGTAACTCCTATACTCCTTTTTCTGAAATTAGATAAGTCACAGATTATAACTTCCTAGATGTCTACTTGCTTACATTTTAGTTAGAAACTCTACTAAATAGCTCACAAAATATTCTTGCTTAGTATTTCTGAAGCCAATATATGTTTAAGAAAACTGATGTATATAAAACACAACTTTCAGCAGTCCAAAACCAGAAGCATGGGACAATCAATACTGTGTAACAAGCACGATTCTGCACGACACAGATTGGCGTTAACAGGCTGAACACATGATGTAGACTTAAGACCCCGTGGATTGCTCTTCAGTGGGTAAGAAGTTTTAGTTCCATATGATACGCTCTAGACAGCAGCTACTACAAACTCTGTATCCATAATTAATATAGAATATAGAACTGTATGCTTACAGTTTTTGATAGAGTAGACCTCGTGCTGAATGTTATCATCATACATTGTAAAAATGAAAGACTGAGATGAAGAAAAATACTGTTTTTGTATGTGAGTACACTATTGCTCTGTCTTTAGACACACCAGAAGAGGGCATCAGATCCCATTACAGATGGTTGTGAGCCACCATGTGGTTGCTGGCAATTGAACTCAGGACCTCTGGAAAAGCAGTCAGTGCTCTTAACTACTGAGCCATCTCTCCAGCCATATTCTTCTTCCAAACAGTACATCCTGGACACAGTCTCACCTGCCTTTACCCCTCCCAGTTCACAATTAAGAAATGTGGGACTTAAAGGTGGTGAATGCCTTTAATCCAGCAATAGGGAGGCAGATAGGTGAATCTCTCTGAGTTTGAAGCCAACCTGAAATATATATCAAGTTTCAGGACAACCAGAGCTACATAGATGCTACCTCAAAAAAAAAAAAAAAAGTGAGAAATGTGGAATTTGTGAAGTTTCTGTGAATAAATTTACTAAACTTGTCACACTACTTCATAAAAGTTTTTTGTTTTTCTGGTTGTTTGAAAACAGGGTCTCTTCCATAAACCAGACTAACCTTGAGATTTCTGGTGAAGTTTAATACAGTATTAAAATTACCATCAAATTCTTCAGCTTCACAAGAGATTGAATTACAAACATGTGTTTACCCTGAGATTTTTTAAACAGAGTATCACTACTCTTTGACTATTTTATGAATGTCAATAATACATCTTGATCATAGGCCCCACAACTCTCTCTCCCCAGGAACACCCAATACTCCCTGACTTCTCCCCCAATGTCTCTCTCCTTACTGATGTAATTTACTGTTGAGAATTTTATACACAAAGACACTGTATTTACATCATTACCAACACCTCCCTTCCTTCTCGGATTCATGACCTCTTCTTCTATAATTATTGTTAAACACACACACACACACACACACACACACACACACACACACACACAGTTCATTTAGTGTTGTTCTTAATAAACACTGATTTAGGACTGACCATTTGGGAATGGATAACCTACCTGGAATCTCTTTGCCGGAAGAAACTGATTCTCTCCTGCCTCAGTAGCCACCGACTGCCTGTCCTTCATCAACTAAATATGACAAGGGTAGAGAGATGGCGTGATGCATAAGAGTGTTTACAATGCAAGCACAAGGTTATGGGTTTGGGTCTCATTTCCCAACAACAACAACAACAAACAAAACAAAAAGGCATAGCTGCCCTGGAGAACCTGGAACTCCAGAGCTCTGTAATGGGGATTCGGGATCAGAGACAGGAAGATCCCTAAGGCTTGCTGGTGCCTAGGCTAGACTCAGGTTCAGTGAGAAACCCTATCTCAAATGAGTACGGTACAGAGAGGTAGAGTAGCACACCTTCCCAAAAATCCTGTATTAAATAAGCATCTCATTAGGTACATATTTCTTAAATAGCACTTTTAAAATTGAACACTGCGATTTATTTTTTTTTAAAAATTATATGTATTGATCAAAGCATGAAAAGAAAACATGACGCTATACCTCGGTAGTAGAATTTTTCCACTGGAGGTTTGGAAAGGCTTAGGAGATGTGAATGTGTGTCCCTGTGATTTGCTGCACGGGTAAGCATCTCACATCTGAACCAGGAAGGCAGACATAAATTACAGGGGAAGGTCCGGACTGGCTGAGCTATTATGGTCAACAGTCTTCCTGTCACCCTAGCAAGGAAGATGATGGCTAATTCCATGGCCACTATAGTTCCTGTCTCTTCTACCAAGTGGGTAAGACGACCAGAACAACAGTTGCAGGCTACCAACGCTTTCTGTCCACTCACTCTGTTAGTAGCAAGTCACATGGAACCTCTTCCTGGCTCCCACAGAGGAAAGAGAACCCCAGCATTGCGACAGCTGTCACCAACCCTTTCTGTTTCCCCGAGCTGGTGTTAGAATTGAATGAGAGTCAAGCCTGTCTGGGCCTTCCTACCCACCTGTGACTGAATGAGCCAAATAAATAGCACGGAAACAGATGGCCCCACAGTTAATGAGAATCTCACAAGCCCACGTTTTCCGTGGAAAGGAAAACGTTGCCACCTTGGTGTTCACTACAAAGGTGTACCAACAGAACCCTCCAACAGTTTACCTTCAAAATGACAGCTGTTGTATCTCACCGCGGGCCATTCTCAGAGGATGGCTCGGGTTGCAGCGTGTTCAAGACAGCCTAGCATGTTTAACGGCCTTGCTTTGCTACGGCTCCTTGGACGTCATCGGAACCTACTTCTCAAAATTGATTTCAAGCATCTCTAGTTTTTCCAGCCATACGCTCCGCAATCGATATAGCGAATCTGAGAGATGAATCACTACAGTGAATCACATTTATAGGTGTTTTCTTTGTATCTCTAATTACCAGTCTGATGAGCTCCCCATCCCACCCCGCCCCCTTGCTACACTGCATCTGCTCACCTAGGCGTGGACTTCATGGATCTGAGTCCTTTTGAATTGCCACTGGCCATATGAATTACGTTCCCTGGCTCTCATTTCTATCTTTTTTTTTTTTTTCCTCTTTTTTTTTTTTTTTTTTTTTTTTTTGGCAGTTTGACCTCAATTCCTTTCTTTTCCTCATTTACAGCATAGCTATGCCGCCACAGTTCTGGTCAACTTCCGTAGCATAACATTTTTTTCCGGCTGTAGCTAAATCCAACCCTGCAGCTGTTTTAATATGGCATCGGTGGTTAATTTTTGGTACAAGGCTGCACATCCTAAGTGACAGTAATGTCCCGGGCTGGTATAATATTATGCAAGATTTAAGATAGATGGAAACCTTTCAGCTCACTAAAAAAAACCTGGTGTACTCTCTGTGTGCGGCGTGAGCTGCAATAAACAGGGCCCCGTGTGGAGAAATTCCAAGAGCCTCCAGCCACCTAGGTAGTAAGAACGCTATTGATCACTCAAGGCCGCAGTGTCCTGTAATTCTTACCGCTTTCTTGCTCCTGAAGTGGCATCATAAGAACAAAAAGAAGATAAAAACCCATGTGAACATGCCCAAAGCTGTCTATTGGTCTCAGCAATGTATTTGATTTCTTCTAGATGGTGTGATTACTCTTGGTCACTTTTGGCAGTTTGAGGACAGCTCCTTCTATCTTAAGTTGGGTGGCAAGGGGATGCATGCACACTATTTTAAATAGATAGAAACCCATCGAGAAAGAATAAACCCTCCAGTGTACTGGGGATACACTTTTCTTCCATGATCCCCGAGAAACTAGCTGGATGCCAAGCCACAGAGCCCGGCTCGGTTTATATACGAGTCACCTCAGTTTTTAAGGGTAATATAAGAACATGATTTAGCAGAGGGTTGGCAAAGAAACATAAAATGTTGTCTTTGGGATGAATGAGTTAGGCTCTGAAGTTTAAAAGGACAAAATAGGAAAATAAAGGTTCACCTTGTGAGGTTATTTTTTTTAAAAAGCAGAATGAGAGAGATCGATGAGAAGATGGGATAGGTGGAATAAGACAGGCTGAGGGAGGAAGGAAAAGGTGAGAGAAGCGGGAGGGAGTGCATAGATTCAGATGTCAAGAGATTGGGGTAAATGATCAGGGACCTGGGAAAGAGACTAAAGCCCTTCAGCTGACCTGAATGGGAGCAGAGACAGAGAAGGAAACCGTAAGACCTCAGGGAGACAATGCAAGCTACATCTCAAAACAGCTTGTCTGCAAAGGACTGGAGCCTTCCAGCTCCGGCTGCGCCCTTGGCTCAGGCATTGCTACAGGAAGTGCACTAATGAGAACAAGGACCTGCTGCCTGGAGCAGGCAACTGCAGAGTTCACCAGTCAGGCCCCCGGCTTTTTCGTTTCATAAATCAATTACAACATGTTATATTGATTTCGCCAGACCAGCATGACTTAAAAAGTTAATGAGCAAAAATTTTTTATTATTATTATTTTTTTCAAAACGCAGCAGTGTCTGCGGATTAGCATGCTCTGCAGCAAGATAAATAGATACTCTGGCTGCCTCAGACTCCACTCCAATCCAAGCACCTTCTGAGATCCTCATCTCTGGACTAGAAAAAGTCTGGACCTGGCATGGTACCCTGGCGCATCGTGCCAATGAAATCTCTTCCTGGTGACTGAACCAGAGGCATCCCCGGCTAATGTAGCTGTGTTTAGGCTCCGGTGGGTTTTATACAGCCCCTTCCGGAAGCCGAGGAAGAGAGGAGGGAGACGTAGTACATGGCAGAGCTGCATCTGCGAGGGCGGTTCGTGATGAGTGTGCTTTATAGCTCTCTTCTGAACTGCAGCTAACATTTACTTCAGACAATCTCAAGTGTAAGAAAATGCTAAGGGCTCCGTTCTGCCAACCAAGCTCTGGCCCAAAGCAGAAACAACAGGGAAGCATCTCCAGTAGAGGAGCATATGGGTAGGCAATCATGACCTACAGCAAGTAATTCTGAGCTTCTTGTTTTCAGGGGAGACTGCAAAGGGGGAAATAAGGGTAAAAGCTTAATCGGAGAGTAATAATATAGAATAAAGTGCAGGTTGCATTTTAATTTAGAAATGTCCGTAGCAGCATAATGTATGGTAACAATAATGGAACCCTGTACTGATTGACTTACCTGTTTTAAGTGATGAGACTCGACGCCACTAAATACGAGCAATTTTTACCCTTGTGTTCCATATCTTTTCCCATGATTGTCTTTGGCACATCAAGAACATTTGTCAGTTTCCTTTCTTCAAACACACCCTCTGGATTGACTGTTGGACTGGGTTTTAATTAACTTTCCTTTATTGATAAGCACGCATTCTCTCCACATTCCCTGCACAGGCCTGAGAATGCTAAATGAATGTTTTCTCTCTCTCTCTCTCTCTCTCTCTCTCTCTATCTATCTATCTATCTCTATCTCTATCTCTATCTCTATCTCTATCTCTATCTCTATCTCTATCTCTATCTCTATCTCTATCTCTCTCTTTCCCTCAGTCCTCTCAAGATGTAATTTAGAATCGGAACCCATGCCCTCCAGAGAAATGTGATTTAAGTTCCCAAAGGATAAAATGTATAATGGGAATAGCGATTCTCTTTGAACATCCCGCCTCCCCTAGTACTCCTGTTTTTTCTGGACCCTTACAGCTAACAGCCAGCCCAGGACATGTACATCAAGGAACAAGAACTCCTCAGAGGCTCCAATGTTTTCATATAAACAGATATGAGGGACAGGGTTAAATTAGCTTTAAATGATCCATCAGGAAATAGAGTGAGGTGAAGGGAGAGGATAAAAGAGGTCCTGGTGCTTCAAACCCCAAAGTGTGTGCCAGCAATGAAGGCTGTGAATGAGAAGCAATTCCAGCCATAGTCTTATCAAAAAAAAAAAAAATCCTTAGGGATACCATGGTGACACCCAGGAAAGATAGCTCCAATAGTTCTGAATTTTCTAAAAGAAGAAAAAGAGTTGTCTCACTACTCTTGAACACACAGCTGCCTAAGATACAAAAGGAAGCAAAGCGTAGCATGATTTAGTGTACGCCTTACACATTTTTACTTCCCACCTCTCCGCTCGCTAATAAGCTAATATTTAATCTTTAAGTGTATCTGGTAAAAAATGAAAAGTCTAACAGTAAACTAGCCCTGCTGAAATTTTGCTGTGAAGGTTGGCTTCCTGCAAAAAAATTGAATAAATAAATAAATAAATAAATAAATAAATAAATAAATAAAAACATTTATCATGCACAGCTGTACAATAATAAAAATTAAAGGTAATGGTGAATGCTTGGGTGTTTCGTGCACGCTAGGCTCCATGCAGAGTCTCTGAATGCCTTATATCCTTTGATTTGTACAGAAGTCCTAGGTAGACATTGTTATACCTTGTTTCATAGATGACAGTGACAAAGCTCAGATAGGCTTTCTGTCTCCCGAGTGCCACCTACTCCATAGTAGCTTTGTCTCAACTATTTTCACTGGAGACTGTGTCCTTAAGCACTCATCCCATCAACAGACATTCACTGCACAGATAAAACATGCCAGGCATTATCCTAGATGCCATGTACTACCAAGTCCACTTTCTACATCAAGACAAAGTATTTACCAGAAGTGAAACCACTGGACTGAGCATGGGATCCCCAATGGAGGAGTTGGAGAAGGTTCTGAAGGAGCTGAGGGGGGTTGCAACCCTATATGGGGAGCAACAGTGTCAACAGGCCAGACCCCCCCCCCGGGGGCTCCCAAGGACTGGACCACCAACCAAAGAGTACACATGGAGGGACCCATGGCTCGGCCTCGTATGTGGCAGAGGATGGCCTTCTTGGACCTCAGGGGGAGGAGTGGCTCTTGGTCCTGTGGGGATTTGATGCCCCAGTGTAGGGGAATGTCAGGATGGGAAGGTGGGAATGGATGGGTGGGTGGTGGAGCACCCTCATAGAGGCAGGGGGAGGGGAAAATGGGATAAGGTATTTCCAGAGGGGAGACATGGAGAGGGGATAACATTTGAAATGTAAATAAAGAAAATACCGAATTAAAAAGAAAAAGAAAAAGAAAGAAAAGAAAAGAGTCTCAGGAATAGTATTCATTTTAGAATGTAATTTCACCAATCATCGATTTAGAGAAGCCAGGAGGGAATGCTATCAGCTTGCCAAAGGGAGCTCCATGGATAGAAAATAGCACTCAGAATATGCAGAGGAAAAAAAAAAAAAAAACAAAGCAAAGAATGAAGGCTGGGGAGCAGCAAACTGGGGGGTTGCTTTCTTCTTGTAGGAAAGGGGCAGGTGAAATTGACCAAACAAAGATAAAAAGAAAAGTATTTACAGGTGATGTTGGGAGATCAACACACACACACACACACACACACACACACACACACACACACATCTAATAAAAATAGACTTAAGAAAATAAACTGATACTCATTCTAGATTTCCAAACTAGTTCTCACAGAGTTGACAGTTTATTTTAAAAATCACTAGGATAAGGTGGGGCAGTGGTTGGTGCACGCCTTTAATCCCAGCACTTGGGAGGCCAGCCTGGTCTACAGAATGAGTTTCAGGACAGCCAGGGCTATACAGAGAAACTCTGTCTTGAAACACCGCCCTCCCCCCAACCCCCCCAAAAAATCACTAGGTTGAGCAGCAAAGATGACATCAAGGGGTCGTGTCCTATTAATTATTTTCATCTTTTCTGTTTATTCCTCTGTTAAGCCATTTCAATGACTCAAGCAAATGTGCTATGAAAAGAGGGAAATGAAGAGATTAATAATTTATTTTTAGCGATGTTCTCTGTGCTTCTTCAGGAATTTACAAACAGAGTTAGGGAAGGCTGCAACACACAACATGTTACTTTTACTCATCTATTTTTCTTGTTTCTTTTTTTAAAGCACCGCGAGGACATTAGTTGGGAGGATACCCTACTCACATAAGCTTGTGTCTAAACTGCACTTCCTATAGCCTCTCTTAGTTAACCACCCTTGGACCAAAATCTTATTTGTATAAACATATAGGGCCCATCGTTCTCTGGGCTCCTTTATCTCAAGTGTTTCCCTGGCTTAGACATTTCTTCCCTGAATATTTCCCTCAGGTATGCCTTTTTCAAAGCTCATATCATCAATTAGTTCATCAGAGACACCTTTCTCAACCACCTTTATTCATGTTGGGTGCACAGGAAATAAATGATTGACTTATGCTTTGTGAAGGGTTGGCTGTAGCCATCGTCATCATAAAGGTTCAAGCGGTCACATGATACTCAGTTACCACAGGACCAAAGAGTAATTAGACTTCCAAAAGATGAGAGAATAGGGCAGAGAAGCTCCTCCAGCTCAGAGCATGGTGGCACAGACTCTCCCAATAGAAATAAACCTTTCTTTAAAAAAAAAAAAGTACTGACACCCATTAGTGGGGATGGATATGACTGGGCGAAATCCAAGGTAATATATTCCCAGCCCTTAACTTTTTCAGATTCTCAACCATTCTGTAGATTGGTTTCCATGGTGAAACACAACCAGAGAGCAAATGATAAGTGTGTTCAATAACATTCTGCATAGGTGTCAGCTCTCTGAAATGTAATCATGATGGAGAAGGTGGGACAAAGTGGATCGTGACACTGGACCATGGGACACACATTCCAATCTGCTTCCCTTGTCACTCCCTGCCTCATCACCCTCGGATCCTTTCAAGGCTTTCACAACTCTCATGATTTCTTTTTAATTTGTATATCTGTGTCATTAATGGTGAGATCTAGATTCGCCTCTACTGCTCATTAGTATGTCTCCAAGGCCCAATCAATGTCTGCATACATTAGGTCCTTAATAAGCATTTAACGAATTAATTAGGTAAGAAGACTTCTATCAATTAAGAACATTACTTAAAAAGACCTACTCATCCTTGAATAAATACTCTGTACTTTACAGAAGAATGGTGTGGAATGATATCTCATTTTCTATAATAGGGATTTCACAATTATTCAGTCGAGTGGTAGTTCAACTTTGACAATGTCATGGCATGGCTACCAAGCTGATTCCTTTTGTCCTGTCTGCTCAGTGGAGATCATGATAACTATTTCAGAGTTAGCATGACAGCGATTGTCACTGAAGTGACACATGACATTCAGTCCTTGATGTATTGATGTATTGATGTATTCATTCACTCACACTTAATGAACACATACCACACAACATATAAGGCATCAACAAGAAAGCAGAGAACCAGAAAACAAAATTCATTATGCCATGAAGCATCTATTTGAATATAGTCAAAAATATCTGAAGGAAACAGCTATTCAACTGATGGGAACAGAAAGAAAAAGTAAAAAAAAATCTCCCCCAGGGGTGTATCATTACAGATAGCATGGGTGTGAACATGTGTCTAGAGCATGCCATTGAATAGGGCGGGCACATAGAAGTACTGAAATCTAAGAGATTGTTTAGGAAAAATAATTTGAAAAAAATCATTTGAAAAATCTCCTTTGTCAATCTCAGTACATCCCCTGGTACTAGAAAGTATTTTCTCCCTTTCTTGAATTTCCTAGACTTTTTAATGTCCTCCATTTGAGTGATCCATATTAGCTGTTAGAGAAGGGAAACATTTTTAGAGTAACGCCAAGCATTTGTAATTCTCTGTTCTCATACTGAGCCCAGCAGACCTTCTGGGGCTTAACCACGTTCTCAACTGTTAGCTTGGGGCACCATGAAGCTTTTCTGTGTTATTAATATGCATGAACCCCTTCTGTGAAATTTGGTGAAACAAGCGTCATTGAAAGAGAATGAATAAAATAGAAAAAAGCAGTTCTGAATTTTACTCCTTGATTCTACTTTATGTGCAATAGCCATAGACTGGTGAAGAGCCTTCATGTGCCTTTATTCATGAGGGAAATCAACAACGGACCACAATGTCATATCGCGGTTAGATGGTTATCTGTGTTATCGGATACGGATAACCATAAAAACATCTATGCTTACTAGACAAAGGATGTGTGCAAAAGATGTGTGTAGATTTGAAAAGGCCTTCCAACATAACATGTGGATACCCTCATGTCATAGTTTCATATCATATGATTCCTCGTTCAATCTTTACAAGGATTTGCCTCTAAGCTTGGGGGTAAATTTCCTTAGAAAATGCCGTTCAATGGCGTAGATGGTTACTAAATTCAAGCTGTTGATCTGAGCCCATCCAAGAAACAGAGCTGAATTCCTTTGTTGTGCTCTAGAATAAGAAAAGAAATTACATCAATATTTCAATGATTCTAGGATTGAACACAGTGCCTGATAATTAGTGCTCAGTCAGTATTTGTAGAAGCGAATTTGTTTTAAAAAAAAAATTACATAAGAAAATCCTTTCAATATCGTGGTTCATGCGTGCATTTTCATGAATGTGCATGTTATTCAAAGATGCCTATAATTGTGTATAAAACAGTGGCTGTAGGAATTTCATCTCAATCAGAGTGTGCTGGGAAAGTCATCTTGATTTCGTGAATTAATATTTCAAGCTTGTGAGGAGATAAAACTAAGTTCCTATCAGATTCTCTGCCTCATTCAGCACTGTGTATGCCCTGTGGATCATGTCATGTTCTATTTCCTCACTAACCACAGCAAGCATCCCACACCCATGGCACTGTGGCCAGGCCAGAAAACTAACGGGAGCTTTCAACCTATCACAGTTCTTCCCCCCTGCCCGGAGTAATAAACTTGTTCCCATTTCAATAGAGACGTGAACATGCCCAAAGCATTTTAAAGACTGAAGAAATTTTAAGCTATGTAGCTATAGAATGCATGTTATCTATAAGATTTCTAATCGCCATATTGTTCTGGAATTCATGAATACATTGAGAATCATGGAAAAAAATAAATTACCTACACATATCTATTGCCACGGTTAGTATTAACAATAATAGGAATAGGAGACTGGAGGCTTCTCAAGATGATGTGAAATTAGAATCAAGGTGTGGACCAGGCCACAGTCTGTTCCTCTATACTCCACTGTTTCCAGATATGAATAACAAAACCAGCATTGAGCTTTCTGAAGCTCACCCAGGGAACTAGAATTTATATCCATTGCCACATAATGATATTAAGGAAGGGAACCAGGCAACCAGACTTTTCCAACATCAGTATCCTATTCCATAAAGTGAAACTTGGCCATCCTTTAACGACGTCTTGAAGATATGGCCCAAATGAAGTCTTGAGTTACTTCTTAAAGCATCATTAACGTCTTCAAAATATATAGCTTCAGGATAACCAACGGTGTGTGCTGGGCACACAAATGCCTGCTAATGACATAAATACCGGTGACATAAATCTGACAGTCCTCCCTGTAGAAGAACCCTTTAGAAAGTAACTTGTAGCCCGAAGAATTGATATTAGTCTAAGACACCTGCAGCAAAGAGTTTGACCCATGTGCAACAGTTTAGTTTTCCAAGTCTTCAGGTATTCAATGGATCCAGATGTTACTATGTCAAGCTTCTAAACTTTAATCTTTAAATCAGTATAATTTGAAGGAAGTTATGGGTCTTTCTACATCAGTAGCTGGCACAGTGCTCAACAAGACATGATGTATTTTTTTCATCCTATTTTGTTTGTAGTGCTGGGGGAACCAGCATCTCCTTCCTGGTGTGGGTCCTCTACCACTGGGTTGGGTAGGCAGCTGTTTGTGTTGTCTTTCTATTTATTTTTGTCAGTTTCTAACTTGGTAGAACGTACCATGATAACAGCCCACGTTCCTACTACTTTACAGTAGTCATGTTTTTCTGTCCATCTATATGTATTCCTATTTTTTTAAGTTGTGCAAAAGTACTCATTTAACTGCTGATCCTTCACAAATTCATTTCACAAACCCAGTGAAAACAAGCATTTCCTCAGCCGTCAGTAATATTTGCCAGAACTCTGCTCTAAGTTTCATGAACCCCATCATACCCAGTATATTTTCTCATTTTTGTTTTTTTCATGCAACCACTAAGGTAATATCAGATGTTTCTACGGCTCTGGTTGTAAGCTCTGGTCAAAGGAGAGAGAAGAATGCTGTGCACTGGTCACTGTTGTAGGTGAGAAACTTTTGCTCTTACCCCCGTGGGGCTATCTTCAGTCTTGTTCTTTAATTATATAGCATCTCTTGTTGACTTGGTCCAGCCTCCATCTTTGAAAAAAATCTACATGGCTCTGACTCTTATCTCTTGTCCTGGTCAGTCCTTTATGCTGACTGAACCTGCATCTCATGGATGACCTCACTCTTGGCTGAAATATGACAACATCTCTAAACTGACTTTCACAACCCTACATCATTCCCCATATGTTTTATGATATTCTGGCCATATTGATTTTCTAAAAAGTGTGTGTGTGTGTGTGTGTGTGTGTGTGTGTGTGTGTGTGTGTGTTTTGCACATACCACAGCACATATGTAAAGGTCAGAGGCTAACTTTCTGGCCGGCTCTTTTCTTCCATTGTGGGGGGTGCCAGGGATTGAACTCGGGTCACCAAACATAGAGGCAGGTGCCTTTACCAGCTGAGCCCTCTTGCTAACCCCAGACTGACTGTTGTTACAGTAACTGGGACACTGAGGTTGTGAGATGTGCAGCAAACACTGAAGTATGTGTCCTTAGGTACCTTAGACAATTAGACTCTGCGCTGCATCAGCTTTGTAAGATGGTTCCCAAATTGCTCTCCAAAGAACCAAGACCAATTTACCTTCCATCCAGTATGGAGTGAGTTTCCATTCCCGTACTTCCTAGCTACAGAGTTTTGTCGTGTTTTAAGTGTTAATATTTATTTCATAGCTATAAAATACAATCTTATTGCTGATGTAATTTTTATTCCTTTAATTATTAGCATCCTTTAAATTAAGATAATTTTAACTGATACACCAAAGAAACATAAAAGGTATATTTTCTTTTGTTATAAACAGCTTGTTTGTATTTGCCTGCTTTATAGTATTTATTTGACTTTTTTTCCTCCTAAGCTGCTTCTTTTCTCTTCCACCTCCTCTTCCTCCTATCTTCCTCCTCTTCCTCCTCCTCTTCTGCCTCTTCCTCTTCTTCTTTCATTCCAAAATATCTTAAGTATTTGAATTAAAAAACTGGGTTCTGTGCATCATAAATCCCTTTGTTCCAGCTTGCCTTTTCGATTTACTTTCAGAAAGTTTTGATTATACTGTTATAATATACTGTTACTGTTATACAACAGCTAAAAATCTCTTAATTTTATTAGTCCTGTCATTTAATACAATGCGGGGTGTGTGTATGGGGGGGTGGTAGAGAGAGACAGAGACAGACAGAGACAAGAGACACAGAGAGAATATATACAAGGCACCAGGGCAAAAACAGGATCCAAAAGTAGCCTCATGTTTAGGTGACATTTGACACGGACTGCCAGGTGGAAGCTCAGATGAGGCCCAACCAGGAGCATTCATTTCCTTCTTTATCAGTTATTCTGTGGAGATTTGGTCTTTGCACAGCAAAGAATCCAAGACAATGTCTGAGAGGAAGTACTCTAAAACCAGAAGCAAAGGCAGTAGATCTCTCTTTTGAGGCACTCGGTTCAGCAGTCACTCTGAGAAGATGACAGGTAAAGTGACACTATTAAAAAGCAGACTGGAGGGCACTTAGCGTTATAACTATCTTCAGAAATAAATAACAACCCACCAGATTCAAGCTGAGAATCTTTTGCTCTTTCTATTGTGAGTCTGAAACATTATTTTGGGCTTTTTTTCCTCCTTCTGTCTATGGACGCATGCAATTGTGTTGTCAACTTGCCTAGTTTCAACCAGATTTTCTTAAGATGGAAACTTGCATGGATTTCCAGAGAAAATTCAGTACCTAACACTGCTTTCTGAGTTCTGTGATATACAAACGGATAGAAGTAAACCTCTCTAGTTGAACTTGGTTTGGACTATGTGGAGAAAGTGAATATATGTAATAGTTCAATATTTTAGTCAATAAACATCGCTTGCTTCTCATGTTCTTAAATGGTTCTTAAATGTTCTCCACTGAGATTTTTGTGATTTCTTCCTATGGATTGTGGCTCCGTCATCTGATTACTGTAAACCACATATGATGCAGTTGTTTTTGGTGTGTGAGACCAGCTGATGTGAGGGCAAATGTCCTCTGCTGTGTCCTCCCACACCAACAGTTGTGTAAGTGGACACTGGAGGATGTGAGGTGTGTTGATCAGAGTGAACAGAGCGAAGCACACTGAATTTGCTTTCCCTTTGGAGATCTACGTGTGCCTGAACAAACCTTTTCAGGATTCGTGTGGAAAGTCATCTTCAAACATGTACAGAAAGGGCTCTCAGTAAAAGAGAGTCCCGTGGTGGAAAGGAGAGGCATGACTAGCTACATCCATCGTTATAAATAAAAGAAAGGCAAGAATTCTCTCCACTTCTATACAGACATTTTATGTGCTTGAGATTAATTTTCTTGGTCCCGGTTAACCACGTCTTTTACTAACAAATTTGAAATTTGCTTCTAAGTTGTTTTGTAAAGTGAGATAAATTAACACATTTAATTTATTGAGTAAAGTTTGGACATGTGTTACCAAAAAATCCATAAACATTCCTACTTCCAGACTCTGGGTTACGAAGTATCAATTACCAGTATTAATAATTCCTCATTCTGAAAGTAGTAGAAATTCTTAAACTATAACAAAAGCAGTTACAGTAACAGTACTGTAGACTGATCTAAACATTGTGTCAAGTAGTGAGTAGTGGAGGGAACCTAAGGTTCACATTTCAGTTCTTTATTCCCAAGGAAAGCAGATTCTGACACAGTGTCACATCCCATCAAAACCACCATGGAAATTTTGACTTCTCATTGAATGAAATTTCCAAACATTTCAGGTTCTGACCTAGAGACAAATGAGTAGTCTAATGACTACTTAACTGTAGTCAACACTATCTATGGCGTACAACACAGGCCTTGATATATCTACAAATTACTGTACATAACATCATTAAAAATACCTGTCCTCTTAGGAGTTCAGACACTATGTAAGTAATTGAAATTTGCAGAATGCTACAGTTTGAAATGTAAAGCTAGAGGACCAGCATAGAGGACTTGAGAGCAAGAACTCCGCTAATACTAAAGGAACCAAGACTGTCCTGGGTCTCCACTGAGGTCAGTCACTCTTTATGCCATTTCTGTTTAAGTATCTCCAGGGTTTGCTTCTGCTCATACCAAGTGAATGCTAATAACTTACCAGTATACTTCTAACCTATGATCTGTCTTTTCAAACCTCTTGCTGCCTCATATTTCAAGAATTCACCAATTCCTACACAGCAATATTGCCCGACTCAAGCCTTTGCATGTAGAAGTGCCTCTTTGAATCGGTTCTCCACATAGTCACCAAACGATCTCTTTAAAATGAAAAGGTCAAGTTATTTGCCTATCTATACCTTCTCAAATGGTGGCAAAACTTTTAATGAATACAGTTCAGGTCCCAGGATTCTTGCAAGTCCTCTATGAACTGTCTCTGGTCTATGTCACCAGATTTCTGCTTGAGTCTTAGCTCTCCCCTCTCATGCCAGCTATCTGTCCCAGACTACAGAGATGTAGACATACTAGTTCATGCCTATTTATTTTGCCCCATTATCTTGAGAGATCCTTGACCCCGTAACTAATGCACAGCTACTCAATCCCAAGGCCACACCCATGTATTCATTAACTCTACCGACTTCCATGTATTCTACATGTAGAATTATATATTCCCGCCTTGGTGCCATAAATATGATAAATATATTTGTGTGTGTGTGTGTGTGTGTGTGTGAGAGAGAGAGAGAGAGAGAGAGAGAGAGAGAGAGAGAGAGAGAGAGAGAAAGAGAGAGAGAGAGAGAAAGAGATATTCTCATAATGAGCTAAGGAATTATGCTCCAAGGTTTTTAATATTATGTAATTATATCCTATATTTTTATAAACTATTTTATATTGCCCCACTACAGCTATACTTTAATAAAGTTGCAAGTAAATTCAACATGCTTTCCTTTACACACTAAATATTTTTTCTGCTGGAATACTTCTCAGGTCTAGACGTTGTTTCATTTTTCTATTTCCTAAGAATACTCCAGTGCAGATGTTGGTCATGAATCTCTGTTGATTTTGATGGCTTTGAACAGACTGATAGCTTAGCTTCAGTAACCTATTTACTTAGACATTGTGCAAATATGAATGTTATCCAACATATTTTTAAAAAAAAATTAAATGACCCTGGATCAAAGGAATCACCTATTCAGTAGCTATGTCACAAAAGTAAAAGAACAATCCTGCCATTTACGATACTCTGATACTCATCTCAAAGACAATCAAACAGATTATTGTGTGTCAATCATTCATTGGTACACTTATCTGAGTTCATTAGAGCCTAGGTACACTTTCTGCTTCTCCAAAAAAAAAAAAAAAAAAAAAATCAAAAGACTTTTTTCTAAGACAAACTCAAAAATACTTGCTTAAAATAGTATTTGAATTTTTTACTACAAAATGGTATTGTTAGTTGCAGTAATTCCAAGTAATTCCATTGGCACAAACACCTGTAAATGTTGCAGCGACCCACATCCTGAAATTCCGTGATTCTGGTATTTTAGTATTAGTAGTAGCTTGTATCGGTAAATCCGGAGATTGATTGCAAAAGGTAATAAGGAATAAGCCAGGTACACAACTACCTGGTAGCTGGGAATATAGTTACCTAACTGTGTTGTAATACTGTCAAAGAAACGCACAGATTCCCTAAACTTAGATGCTGTGCTAAGAATAAGAGGAGAGAAGATCTGCCCGTCCAAACAGCTTATTCCTCATTTTGCTTAGGAAGACTATTTGGCAGAGCAGTGCGTTGTCATATGTTACTACCTACTCACGAATGCTTCCTGCTACGACCACATCAATCTACCTACTCATAGGCCACCATCTTGTAAACTTGAGGCGCAATCTAAGTAGAAGGCATACATTACTATCCAACAAACTATGCATCCTTCCTTGTCTGGGACATACGTCTAACCTTTATTAAATGATTGTGACTAGCAACTTACCCCACTCTACCCCACTCAGCAACTAATAAGCCAAAACTTCTGAAACTTATCTAGGACATTTCATGCCAAAAATCTTACCTATTCACAAGCTGTGAGAAAACCTTGAAATTCTTCCATTTAAATAAGTTCACCTCTTAGTATTTACTTATATGCAGTTTAACATTCTTTCTATATGTGGTTTTCTTTAAGTCTAGGGTTCGGGGTGTTCTTCCCTTCTTTGTTAGGAAACCATCTCCCAATTCTTTATTGAACTCTTTCTGAAGCTGTTTCAGCAACTAAAACACATCATTAGATAATCTCACAACTCATCCATAATAACTTTCTATAAGAGAATTAACCGTATAGAAAGGAAGGCTCCCCAAAGTGTACTGTTGTCTTCCTGCTGGTTCAACCATCTATTTAATCACCCAAACCAGGTACCTGCAGTGATCCCCTGCATCCTCACACCTGTAATTGGTCATTAGGACCTATTGATTCTCCCTCCAGAATGCAATGAAAAATCTATCTGTTCCCTTTCAAGCTAATGACTGCTCCTTCATCATCCATCACTGGGATTACTGTACTGATTTCTAATTAGACTCTGACCCTCCTATCCTTGATTCTGTCGTTTTGGTTCTCTGGACCACTCCCATCCTGATTCATTCTTCTGTAACAGTTGTAATTGTTTCCAAAATGAAATGGATGATGCACTTCCCCTTTATGTGATTCCTACTACTGACAATAATAAGAGAGTGCAAACCAGATTCCTTGTGTGACCTATTAGCACGTCCTTTACATATTCTGTCATGCAACCACACATGTATTACCCATTTCTCACATAATATTCTACTGGAATTATCTTCATATAGGCAGAAAACAAATGTTTCCCTATTATATGTTCAACAAGTATTTGTCGTGCTAATACTAATTGTAAGAAATGGAGTCACACAGAAGATACAGCAGTATATTTGAAGGCATTAAGTATAATTCTATAAAATGTAGATATAAAACAAAATAATATAAATTTACAAAGTCTAAATGTGTCTCCTAAAATCAAAATTTTAAAATGAGACATGTATGCTCTTTCCAGGGTACACAACCAAAATATAATCATACAGGGAAGTTAAAAATCAAAGGTGAGAAAGCAGGACAGAACAACAACGCTGGTACATTGGAATAAGTAAGTTTCTACAGAACAAAATACAAATAATTAAGCTGGGGGCTGGACACACGGCTCAGCAGTTAAGGTCATGTACTTCTCTTTCAGAGGACTGGAGCTTGGATCTCAGCCAAATCAGGTGGCTCACAGCCACCTATAAGTCCTGCTTTAAAAAATCCAATGTCCTTCTCTAGTCTTCTGAGGCAATATATATATATATATATATATATATATATATATATATATATACACATACATGTGTGTGTATACACACAGAGAAAGAAAAAATTACTAAGATGGAAAATATAAGAATTTCAAACTCACAATCATAAATACGGCAACATAAAATAATACAAACTTAAATGGAGACAATTAGGTAAAACTAGTTTTAAAAAGTCAACAATAGTGATAGCACTATGCTTGTTTTATAACTAATAGTTTGCTATTGAAAATAATTGTTAAATTTTAGATCTAAACAACCGAAATAAAAATTATGGGCAGATGTGGGGCTCCGAAGTCAACAGTTACAAAACAAACATTCTACTTTAGTGCATAATGAATTCTAAACCCAAACACATTTTGCACAAAGCAAGTCTCGACTACTGTGGAAAATTCAATGTCACTCAGCAATTTTTCCATAGAAGTTGGATGGCTAGAGTTTTCCCTGGGTTCTCTTGAGGTTTGACTCCATAAATACCACCAAAATCTATAGTTGGTCCAGTTTCTTACATAAAACAATGTGTTCTTTACAATCTCCATAGTAATATCTCTTATTATAATATTAATAGAATATAAGTAATGTTACACTATGTAAGGGAGTAACAAAAAAAGTCCGCAAATGTTCAGTATACATACATTTTTTTCTAAATATTTATAATCTGTAGGTTGAATCTACAAATTTGAACCCCCAAATGGGATGAATACCTTTTAGATATTTTTTTTTAAGATTTTAAACTTAAAAAATTTGAATTGGTAAATTCAAATGTGTAGCAAACTGTAATTAAAATCAAAGCATTGAAACTTTCTTCAAAATCCTAAAATTTGAGTATTAATATTTTTTCTACTCTTCTTCAAGCCTATTAGTTTCAAACTGGTTTACACAGAAAATATTTCACTCATCCAAATTTAAAACATCGAGAACAGCAGTATCAGTTTGTGCCTTCAAGTTCCCCAATTAATGGCCTGTGGATGAGTCAAAATGACAACTGACTGGTGACGTTGATGGCATTCTGAGTGCACACTGCAATCTGGCAGTCTCCCGGCTAGTATCCCCAGAAGAAAAGCCAGGGGACAATATAAAATTGGAGTTTCTGGATAAACGATACAACAATAAGTTAGTATCAACACTCTGCATGAATGTCACAGAAAAGTAAAATTATGTTGGCTGGAATAGATCAAAATATGACCAGGCATAAATCTCCTTCATCTGGATTTAATAAGTCTTTCCCACTCATCTGGAAAGGTTCTCACGCAGCATCCCTTTTAGAACATAAAAGAAATCTCATTAAATGCCAACCTATCAGTGGTATTTCTGAAGACATAAAAACTTGATCTGGGTTAGTTTAGGATGAAATGGACCTTAACTTAGAAAGTGGAGCTGAATTGTGCATATTTCATTCTCTTCAAAGCAAAAGATATTGGCAATTTTTCTCTATTTTTATCATTTTAACTTTGTAGAATTCTACATCACTGACAAGACCCCTGGACCAGAAGTTTTCTTCAGATTTTTATACTAATACCCGTTTTAGTCTCCTAAAGTCATCTTCTAACATTCTGAAATCTATTCAGAAGTGATGATTAAAAGGTAGTGACAGTCCCATTGTTTGTCGCAGGGGCTTTAGATCATCAACTAAACTTTACCAGTCACTGCCTTGTCAGCTTCGATACGAAGCATGGATTTATCTTACTAACAGTTTAATGGGAAGGATAGTTCTTTATCACAATTAAAATTACTGAAGCTTTACAATACATAAAAATGATCACTACACAATTCTTTGCACATTTCTAATAATTCCAGAAGACTGTATTATATAATAGAGATAACTCCAGCTGGTTTTCTGAGAACCGCTTTAAGACTGGTAAGAGCTTAAGAGAAGCGTTTACAAGAATATTCGATCAATATGCTGCAAGTGGGGGTTGGGGAAGAATCATCAACAGATCAAATAAAACCTTTAAGTAAATCATTGACTGGGTCAGTCGTAAGATAGTGCAGGATTCATGACACAGTAACTGGCTGAATAGACAGGACAGGACAGGACAGGACAGGACAGGACAGGACAGGACAGGACAGGACAG
>JANHMN010000019.1:39086226-39131601 GCA_030674055.1 Rhabdomys pumilio
TATTATTGAAAAACCATTTAAGATAGACAGTCACAATAGTAGACTTCTGCAATCCAAACAGTTGCAGAGGCAGAAGGAGAAAGAGTCTAAACTCAGGCAAAAAAAAAAAAAAAAAAAAAAAAAAAGAATCCTGAACACTCTGGGTAATTGAAATGAGAATGGTAATGATAAATACACAGTAGACACGTAGACACGCCACACACATATTCCAAGTCATTTCCCTCTTCCGTTTTCTTTTTCTTTCTTTCTTTCTTTCTTTTTACCTTGAACAAAGTACACAGCTGAGGGTGACCTCGCACTCCTGACCTTCCTGCCTCTGTGTCCACCAAGCTGGGATTATAGGCATGAGCCACTATGTCCAGCCAGGTTCTTTTCTAAGGGTATTTTATATCTGAACTCATCTAATCCCCATAGCATCCCTGGTAGATAGGTGTCATCATCACCTGTTGCAGGACTTGAACTGGTACAGGCACATAGCAAGGGAGGGTTAGAAATCAGGCTGCGGTTCTCCGACTGCAGATCCTGGGCTCTTTCCCACTATTCCCTGAATCCCACCAGGAGCACTAATTTTTTGCTTTCACAAAATATTACTTCTTCCGCCATTTCAACATTCTACTATGTACATAATTATTTCCCGAATTTGATACATAAGAAACCAGAAAGAAGCTTAATCGTAAATATCACTCAAATACAATACTAACACGATACCAACAAATAAGCTGTAAGACATGGCTTAAATACTCTTAATAAAAACACGTTATTAAATGCCTGAAGTGAGACATGTGTTAATTGTTATCATTTTGCTGTTATGTGCTGGGTGCATCAACATGGCAAGTGGTATCCAGAAATTATAATGCAACAATTATTATTTGTTGGTGTTAAAACTAGTAAATGCCACAAGTAACACCAAACAGGATTGTCGGTGAAATCTACATACTGTTATCCACGATGCAGTAAATTGTACTGACCAACAAGAACGGCTCCCAGTGAGTGAGATGCCTCCTGCATCTCAGTGCATGACTGACCATCAGAGCTGAGCAGAATTGTCCAACTCTACCCATACATTTCACACATGGAGAACTGAGTGCCAAGGAAAGTCAAACAAAATACCACTGCATCTCTCGGGTCTGTTCTCCCTTCCCGAGAGGTCCGGTCTTCTACCAAATGTCCTCTCCCTCTTTCCCTTCATGATGATTTCTCATTTAAAATGTCTTTGGCATGATGTGAATCATTACAGGTGACAGCTGGGAGAGAATTCTAAGTGTCCACTTTTGTCATTTTTTTAAAGCAATGAAAACCTTCACTAACTTGAAGCTTTTATTTCCCCCAGAGTTTCATTTCTAAAGCATTACCTCTGTCATCGTAGGAGACTCTACTTGCCAGAAGGGCTTACAGTGTCACATGCATTGCACTTCTCCCAAGAACATCAAGAGGACAGAAGTTTTACCAGTTTGCACACAGCACCCCCAAGAACCCTAGCCCCATTGTGTATCTCTTTTTCTTGACTGTCTTCATCCTTAGACAAGCATAAGCACTTGGGGTTTTAAGCTGCTTCCACGATCCCATTAGTTTTGTACAGCTCTGTCTATTAAATGATCAAGATGGTTGGTTGTCTGAGAGCTGCCAAGTGTTTGTGAAACCTCATCTAGAACGATCTTTAAAATAAATACAGCTAAAGCCTTATTAATAAGAACCTTATTCCCCAGGTTAGAAAAATATGCATCGTAGTCTCACATAGATAAAATAAATGGCACTTGGTGGTCATTCTTGGCCTCAGCCTGTCAGAATGAAAATGACACCCTACGCTTTTATTTTCCAGGTCAAGATTCTTCTCTATCACAATACCCACTGAGAAATATTCTTGGACACCAAGGCTGTGTACTATATCACACCAGACCTCGACAAATTAGGAGTCATGGTATCCAACACTTTGTAGATAAGGGAAGTAAAGTTCAGAAAGGTTCTTTGAAAAGACCAAAGTCAGAGCAACAGATGACAGAACCTACCATCTACCACTGGTATCTTTGGCACTACCTGGGCAGCCTACTTTGGCTCAATATACTTCTCTATCCAATATGGATGTCTGTAGCATCAGCCATATTTCAATAATTCGCTCCTTTTTCATAAATTCGCCCCTTTAATTAGATCTTGCTAATGCTATTTTTTACAAAGATGTAAACGATCACTGTCATTATAAATAACAAATAAACAAATAATCAAATCCGCATCCCCCATTCAGTGCTACTTTAGAGTCTGTTTCCTGGCTCCACAAACGTCACATTAAACTACACTACCTTGTGTCACAACACACATTTGCTTTTTTTTTTTTCTTTCTGTTTTGTATTTGTTTGTGGAGAAAGAGTGTCATATTGTGGTCCAAATTGTCCTGAAACTAATTATGTGACCCAAGTAGGCCTCAAATACATGACAATTCTCCTGTCTCTGCCTCCCCTACTGCTGGGATTAGAGGCATAAGTCACCATGGCCAGCGGCACACACATTGTCACAGGCAATCACACTAGTTCAAGACTGTGAGTGAAATATACAAAAGAGTGGGAGAGTATTAAGATCACGTGATAACTTTGAGGAGTAGGTTCGCTTGTGGGAGAGCAGCACGCTCATGGCTAAATAACGTGACTCGGTGTTACAGCTCTTGACACAAGCACAGAAACTACATTTTCCAGGGTCTGAGAATGACTCCTGCGAACCTGTGTGACATGCTGAAGGAGTACTTTCCTGGCATGCCCTGGTCTGCATGACTTCTAGCGTCATTCTCTGCAGATGCACGCAGGGTACAGGTTCGAGCTTACAACGGGAGGGAGGGAGAAATGGCTCGCCATTCCAGCGTGCACTTTGGATATGGAAGGAAAGCTGCAGGTGGGCCAAAGGAACTGCTTCTTTTGGCTTCCTTAGGGGAGCTGCTTTGTCACAACCCAGCAGCTTTGATTCTAAAAACAAGTGTTCAAGAATAGCGGGAAAGTTGGGGGTATAAATGCATTCCTTTTCCGTTTAACGTAAAGTATCTAGATGGTCATTCCACATCTAAGTTCAGTAGCGCTCGATCCCCGCCACGTACCACTCAGGACTCAAGAGGAAGGGTCTGTTTGCCTACCACTTGGCACCAGACAAGTGGCGACGCTCACAGACACACTAGTAACTCTCTTAGGTTTAGGAACCACGAGGCACATTCCTTGGAGACCTGATGGAAGAGTGGGAACAGGTTTCTAAAAGAATTATAATTTATGTCATGCTGCTCTGTTGAAGGGAAACCTCGCTCCTATTTACAGCTTTAATAAGCTATCTCACGCATCTTAATTGGATCATCTGTGGAGTTACAGGATATGTAAATTTAAAACACCTTTATCAGGTGACCCCCAGAAGTTATCTGCTTATCGTATACTCTCTCTTAAAATGTTCTCTTCTAGAGAAAATTAGTTTTCAGATTAAAGTTATTAAGGAAAACTTACTTATCGCCGTTTTTTATTTTTGATCTCATGTCCAAGGCGTATATCGTCATGAACAATAAGATGTCGTTTCTGAAGAAGAGATGGTAAAAACTGCTGTAATTTGAGAAAACCATTGGCTATGGTGGTTGAGATGATATATTATTTTTAATGAAAAAAAAAACGCACGAAATTCAGGATGAAAATTTGACACAAGTTTAAATAACCCAAGCTTCATTTATTCAGAAGGACATCCTGACTAGTATTTTCCACTCGAGCACTGCTAGTTTATATGGCTACTAGAGGGGCCACAGACTCAAGCTCACAACGACTATTCTTTAAAATTAACGCCTGTTTCTAATACTATCTACTCTCTTGCAGTGTGCCTAATACGCCCCACTTATTAGATAAAAGAAACTTGTTCAAAACTGCCTTCTGTTATTCCCAATAAATATCATTAATATGTGCATAATGACAGTTTATAGTTATAATCTATTCTGCAAAATCTATAGTTTTTTTTTTACCTATAATGAAACACATCTAATGTTCACAAAATAAATAATTACCAGTTTTCCAGTCTCAAGCTACCAATATTGACTCAGTATGCACATATTTGGCTGTGTGCTTATGTAATGCATGCATGCATATGTGTACATGTATGTGCACAGGTATGTGCATATTGCGTGTATATCTTTATGTGTGTATGTGTATGTGTGTGTTCATGTGTCTGAGTGTCCATGTGTGTGTCTGTGTGTAGTCTGTGCATGTGTGTAGATCTCCAGGTTTGTATACCATTTAGAACTTTGTTTCTGAATATTTCTCAGGTGCTATTATGTTCAACATAACATAAAGAATAATTCCAATATCTCTTCCTTTGGAACTGTGTGCAAATAGTTTCTGTGGCTTCTGACATTGTATAGGAAATGAAAATGGAAGGCAGCCTTTCCTTTCCCCTTATAATTCAGCTGGTGTTTTCCCTTAAATAGTCACATGATCAAGTCTATCCTTTTCTTTGTTCCTTTGAGTTCATGAAACAATAGTGAAGTGACATAACTGTGTTTCTACTTTTATAGAAATACGATCCTAGAATGTAATATAACTTTTGATTTAAAAATTCAACCCAAAATGTCCTTTATCAGTATTTTATTGATTTTTTTTCAGTTCTCCTTTCTCAAATACACCAACTACAGACGTGTCGGCTCACCTCTCACTGTCTTCCATATACACATCATTGTAAAATACGTTGTCCATGTTTGTTTCACTTGCCTGATTTTACTCAACCCAAGCACCTAGACTCCTGTTGGGTTTTGGCCGAGCTTAGGGTATCTGTATGACTTCCAGTTCATATTTCACTTTTTGCATTTCCCTTATTTCTAGTTTCGTTTCTCCTCCAAATGCTGCCTGCTTTTTTCTTTCTATTCTTATTGTAGCTGTCATCTCTGGACTCTGCCTCTCCTCTTTTCATAGGGCTGGCATTTCATATGAGATGGTTTTTTTTGGGGGGGGCTCCCCCTTTCCATTTCCATATGTGAAAGGTTAGCTTTGTGCATGGATTCTTTACTGGCCCCCTTTCAATCACTACACATCTTTTTGTTTCTTTTTCTGGATATGTACGGGGCATGTGTGTGGTGGGGCTGTACTCACCTGTGCACATGCATGAACACCAGAGGTCACTTTCAGGTGTTTTCTCTACTGCTCTCTGCCTTTCTTTTTCAGACAAGGTCTCTCACTGAAGTGGGAGCTTAGTGTTTTCTGCATAGACTGCCTGGCTATGCCAGTGATGGATGGATGTGTGCTGGGAAGATTGGGGACCTCTGTTTCAGCATACTGACTCAAACACTCTCCTCCCAGATCTTCTCTTTCCTTATTTTCAACCTGTGGGTCATAAGCTCAACAGGGGTCACATATCATATAACCTACAAGTCATATATAAATCTTCTCTTTTCTTATTCTCAACCTGTAGGTCATAACCCCAACATATGGGGTCACATATCAGATACCCTACCCTACAAGTCATATATATATATATGGAATTGTATTAAAAGGTCACACCATTAGGAAGTCTGAGAACTACTGCTTAACACAATAAAATCACCTGCCGTGGGTTACTTTAAGAAGCCTTCAGAGAGTCCAGCCATCTTTCCTATGATGGTGTGGTCCCAACTTCATACACCATCGTGTCTAACAGGCTATCTGGGCATTAGAGACTAAACAAAAGAGAATAGAAAGAAAAGGTTGACAGAACATGCCTCTGAGGCTTCTATAGTGTGGGGTGAGTTTCCATGGAGATCATCTCTATTTTTCTTATGCTCCATCCTGAAGCCAAGCTCTACTTGATCTAAGAGCCTCAAACATTCAGTTAAATGCACACACTGCTCACTGAGGTCTGAGACCTTTGTGCCATTTCTCCAGGACCTTGATCATCTAAGAAGAGAATTTAATGCAGACTTTATGAACCTGGTCGTTTTTGTACCCAGCCAAGTTGTAAGGTGGCTTCCTTCCTTGAAGACAGCATATCTCCCCTGTTCTTTGCATCTTTGATGTTTGCAGTGGAGTTGGAGAGAATGTGAAAAATAAAAAAATAGCCATTCGATGAGCACTAAGAGGCCACTATGTAGGAATTTTCTATTTCTTACAGTTTGTCATCAAAATATCTGGTTAAGCACAAGGTGTTTCAGTTTGCACAACACATGTCTACTAAATGCCTCATAGATATATGGAAAACCTGGACATTTGTTTATATGCAGGTGCCAGTGTGAAGATTAATGAGCCAAATCTGGGATTCACAAAGGCACAGCTTTATAGCAAGCACCATACAATGCAACAGGTGTTACATTGCTGGAGAAATAACGCTGTACAAAATGAACAGCTCACTCCCATTACATCTGATGACGATAATTACATGGCGAGCTTGAAACAACATAGACTGAAACATAACCATAGTCAGTTAGTTACCAAAGGTAACGGGATTTGGCGAGAACTCAGAATTCTTTCCCCACCATGCGATGCTGCTCTGGAAGCAAAAACTGAGTTGATCCCACTGGGGGAAAAAAATTTATTCTGTGAGGTCTTGATCCTCTTTCTGTGCATCAATCAGGGATCTATGGTCTATCTTCTGGGTTTCACTCTGAAACCTATGATCATCCATCGCAGAGACCGCACTGGGTTCATGTGGCTCTATTACATAGCCATAGTTTGAGATTTGGAAACGGAAGCACTCATGTTTCTTTCTTACAACCTAGTTTGTCTATTAGTCAAAACAGCAGGCCAAATCTGATATGACAAAACACTATCTGGGCATATTTGACCTATGCATCTAAACATAAAATAGGTAAATGTTTTTTTCTGATTCATTACTTACAGCCAGGACTTTTAATGGCTTACTTATTGGGAAGATATCGTTCGTCCTTTCCCACTGTCATTTAAGTGTAATAAACTCATATAAGCACACAAAGCCAACTGCAGTAAGCTTTAGCATATTCCTAGTATACCCCTACTCTTTGTTTTCATAGATTCTTGACTTTATTCTTAACTTTTATTTTTTTAACTTAGATTCTATTTTTAGTTCAAGCAATTTTATCTTTAATTATTTTTTGAGAATTTCACACATACATACATACTATATTTACATTATTTCCACTGTCTCTTTTCCCCTACTTTATCTTTTCTTTCTTGTCTCCTTTCAATTCATTTTCAAAGTTAGGACCCATCTTCCATAATTATATTTACATACACACACACACACACACACACACACACACACACACACACAGACTGACCATAGGGATTAGACTACTGATGGATGGAGCTTGTCTCTCATGCAAATGCGTTCTTTCTCCTACCATTAACAACCATTAACTGCTCACAAATCTCCATCTAGCAGTAAAGTCATGTGAAATTTCCAACCGTGTATGTCGGCTTGTGAACTGGTGCTGTCTTTGAGCCTGACTTGTTCAGGTGACCATACTACTGAGACTTCATAATTTACCCAGATCCTTCAGGCAGCCCCCTAATCTTGGCAACATACTCATCAAACTTCCCGTACAAAGCTCTACAATCTAATTCTCATTTTGTACTCTTATTTGACAGTATGACACCTGGCGAAAGCAGATAACCACTACTAATTCAGTTGTGATAAATATGTTTGGGTAAAACTAATGTTTGGATAAATACTCAGGTCAACTTTGAGAGAAGAGATAGACAGACCCTGTTATACAGACTGTAATGCCCATTTGCACGGGTAGAAGCCCCAAGTCTACCATCTATTAGCTGTTTTAACTTCACTCAGTTCCCTTCTTAACCTGTCTGTACCTCTTTTCCTCCATATGCAAAATGAGAATGGTGTGTGCATCTTTAAAGTCTCACTGAACAAAGAAAAGACCACATTTATGCAAAGCACTTTAAAAAGACCATAGAATGTGCTAACTGACATGCGTGAGTATTATATATTCTTATGAGCAAGGCAAATTCAATAGACAAGAGATGTCCATCAGTGCACTTTGCAAACAGAATGTGAAATGTTAGATCATCTGGCACATGGGATAAATTTAGACTGTCTAGAAAGAGCGGTCATTTCAGTATTTGCCTATCCATTAGTGGCCTGCATTTGATCATAGGTATCCTCAAAAGAGGACTTAGATCTGCTTCCTTCTCTGTATATGCATAATACATTCTGCCTGCAGTCACTAAATATTTCCTAAGTAAATGAATAAAAGCATTTTCAAATAGAGTAAAATGGTAAAGTTTCTACACTATACCCTCAACACTAACCGATGAATACGGACTGCTTCACACTTAAGAAATATTCTATCTCTTCTCCAAGTTGATCTTCCCGGTAACTCTATAAGATATTTCATTCTCCCGTGTTTGTAAGTATGGAGCACAAAGTAGTTAAGCAATCTGTCTCAGGTCACACAGCAAATCATCATCTGTGGTGGCTGGGGCTCAAACTCGGGATTCTCTGTGTCTTCACCTGCATAATGTGGCTACCCGCTTCAGATAGTCCTAAAATAATCCCGGATAATCCTTCACCTCCATCAGAGCCATCTCCCCCAGTTCGTCCTGTTTGACTTCAGATGTCCTTAACTGTCTTTAAGTCTAAACTCTAAGCATCTGTGTAGGAGAGAAATGGCTACTCTTCCACTCAGGCTGTGTTTTCTCTCTCACTATAGCTCTATCATAAAAACAACCAAGCATGAGATTAAATGCAGTTTATGAAATATGAACATCGCTTGTTTAATTTGCTTTAAATACTTTACCTTTGATGCATTTAATAACATAATTATGCTAATACCAGTAGCGCTGTTTTACATCAACAAGCACAGTTCTTTAGATTATTCTGTCAAGGTCGCCTGCTCCTGCAAGTCAGTCCCAAGTTATTGGACAGTAGAATACGCTGCCCAAAGCAGTAAATAGATGGGTCTTTGGGACTTTTAGATACTAATAGCTTAATGACACCTCAGTGTAAGCTAATCCATAAGACATCCCAGCAAGTAAGACAAAAAGGACTATGGGCTCGGGGGAGGCAAAAGCTCATGTGTTTGAGCATATTCAGAAAACACAGATTTTTTTTTTAATTCATAACCATTCCTAACACTAAGTCTCTACTATGTTTTTATAGTTCCCTTGCAATGACTTGTGCAAAGCATATTGCCACATCCTAACTATTAAGATGTGGGTACAGTGTCTTTCTTTTCACCGGGCCAATAATATTTTCCCCTGAATGAAAACCACCCAACATTCATTGGATTCAGTAAGTTTACCAGATATTTAGTCAATTTTATAATGTTTTTATTTTAATTTTTTATTGTTTATTTACTTATTTATTTGATTTTTTGTTTTGTTTTGGGTTGTTTGTTTGTTTTTGGTTTTTTTGAGACAAGGTTTCTCTGTATACCTCTGGGCATCCTGGAATTCCTTCTGTAGACCAGGTTGAAAAATATTTTTTTAATCTATCATTTCTCTGTGTATATGTGTATGCACCCAAAGGTCAGAGAAAAGGTCACAACAGCCTTCACCTTCTGCCACGTGGGTCCTGGGGATTGAACTCAGATCCTCGGCTTGGCAGTAGGTGCCTTTAGCTTTTGAGCTATTTCTCAGGCCCCAGTTTCTCTATGTTTTACCCATTATATTGGATGCCCTGAGAGCCAGCAATGGCTTCAGGAAAGTCTTTTCCTCGAGCTTAAGATGAAATGAAAAGCTCGGAATTTATTTTAGTGTGAGAATAACATATTCACTAACCTGGGGCTTAAATAGTGTGTTTTTGAAATAGGAAGTGAACAGATTATTTTTGATAACCAGGTACCTGTCAGGGAGGAAGTAGTCAATGGTCTCCTTACTACTCAAATTGTAAAGAAGGGCTTCAGGAAAAGAGATGAGAGTGATTCATGACATGAAGTGAAAACAAAGGACCAATGGAACAAGAGTGTGCCAATGTGACTGTTACAGAATTCCCAGGAGAAGAGTAAATAGCTAAAAGTCTAGATACATCTTTTCTATAAAACTCTGAGGTACTAGGGCTGGAGAAATTGCTCAGTGGATTGAGAGCTCACTGCACAGGCATGAAGACATGTGTTGAGAATCTCAACATCTATACAGAAATCCAGCACATTGGTGTGTGTCTATAGCCTTAGCAATGGGGGCAGGGCAGAGACAAGAGGATCTTGGGAACTTGCTAGCTAACTAGTCTAACTCCAAGTTCAGGAGAGATCCTATCTCAAAACCTAAGAAAACCAACATGGAAAGATACCCAATGTCAACTTCTGGCCTCCACACACACATGCACATACACACATATGCGCACACATATACAAGGCAAGCATATGCCTCTAACACACAAAGAAAGTCTAAAATGTCATAATAATAGAATCTGGCTACCTCAGGATCCTTATCATGATGTAAAGTCTCTTGTGCCGTTCAAAGTATCAGTTACAAATTCTAGTGATTAGGGTATAAACAGCTCTTCATTCCTGTTGCTGTGATGAGCATTCTGACAAAGGAAAAAAAAAAACAATTGGGGATAAAGGGAGTTTAATTCAGCTTACAACTACAGGTTATAGTTCATCACTGTGAGGAGGTAAAGGCAAGAAACGTGTACTAATAGACACATCATATCCACAATCAGGAGCAGAGAGAAGAGAATTTGTGTGTACTCACTCACGCACTTGCTCGAGCTCTGTGCCTTTTCTCCACACACTTCAGGACTCCCTGTATTGGGAATGGTGTCATCACGTTGACCTTGCTCTCCCTAAATCAATTAGCTTAATTCAGACAACCCCTCACAGTTCAACCCAATATAGACAATCTCTCATTGAGACTCTCTTCCCCAGTGATTGAGGTTGTACCAAGCTGACAAAGCTAACAGCACCTTTGGGAGAGATTGTTCAACCTATCCCAAGATTACATTAATGTATTCTTCAAAGTCACAAGGTATATCGCTATAAAAGTTTCCCTAATTTAAAAAAAAAGTAACAAAATGAGCTATATATTCAAATGGATTAAACCTATCCCAAGACTACATTCATATACCCTTGAAAGTCGTGAGACATATTGCTAAAACATGGTTTTCCTAATTTAAAGAAATAAAAAGGAAGCCATATATTCAAATGGATTATGACTAGCAAAGAAATCACCTTGCAAAACATTGTTTCATTGATTTTTCCTGTTGCTCACTGAGTAGTTTTGTATGTGGAAGGATCTCCAGAGCCTAGTTTGTATTCTTTTGGATGCCATCATCAATTTTGCTTCAAAGATTTTTACTTAAAAGTTATCTATAGCCAATATTAATAAACAGGAGCGTTTCATAGTATTGTAATGCAAAGTAGCATCACAAGATATATTGGTACCACCCATCCATTTGCATGAAAGGTAGTGAAAAAAAAAGGAGGTTCAGTCATGTAAGCAATGACGGCACCATGAGGGGAAAAGTCTGAAAGTTCGTCGTAACATATTCGAGAGCAAAATTCATTCTGTAATTACATCTGCTATGATCACGTTTCAAAGGTGTTTAGTTAACTTATACGTGGATTTTATGATCACTAGCTTAAAAAGATAAAAAGAACAAAAAATCTCTTCCTAACCCCCAAAAAATGTTTCATAAAGCCATGTTATATAAAACCTTTAACCTCCTCATATGCATTTTTTTGATAAGAATTCTTTGAGAGGAGCAATTCTTAGGAAATAAGACTGACACTACAAGGCGCGCTGTCCTCCTAGGTGACACTATATGCATGTTCCATCAGAAAGACAAAATTCTTCTATATCTGTTTATCACATGTCTAAGAATTGCTAAGTTTCTAATTTTAGTCTTTAACCCTCCCCCCCCCCCACCAAAAGAATAATTTCTAAACATACAACAAAAATTTCAATACTAGGAAGTACTGGGTCCTAGATCACCCACAAGCTATTGTTCTTACCTACCTTTGGAAAATCCAGACAAGTTATAATGCCTGTTAACAGAATGTTCCTTATTTTCACTCAAATACGAATGACTATCTGGTAATTCAGATCCAAGAATTTTATGAAGATAAATTAGTATTTATAAATATTTTCCTACGTATACACATACTACCAGAAAATCCAATGAATTTCATTTACAAGCATTTAAAACATGAATGTTGAAAGAATAATACTAGTCAGGAGAGCAAGAGATAGCATCGTGTCACACAGGGAGCTGTGGTGGAAGGTCGCTCACTCGCTAACTCAAAGGGGAAACATGCAAAGAGGAGATGCCTTCTCATTGCATCTCCTAATATCTCATTTATATTTCTCCTAAAATATCAGTCCAAATTACCTCTCAAGAAGAACAGCCTTCTGAATATGCATTTCTCAAGGAAACGGGTTTCCTACTTGTAAAGAAACCCAATGCCATAAAGTTCTTTCACATTGAGCAAATTTGGCAGTAAAGAAACTGTACATTAAACCCCACCATTAATTTTCATTCAAAACCAGTCTGCTGAATTCCCAGGTGTTCAAAGAATTGTCAAATACATAAGGAGAGATCCAATGAAAAATGGGACTTTTTCCTCATGTTTTAATGAGAAGAGTCTAGTGATACAAGATTTATAAAGCTTGGTTTTTTTTCTTCTTTTTTTCATCTATCTCCTTTACTCAGAGAGGTGGTCAATTTAGGAACCCTGTAAAATCGAGACTCTTTGAAAGAGGCTCTTGCCTTCCCTGTTGTTCAGCAAAGGATGGAATTAATCCTATGTTGTAAGGAAATAAGTGATGACTAAGCAGCATTTCTTATCTAAATCACACATGGTTTCAAAGGACTCGGCAGAATAGAAAACTCCCCAAGAAACACAGATGCCGCCTTCCTCTGCTTTTATAAACCTCAGGTCACTTCTAGAAATCTGCTGACAGAAGTGTCATTTGAACAAGGTGAGAAGAAACAGGACGAAGGACGGGTGGTAAGGAAACAAAGAAAGGGGAGAGAAAGAAAGACATAGAAAAGAGAGAAGAGTCTCAGAGAGAGGAGCCGCGGAAGGGAGAGGGAGTGATGAAGGGGAAGCAGGGAGGAAGCTCGATGGATGAATCATCTGTATCATCTTCTGATTCCTCCTGTGGAAGTTACTGAAAAGGTCCTAACTGACATTCAAATGACATTAATGCGAAATCCATCCGTTCCCGAGTTATTTTAATGACTCACTTAGGAAATACCAAAGGCAGACACTTTCTGTCAATAAGAGAGAGTTTGCTCTCTTCGGGAATATTTTCACAGAACCATCCATAGGTCCTTCTGTTTGTACAGGAACTAAAACACATCCATTAGGGTCACGTGCAAAGACTACCTGGTTTTCTTTGGAGCCTTAAAATCCACACTGATCATTTGCCTTTTGCTTTTGAAGACGGGATGAAACAAACGTCTGTCGTAAAGGTGAGGCCCCTTCACGTTTGTACAGTTCAGTCAGGGCCCCACCTGCATTTCACAGAAGAGAAAGCCAGGGGGCGCTGTCCAAGGTTCAAGTGCAGAATTTAACAGCTCGCCACATAATCTTTTAGCAGAAAACTTCATATGGAAATAAGTTTTCTCACCAGAGTTTCCCTCTCACTATATAGTATTCTATTTTTTTTTTTGAATGAGGGTGTCATGATGACCTTGAGTTTCTGGTCCTGCTGTCTCCACCTCCAGAGTGCTGGAGCACAGCACCGTGCCTGATTTTACACGATGTGGGCATCCACTGTTAGCTTCACAGATGCCAGTCTAAGCACTCCGCCGACCGACCGACGTCCCCAGCCAACCTACTTCATCTCATTTCTTCCGTTATGTTTGTTCTTGTTGCGCTGTTGTTCTGTCACGTAAATGTACTGTTACAGGCAGAGCAATTTAACTTGGTCTCCATAGCAATGATTTTGATTGACAAGGAGGCTTGAAATATATATATGGAAATAAGTGTCCCTTGTAGCTTGTACGGTTTCCTTTCAAAAATATTTCTCAACTTGGCTACCAGTTGAGATCTACTAGTCAATCTTAACTTTAAAAGAAATTCTGGGAAGTAACATAGCATCTGGGGAGCAAGAAGCTTGTGAAATTATGCCGAGATGGGGCTGTTTAAAGCAGCATATACAATGAGACATGATTTGCCAGCACAAGAAATAAGTCAGGGATAATAGAACAAGCCTCTTGTACTTGTGAAAGTGTATCTCTCCTGAATACTTAGAAAGCTATTTAGAAAACAGCTCAGGCCTTCGAAGAGAACATGGAAGCAAGCTAAGGAAGTTGGTTGGATGTTTTGGGGTCTTTCTGATCTACCTGTCACAAGTAATTACATTAAAAGAAGGGAAATCCCTAGTCGGACTGCAATTGAGCTTAAAAAATAAAAATCAATGAGTCCCTGGAACATTTTAGAAGGGAAGGAAGGAGAGGGATAAGAGGAGGGGGAAGTAGAAGGAAGGGAAGGAGGGAGAGAGGGATAGAGGGATGAAGTTAAGGCAGGCACATGAACTGACAATTCCACTACAATGTTACAAGATTACAAAATCATGGGATGTCTTAGTTAAGGTTTTATTGCTGTGAACAGACACCATGACCAAGGCAACTTTTATAAGGACAACATTTCATTGGGGCTGGCTTACAGGTTCAGAGGTTCAGTCCATTGATGGCACTAAACATGGCAGCATGCCGGTAGTCATGGTGTAGGAGAAGCTGAGAGTTCAGCATTTTCATCTGAAGGCTGCTAGCAGAAGACTGGCTTCCAGGCAGCTAGGATGAGGGTCTTAAAGCTCACAGTGACACACCTACTCCAACAGGGCCACACCTCCCGATAGTGCTACTCCCTGGGCTGAGCATATAGAAACCATCACATGGGACAAGGTCACTTGTGTGCTTGTTTACTCTCATCTCTGTGTCACAATGGCATTTTGGTGCCATCGTTAATGGGTGGTGGCAACTGCCAAATAACCAGGAAGTTCTATGATTCCAAGTTGTAATGAAACCTCTGGGCTAAGAATGTTTCTTGAGAGGACTACATGACCTGCCTGAGTGTTCCACAAGCTGTGTACTTCTCATGCAAATCTCACCGTTTTCCTCTAGGAGTCTGTCTCCATCTTATACCAAAAAGAAACTGTAGCCGGGCAGTGGTGGCGCATGCCTTTAATCCCAGCACTTGGGAGGCAGAGGCAGGCGGATTTCTGAGTTTGAGGCCAGCCTGGTCTACAGAGTGAGTTCCAGGACAGCCAGGGCTACTCAGAGAAACCCTGTCTCAAAAAAAAAAAAAAAAAGAAAGAAAGAAAAGAAAAGAAACTGTTACCTACTAAGTATACAGTTTGACCGTGGCCCACACAGCCAGGAAGTGGCCACCAGCCAAGATTTAAATCTCATTACTTGAACTCTAGAACAGCTGGTGTTACACCCTGGGGTACAATGGTTTTTTTGTTTTTATTTTATTATTTTATGAATGATATGAATGACTAACATCAAGGCAATTGTCCTCTAAAAACTATTCTTAAATACCAAGGAGAAAATTTCCTACTTTCTTCAAAGCTCACGTCAACATTTAATAGAGTCACCCGTGATAGACTTGTTGATGAAATTTTAAACAAAGGTGGGGAGGGATGTATCTAATTTGTGGGTCCTTTACTGCAGTTAAGAGAGCATATTATGAGAAATGTGTAGGGGTTTCCCTTTTTTATGCCTTATAGACTGTGAGCTATTAAGCAGCAAAGAGCGGCGACTGATATTTATAAATATTTATACTTTAACATATTAAAATCAAAAGGCAGTGAGTAAAATACTATCCAAATTTTACATCATCATGTTTAAGATTTCTAATTTTATTATATCATACAGTACATAACAGAAGCCATGAATGAAAAGTCTTGGATGTTAGAAAAACAACAACAACAAAACAAACAAACAAACAAACAAACAAAAAAACCAAGAGACCTGTTTTGTTTTGTTTTTTTAAATAATTCTCAGTTCAATTAGCTCACCCACCAGAGCACACAGAACAGAGCACACTATCATATAAGCCTTTCAGCTGTTTATCACAACAACTAAGACTTTGGCATTAAAGAATGACATGTTCAATTTAATTTTTAGCCTGCAGCAGAATTCTAAATGATTCAGAGTGACTGGCTTTGAAATTCCTTGGAGCAAAAGCACCTCCATTTTCTACAGCGCTTCCATCTGTAAACAAAGCAACAAAAGCTACCGTTGTTTCTCCCAAAGGTCCATAAACTCCCATTTTCATTGAGGGTTTTGATAAAACGAAAAAAAGAGAGCCTGTTTTGAATTTTAGAGAACGTTTCTTTTTACCGATGTATGGATGTATGCCTGGAGCCCTCCTGACATTTTAGCTACTTTTGAAACCGAATCCTATTTGCATAGGGTTTTTACTCTGAGAGGTTCAAAGTATTTTATTTGAAGGTGTAGCCCAGGGTTCAACGGAGTCAAACTGTAGGAGTTAGCAGCATTTACAGACAATTTCCATCACTGTGCGTTTTATGAAGCATAGACATTTTTAAATGTATTCCAATTAGCATAGAATTATACATCTTCAAGCAAGATTTGCTTTTGTATTTTTTCTCTTACTCCCTTTCTCCGTCTCCACTGCCCTTCCCCATATCCTTCCGCGGTTCCGCTCTCACACCAGCTCTCTTGCCCTACCCACCTCTGACTTCCTGGTCACCTCCTCTTCCCCTCCCATGGTCTCCTTTGTAGCTCTATAGCCTATAGCCTTCTCAGACCTCCATACTTACATCCACTAACATAAAAGTTAGAATCTGTATAGAGAGAGCATGTACAACTTTTGTCTTCCTGCATCCTAGTCAACTCAATATAACAAAATGCCTGACGGTCCATCATGCCCATGAAGTCATGGAAGCAGGAGCGCCAGGCTGCTGGTCACATGGCATCCACGGTAAGATGGCAGTATCTAGATAAATACTACAGTTCAGCCCGCTTTCTCCATTTCATGCACCCCAGCCTCTGGCTGGTGCTGTGAACACCTGAGGTGGATCTATCTCAGTTAACTAATCTAGATGATTCTTCACAGGCATGTCCACAGGCTTGTCTCCCGCCCTAATTCTAGAGTCTGTTGAGTGGATAATATTAACCGTCCCACGTTAACACTTTCCAGATCCATCCGTGTTTTTTTTTTTTTTTCTGCCAATAATTCCGTTTTTCTTTGCAGTAAAACCCCATTGTGTTTATGGGCTACATTTTTCATTATCCGTTCATCTGTTGATAGCCATCTAGGTTGTTGACAGACAGCCGCCGAATGCCTGCTATTGTGAATGATGAAGCAGTAAAAATAGTTCTTCAAGTGTCACTATCCCTGTGCTAGCATACAGACTCCTTTGGGAAGATACCCAGGAAGGGGACAGTTGGGTTGTATGGTAGCTTCATATTTAGTTTATTGAAAAATCCCTATGGTGATTCAATATGGCTATACTAGTCTATACACCCACGTTCAGCAACTAGAGATTCCTCTGTGCCCACACCCTTGCTACTCTTTGTTGCTATCCATTTTCTTCATCTTAGCTATTTTGACATTGATGAGACAGACTCTCAAAACCGTTTTACTTCATATTTTCCCCAATGACTAAAGCTAGCGGGTACCTTTTGCGCTACTTCGTCAATTTCCGTTTCGCACGTGGAGAACTGTTATTTCATTATCCTATCGATGGGTTGGTAGTTTTTGATAGTGACAGTTTTTATGTATTCTAGATATCAACTCCCTGCCGGAAGAAAAGCTGCCACCGTATTGCGTGCACGGTCATGCAGTCGTGCCATGGGCCCCTGGGATTGAACTCAGACAGTCAAGGTTGTGCCATGACAAGCTCTATCCATGGAGCCACCTTGCCAGATCCCATGAACTGCTTCCAGTATCGTCAGGTCCTGTACAGAAACTTCTTTTCCATGCCTATCACTCGAAGGGCGTTCCTAAGTTTTTTCTAGCATTTTAAGTATTTCAGCTTTCAAACTAAGGTGGTTATAGTTCTATTTAAGTTAAAAATAGTTCTTAATTTAGAAAAGATAAGTGAAGATGTTTTTTTTGTTTTTTTGGTTTTTTTTTTTTTTTTTGGTTTTTCGAGACAGGGTTTCTCTGTGTAGCCCTGGCTGTCCTGGAACTCACTCTGTAGAACAGGCTGGCCTCAAACTCAGAAATCTGCCTCTGCCTCCCAAGTGCTGGGATTAAAGGCGTGCACCACCACTGCCCAGCAGGAACAAAACTCTTAATGGCATTCTTTACTGCCAACGTTGATTTCCTTCCCCCCACCCCCGCCCCAAATTTTTTTGCTTCTTTGTTTTTAGATAGGTCCTTGCTAGCTGACACGACTGACCTAAATTCTTCATTCCTCTGACACTGGGACTACAGGTATGCCTCACAATAGAGGCATTTTAAGGGTGGTCAGTATCAAGTCAGCATCTGCTCATCAATCCTTCGTGAGAAATGACTATTAAGAAACCAGCGCATGACATGTAGCTGACAGAGTCCACTATAACTACTTATATGCAGAGCCCCTAATATACTAGACACATTCTTCACTAGACATCGTCACGTATTGAATCCTAAACAGCTTTTTTTTGGAACAAGGTACTATTAGTATCCCTAAGAAAATTAACCTTGGACAGGTTAATTTATTTGTCCAAAAACCTACCTGAGATAGAAACCCAAGCCACATGCGTCTTGAATATGCATTAAGTAACTTTTATTATATGCTACAACACTGTATCGTATCAGAAGTAAGCTACCAGATACTTACCAGACCTGAAGCCACACCAGTGATTTCTGTATTTAACAAGTGCCATTTTTTAATAGTAAAGTTAATATAAAGGAAAACTAAGATTATTCTTTTTTTTACCTACACGGAAATGTAGCCACTGGCCAGGCATCAGTTGTTCAGTCGTTAATCAGGAACAAATAGCTTGCCTGTTCTGTGCCTCACACTTAGTGATAAGATGGCAACATCTGAAATAAGATGGAGCCGAGATGTTCTGATGTTGTTTCAGCATCCCCCAACGTCCTTCATCTCTTCCCTCCAGTGCCCTAGCCCTCCCTTTCTGACTCCTGGGTCAATTCAATTGGCTACCTTTCCCCCATGTGTGATGGTAATCTTTACAATTCATCCAATACTGCCATCCAAGGTTACATTATTTTTAACCATCATTTCATGTCTATGTTCTTGCATTTGTTTTCCTTCTAGCCATTCGTTTTGATCTCCATATACCTAGTCTTTCTCCAACATACCTATTCAACCATGTCACCACCATCCCTTACTCAGATAAAAACATAAATAAATAAATAAATAAATAAATAAATCACCCTACAGTGACTGTAATATAAATTTAACACTCCTTTATCTGATATTAGATATTGATTAGAAGTTGACCCTGGTGGGCCAGACTAACCTCGTTTTAATTGTTTCCCATAGACTCTGATTTATTAAAACAGAGTGATTTCTGGTTCTCTTCTAACTTCTTGATCTGATTAAGCTGTCTCTTGGTCCTGCCCTTCCCCCTTGACATTCTGATTACCTGAAATATCCCCCTGCCTATGACTGTACTATGAGAATTTGGGAAGCCCAGTTCAGATATCGGTTACTTCCAAAAGGCCCACATTGAACCCACTAGCGAGATGTACTCTGTCTTCTGAATGTTGATGGCTCCCTGGCCTTCCCTTCTGCTGTTATGTGCATTGAGATCTGTGCAATTATGCCCTCTCTTTTTTTTACTCATAAGGTAATATGGGGACTCCAATTACCTTAACCAAATGTTTGTACATATGCATAAAGAACATAGAGTATCTACTGAATAGTGTCTCAGTAAGTAAAACTGTGAGCACAAAGGTAAAGCTGCATTTAGTTTAAAAAGGACACGCATGTTACATTGTCATGAAGTTGCAATAATATGTGGAGAATTGATTAGGTGGAGGAAACCTGAAGTTAAAGTTATTATGTTTACATATAAACATATATGCACATATACACATGTTAAAGTTATATGTTTATATATATATATAAACACACATGTTAATGTGGTTATATATATTTATATATATTAATGTACACATGTTATATTATTTGTGTTTACATATATGTATCATATATAAAAATATTAATGTTATTTTACATATATATGCACATATAAAAGATGTTTACAAACATGCATACATATGTTGAAGTTATTCTTTTTTTTTTTTTTTTGCATCCAATCTCATGATGGATGGTTGCTGGGATTTGAACTCAGGACCTCTGGAAGAGCAGTCAGTGCTCTTAACCACTGAGCCATCTCTCCAGCCCTGAAGTTATTCTATGTATCTACATACATCCACATTTGCATACTTATGCTCATAAAGATACTCATATATACAAATCACTCATTTGAGTTAAGGTAGGGTTGCTTTTGAGTCTCTTGGCTATTGCAAACATTGGGTTGGGTTTTTTTTATACGCGATTCTTAAACTTGGATGCCTGAAGTGGAGTCAGGTTGATATTAAAGAACAAAGGAGGAGAGCGGAGCTTCCCTTGTTTTGTAGTGTAAACCAGTAAACTCCACTTGAGGGGATTTTCTGGCATGTAATTTCTAACCTCCTACCAGAGGTGTTGGCAAAAGAAGAGAATCAAGAAAGACGAAGAGACGCACTCACGGCTCACCTTTTGGAATTCATAATTAGGGCAGGATCTTAGGTAAGGAGGCAGCAACACCCGCCTCAAACAGGGAGTAACTGGGTCCCACGGGGACCCAGGAGCTCACCCCTGGCCAGGGGCACTGATTTCTTCAGGTCTGCACCCGAGCACTGAGCAGATCTTAAGCTTCAGCTCTGCACCAATTCCGCAAAACCCAGAGGAGGCGGGACTCTCGGAAGCTCTAACACCCGGAATTCACAACTCACTCTTCTGATCAGATCAGGCTGCAAGCTTGACCTGCATTAAGCCGATGGTACCACAGAGCTTGCATTGAGTCCGTCCAGCCATGATATTATCCCCTGAGCTTTTTCCAGAGTCCGCTTTTAAGAAATCCAGTTGAGGCATTAGCCTGCACAATGCAAAGAACCTGTCCATTTAAATTTCTCACGTTCACCGCTTAACTTCTAGCATTAGAATTTTACTTAAAATTTTGTTCTCAGTATCCTTTTTCTGAAAATTAGAACCTTGTAGCTTCTCTCAGTTAGCAGGAAGCAAACTGTGACGTCGAATCGCTTGTTCCAGCGTGGGATGGTGCCTGCTTCCTCCTCTTAATCAAGATTCTATCTCCGTTTTATTAACCTTATTAGGTGTTTTCTTCTCTGTCATCCCCGGCATGGGGAAGTTCAAGGTATGCCCAGGCTATATAGCAAAACCTGGTGTGAAGCAATTAAAAACTACACAGAGATCTGGATCAGCAGTTAAGAGTGCTTACTACTCTTGTGAAGCATCCAAGTTCAGTCACAAAATCCGCATCAGATGCTGCACAATTGTGTGTAACTCTAGTTTCAGGGCATTTGGTGTCCTCTTACATCCTCCGTGGGTGCTGTCACCCCGTGTGCAAACAAACGCACATGTTTTTTAAAAATAAGAATGACTCTTTCTTCAAAAAAGACCTCAACTGACAACAGTAAGTTATTTGTAAGTGATATTTATTCATAAATGATGTATTTGTATCAGAGAAAAGTGTTGCTTTTCAACTAGGTGGCAAGCACATGGTTTTCTGTAGCTCATCAAAGGCATGTTGACACACTACAAAGTAACAGCTGTGCAAGGTGAACACAAAATGATTAAACATGCACCCACGCACATACACACAATAGCCTATGGCCTCAAATAAATGCATTTCAGTTGGGGGAGTTAAGTGTTGGCTTTGAACAAATCTTCTTCTTCTATGTAAGAGAAATTGCACATGGCAGATGTGGGGGGTTGGGGGGGCACGCTAATCTGGTCTGCATCTCAGAGCCATATGCAGAGGAGATCTGAATGAAACATGACTGGCTGCAGGACGACCAACTAGGAAGCACAGAAACCAAGACGACCCACATCGGGTTGAAAACCAAGTGGAGAGCAAGAATCCATTTTTAGAGTGGAGTATTGACAGAACGTTTTTATGACTAAATAGGTGTGGGTGGCATAAGGGGGAAGGAATCAGAAATAACTCCTAGTTTGCTGACTTGAACAACCACAGGGCTGGCTGTTATCGTCAGTGGGTTCAGTTCAGGACAACTCGCAGCAAGCTGGTAAACTACAGTTAAGCATCAGTTTGTGCTGTGGGGACCCGGGGTGGGGATGTCAAGTTGAAAATATCAAGTGGCAGCTTCCCCCAACATTTAAGCAGCAGACAGAGCAACAGTTTAAACTAAAAGGAATCTATGTGGATAAATAGGAGGAAAGAGAAATAGTCTCATGGAAGCCATATAAGAAATTGTATGTGCTATGCCACTGTGGTATGACTACTGAAGTAGCAAATTCATCACGACAACTTATGTTTAGTGACATTGATCATATGAAATATTTCAGAATAAGCATTTGACTTAGGGTTTATATTGCTAGGATGAAACACTATGACCAAAACCAACTTGGGGACCAAAGGGTTTATTTCTTTCACATTACTTTCACATTACTATTCATCATCAAAAACAGTGAAGTAAGAACTCTAAGCAGGGCAGAAACCTGGAGGCAGGAGCTGATGCAGAGGCCATGGACGGATGCTGCTTACTGGCTTGCTCATTATGGCTTGCTCAGTCTGCTTTCTTATAGAATCCAGGACTACCAGCCCAGAGGTGGTCTCATCCACAATGGTTGGGCTCTCCCACATCAATCACGAATTAAGAAAATGCCCTACAGGCTTGCCTACAGCCTGGTCTTACGAAGGTATTTCCTCAATAGAGACTCCCTTCCTCAAAGACAACTCTTAGCTTGTGTCAAGTTGACATAAAACTATCCAGCCCAGCTTTCATAGAAAACCATCAAATTCATAAAGCTTATCCAAGATTAGGTAAAACATGCTTACATTTAAAATATATTCTATGCATATATTTTGCTGCTGATTGGCAATCTAAAAAAAAAAAATATCTTCCTGAAGTCAGTGTTTCAGACATAATCCCGTCAACATGCTATAGTACTTTGGTTTATAAAAATAAGCAATCACGAAGCAATACAATTTCCTAGGAAAAAGAAGCTACAGTGTTTGAGATAAATATGCATTGCCAAAAAAAGACAAAAACATGTGTCCAACAATTGGAAAGGACCCAAGGACAGTGTGTAAGCTCTAAAAAGTTCAACTTATTTATGAAAATCGGGTTAATATATATTCTGATATCATCACTATTTAAATGGACTGTAAAATTAATAGAAACCCAATAATTTGGAAAGCCTATAATTTGTATAAATAGTATTTTTATGTCAGCTCTATTGTGCAAGCATTGATAACAAAACAAATACTTAAACATTTTTGCTATTGCTTCCTAAGCTGTCAAATATTTGCAACCGCAATTGCTGAAAATCATTAGCCAAATACTTGGCATAACCAGGATTTCAATATGATCTTAGATGCATCTCTATGCGTTCTGATATTTAATGTTCTTACAGGCAAATGTGTAAAATATCAATGTATGCATCCATCTACTGTTTAGTGCCACAATGATACGTATAAATTTAGTGGAGAAGGACAAATTACCTAGAAAAGCCCAATTAACTTAGAGCAAATATGAAACGGTATTTCAGGATATTACATGTTGTTTGTTCTGTTGCTATAGTAAAATACTGTGACAAAATCAATTTAAGGGAAAAGAGTTTATTTGCCTCACAATCCCACTTATAGTCTGCCATGGCAGGAAAGTCACAGCTGTGGAAGCTAGAGAGAACTGGTCAACCACCTCACATCGTTTGCTGTCAAGAATAGCTAGATGAAAGTATTGCATGTATGCTTGCCCTCTCTGTTTTGCACAGCCCAGAATCCACTGCTCAGAGAATGCTCCCACCCACAATGGAGTTGGGCCTTCCACATCAATTCATTTAATCAAGACAATGCCTGATAGAGATTCTCAGAGGCTAACCTTAATCTAGACAATCTTCACAAGTATTCCTGGGGACTTTCTCCCTAGATGTGGAGCTGACAAGTCTAATCACCACAAAGTGCAGTAGGTATTAATTTTTAGATATAATAAAGAATTGGAATCCAAAGCATAGAACATCCTGGAAATTTAATAGGATGTTATATGAGTGGATAAGTGCCCCTTTGCTTTTACAAAGTTTCAACCTGTCATGTGTTCTACAATAACACATGAGCAAATGGCTCACTCTGAAATGATCACAGAGCCATAAGCCGCACTATTAGTACACTTAACATTATAACTAAAATTATAACTTTGCAAATTGTAAGTAGAGAAAAATTACAGGTTGTATCAGGTACAACAACTGTTAGAAACCCAGAGCACTATGGCTTATAAAATTATATTTCCAGTTAAGATAAATGTCAAAACAGGTTACTTATTCAATGAAGGTTTTATAAATGCAAACATTTCACTGTATAACAGCTAGAACTTTGCATAGGAAGCCCTTCTACTTTAGGGACGTCTAACAGAGTCCAGAATTTTAACTCAACTGTTTGGTATGGATTAACCTAGGTATATAATATCTAAAACACATGTGTTCATTCACCAAGTGGTGATGCCTTATATTAATAAGCAGAAGACCTTTAACACTTAATTTGTGTGTTAAAAATCTTACTGGATATGTGATTACTAGGGAGAAAAACAACTGGTTGTCAGCATGTTGGAAATGGCCATCAGTAAGGGAACCATTTTTTTTTAAGTTATGCTATAATATTGTTAGCAATGTAAACATCAATAAAATCAGAGGAGAAAATCCATGCAAATATGAACCTACAAAATCTAAATAGGCACAGGCAGAGTTTCAGAAATGTCTGGAGAGATGGCTCAGCCATTGAGAGTATTTGCTGCTCTAGCCGAGGACTGGAGTTGAGTTCTCAGTAACTACAGCTCACAACCACCTGTAACTCCAGCTCCAGGGTTCAATGTTCTCCTCCAGCCTCTGCAGAACTGCCTTGCAGATGCCCTTTCTCACCCTTCATGTCTTCCTGAAGTGATTCAATCCATTCTCAGTCTTTTATCATGCTTTCCTTTACACCCACGTCTCCAAATCTCTCTCCTGTACTGCAGACTAAATCTCTGTGTACGGAAAACATGACTTTGTTTCCTAACGATGACAACATCCAATTGCTAGTTCTAACCAGAACCATGGGATTCGCTTAACATTTTCATTTATATTTCAAATCAGACTGGTAATTTCATTCATACTTTCTGTTAATATTGCTCCTTTATCTAGGGATGTGCCACAGACTTGGTACAAGCTTTCATTTCTTCTCATCTTTACCAGCCCAGGCATCTTTAGCTAATCAGTGAGCATCCAAGCTTGTCCATAGTCTGTTACTGAGACAAATTTTAAAAATTTAACTCTAGATTCCTTTCTTGCTTTAGTTTACTAGTTAGTTCATTTTTGTTTAAAAGTCTATATTTCTCATCACACACAGGTCCAGGCCTCTTCCTCTTTCTTTCTCATCCACTCATCTCTTCTGTCCCTCCATATGGACCTCAAGGTCAGCTACAGCCTCATCTGGATACTGAGTTTCTCCAGAAGGCTCTTTGACTCCCCACTCATGGATTCACAAGGTTTATCTTCTCTGTGATCTGCCTCTGATGCTACCTCCTGCGTTGAGATACTCAGGTTACCTATTTTTTTTTTTTTTTAGAAAGACTTACTGAATAAAGGCAAACTTTTAATAGCTGAGAGATCTTAACCCAAAGTGTGAGTCTGAAAATGGTGATACAGCTGGCATTTAATTTCCATAGCATTTATGAGTCATTAGATCCCCATTCTTGTTTTCCAAACTGTGTCAGGAAAATATTTCATGAATAAACAGGGGGGAGGGGTGGGAGTAAAAAGCTAGAAGAATACAAAAACCGATGCCAACTAATTTTCCAGCACCCTGTCTCATATGTGAAATAAGCATACAATAAATGCCATTGAGAATTTTGATAGCTTTTGACACATACTAAGTAGTTTGCTCTATCTATAATAAGAGCATAGGAAGGCACCTTGTGGCTGTTGGGAGTCTTGAGTCTCCATACACTCATTAGGAATTCACACCCAAGCATTATCTTAGTGTTATCTCAGCACATCTATTCTAACCAGTTTGATTCTCATCCCGACTGTCCATTTGCCATGACAGAATATGCTCAGGAAATACTATTTTTGCTAAGTTCCCTAGTTCCCACTTATACTGGTATAATCATGGACTGCCATCTTCTATTTTTGAACATCCGACTAACAGACTTGAGTGTGTCTATGTCCTAAATAATACTTGACCTTTTTCTCAGTACAGTCTAACTTTTTTTCCTCTATTAGCAAAACAGCTATTTGTTGTATGTGTATATATATATACATACATATATATACACATATATGTATATATATATATATATACGTATATATATACACATATATATATGTATATATATATGTTTTCTTTAAAACATGTGTGTATGTGTGTGTGTGTGTGTGTGTGTGAGAGAGAGAGAGAGAGAGAGAGAGAGAGAGAGAGAGAGAGATGTTATGTCTATCATGAGCATGTACATACCCTTGGAGGCCAGTGGGTATTGGATGCCCTGCACCCAGAGTTACAGGTGGTTGGAAGCAAAGTGACGTGGTGCTGGGAACTCAACCCAGGTTCTCCACAAAAGAAGGAAATACTCTTAGCTATTGAGCCAAATCTCTAGCTCCTTATGCAGTATTTCTGAAACCGAACGCACAAAATATTTATCATTATTTCATCCTTACTAGATGCTGTTTGATCTCTCCAGAAGAAAATGCCGAGTCCCTAGAGGTCTCAGCCCAGATTTTCTTACCCCTTCTCTTTGTCTGTGCCACAGCTGTTGAGTGAGCACTTGTCAGGTTGACCTAACACATACATGTAGAAAAGCAAGAATTCTACTTTTCACTCATGTTCCAAGATGCGTTTTTTTTTTGTTTTTTGGTTTTTTTTTTTACTGTCTCAGTGAACTTCTATTCTTAGGGTCTAAGCTGACATCATTACCGTCTCTGCCATGTCCTAAGAATGTCACTGTTGTGTATTGTTTAAAACTACAGACACATAACTTCTTTAATCTGTCTGGGAAGTCGCATCTGATATTTTTCAGAAGTATCCATAAAAACTAAGGGAGGAAGGGGTGAGGAAAAGCAAATGTCACCAAGAGACAGAGGCGGCATAATGGCTCTTCATTGCCGTAGGACTCCCAAATCACATCTTTGATGGTGAGTGGGGACACCTTGCATCCAAAATGTTTGACATTTGTGCAGCACCTTCCATTATCAACCAGGGAACCGGTACAGCATTTACCCAGTTACTAATGATGGTGTTTTCATCCCATGATGCCATGCTATTTATCTGGACTTGCACACATTAAAATGTCTTAACCGGAATCCTTAGGAACAGATGCGGATCAAGAAAATGTCACGCTCACAGCGAACACTCGTGTCCTCAGAACATTAAAGGGCACCATTAGAGACTGTTTCCCTCCATTTAACTTTCACATTTTTGGCATGGTGTGGGACTTAATAGTGCTGTTGTTATAACAAACACTGTTAGAATGTTTGCTGAGTTCATTACGTTACTTTAAAAACTGATGACTGGGCATGGAGTGCCACTAGTCCTCTACCTGACCAGGACACAAAGGACAAGGTGACATTCCTGAGGGGTTGGCACTGCCTGAGCACTTTGTGATCAAGTTATAGAATGATCTTCTTGAAGGTTCTAGATATAGACACCCATACTGAGATAGCAGTTAATTTGATTAATTTGATTAACCGATTAATTTGATGTAGTTCTAGGCAAGTGAGTATATACCTGGTTATTAAGAGGTCTGTTTTAGATTGGGCATGGTGGTCCATGCCTTTAATCTTATCACTCAGGAGGCAGAAGCAAGTACATTTGTATGAGCTCCAGGACAACCTGCTCTACATAGAGTTCTAGGCTAGCCAGGGCTACAAACTCAAATCCTGTAGTTTTAAAAAGGGGGAGTGAGGTAGGATGCAGTCTTAAACAAAACAGTGGAGATTTCTTTTCTTTTCTTTTTTTAAAACATGTGTGTGTGCATGTGTGTGCATGTATGTGCACACACACCTGTGTGTGTGCATGTGCGATATGTGAGTGTATGCATGTGGGTGCAGGTATATTTACTACTGTTAGAAGCTAGGAGGAGAGAAAGAAGTCATAGGGAGAAAAGAGGAAAATCTCAATAGGCTCAAGAAAGGTCTAGAAAAACAATGGGCAGAAGAACAAAGGGGAATAGACTAGACCAGAGCTTTGGACCATGATTCATGGCTCAGATTTGTATACGTTAAGTGTTTTTATGGTAAAGTAGCAAAAAAAAAACTCAGACTGGTCAATGATAAGTGGAAGAGCCCAGCTGCTCAGATGGCAGAGTTATTTTGAGCAGGAGAGGAGACAGTAAATATGAGGAAGAGGAATGGTGACCGAGGGGATCCATTCTGCAATGCAAGCTCAGTTATTTTTTCCCCTTTCCCCGAGAAACAAGATTCTTAGCTACCGCACATCGTTCTTCCTATATTCCAGATCAGGAAAGGATGCCTACAAGTCCCAGATCTGACAATAAGTCACAGATGGTAGCTGCTGGGAAATGACACAAGGGTTTCACATCCTCCATATAGTCTCTGATCCCTTAGGCTCTTATTCCCTATGCTCAGTGGCTAAATGAATGGAGAGCCACAGAATCAGTGGTGGCCACCTCTAGTGCCCAAAGCATGTCACTTAAAACTTGTGGTCAACCTACCAAGAAAAATGACCTAAGAAAAAGTTAGCCTGAAGAAGCAGGGTTTCCTCTCGACTGGAGAATATTTAGCTCCATTGTCTCCTTTTCTCACACAGAATGTGACTAGGTTTATGAGAATTTCCATGCCTGACTTAATGCTATATACAACCTATTCCCCAAAACGCATGGCAGCCTCCTTGGTTCAATCTCCAGACCATTGACAGTGGGTTTTAAGAATAGTTAAGAATTCTTGCAGCAGTCTCTACCCTCTGTTTTTTGTACATACCAGAGTCTTCCTCCCTCTCTACGTCTTTGTGTCCATTGTTTGCATTTGTGTCTTGTTCTATCAGTCTCTTAGTCAACATGACTAGGGTTTGTGCACGCCAACTCTGTTGTGCAGCCCAGCTCTGATACTGGGGACGCCGCTACCCTCAGTTGACCTCTGACACCCAACATTCTGTTTTGCAGGCGATTTGGAAATTAGGTGAGTTTACACTTGAAAACTGAAAAAAAAATCTAGATTCTGAGTCTGAGTTGTAAAGTTATATTTTCCCCGCTGAGACAAGTTCAACTAGAAAAGCAAAAATATTACTTTTCATTGATTGATGAAACTTGTGATTCTTTATACAGTGGGGGAGTGGTAATTCTATGATTAGAGGACTTAAACCTGTGGCTACTGTCCTTCTGGGCCTAACCTGTCTACATCACACTCTGTGACAAAGCTCATTCACAAAATGACTGGAGTTCATCTGATTCGGGTATACTACATATGGTTGTTAACAATTTAATGAGAGGAAAAGTTTTTTTTAAAAAACATTTGACTATTATTGAGTATAGAGATTTAAAATCACCTAGCTTTTTGATATGGGAACTAATGTCAACATTTAATAAAAGCCTGTGTGTTTAAGGAAACAAATTGACTTAATTGTCTTTCCCCATATGTCCTCCCTGATTCCATTCTTTCTCCCCTTCTCTATCCACTCCCCACTTAACCATCCCAGTTCAATCTCTTCCTGCCTCTCTATAAATATTATGATTATCCTTCCTAGGGAGATCCTTCTCTACCCCAAGTCCCTTACTCCATCCCTGACCTCTGTGATGATACAGACTGTAGCAGCACACCCATCGAATGCTTAAAAGCTAACGCCCACAAGCAGCAGATGGCCAATACAAAAACAAACTCAATGGCGTTTTTGTAGACGTTTTGTCTTATATTGCTTTGTTTGGGCAATTTTTATTGTCTTCCTGGAATCTTCCCTATATACTGTGGTTCACAAGTCTGAAGTTTTTATGGATTTGTGAGTTCTCTGTGTGTGCGTGTTTCTTATGGTTTTTCTTTTCTTTTTTAATCATTGTTTGCTTGTTCATTTGTTTGTTTGCCTGTTTGTTTTCTAAAGAGAGATAGAAAGGAAGGGGGTGGAGTGGGGTGAGTGGAGAGATAGGAAGGATCGGGAAGGAGTTGGGAGACAAGAAACCATGATCAGAATATATTATGCAAAAAAATTAATAACAAAAACGCAAATAGAGTAAAAGCGGGCTCTCTAAGCATAAAATGCAATGTTTGAAGCATCAAGTTTGATAGCATCTGGAAAGTTTCCCAAATCCCCCACTAAATTCAGCTCCATGTGCACTCATTGTGAGAAATGAGAGCTGTCTCTCTGGCTCGGAGTCAGGCTTTGCCTTCTCCATGGTTGACACACTTATGTAACATTAACTTTGTGAAACTGACTATGCACGCTGTGACAATTTCTGTTTTTAATGGCCTGTGCTGATTTCTGTTTTAAGAGCTCACAGAGATGGTGCGAGGATAAAGGAGTAAAGATTATGAAGTAACATAGCTATTTTGTTCAGCAGAAAGAATGAGTCAGCAGAGCACCATGGGAAGTTCATGGTCTTAAGATCCCCCCACCCCACCCCCAAAAAAAGACTTGAATCTAATCTGGGTAGTTCTCTATGCCTTTCTTCCTGCCTCTGTCTCGTTTCACACCCTCAGAAAAATTTCTTTATTTCTCAGAGCCTTTACATCCTTACTGTACAAACAATCACAAGTGGACTTAACTAGAAAGCTATAAAAATTAAATACAAATCAATAAGCAAAGCAGCTAGATGATCAATACATTTTTAAGTCTTGCTCTCCTCTAGCTAGCATAACTCTGAACAAAATTCATAGACTTCAGAAAGCAAGGACTGGTAACAGTAAAAACAGCCATCTATAAGATGGTCAATAGTCCTTAATGTTGCAAATATTGAAATAGGCAGAACATATTATAGTCCCTTTCTGAAGACGTAGCTGCTTTTTTTAATTTGCTGTTGCCCTTGGCATCATGTAGTAGTGGTCTTTATGTTTTGTGTATGGACCACCAGTCCTTCTCTTGTCTATATGGGTGGACTGGACTGAGGATACAGAAGATATAAGAGGGGACAGACTGCAGCTGCCTTTTGTAGTCACATGATACAAAGATGAGTCTGTCCAACAGTTCCCCACATTCCTGTCTCCCAGAGGACTTGCTAAAATTATCTACTTGCCTGATCTACTGACTTTGTGTTCAGCAAATTGGGATGCCTAGACTAAATGTGTATTTTCTCTCCCTCAGTGACACAGATATGGGCCAGATTAGACCAGATTAAAAGTAGATAAAGGCAGGCTTATCAGGAGGCAGCTCTCTCTCGGGTAGGTTCTCTGATTTCACAGGCAGAAGCCAGTGAAGTCACATATCCAGGGTAAAGCAAGAGGGTTTTATAGAGCTTAAGCAAGAAGTAATTACTTGTCAGCTAGGAGCTGGGACTGTGTCTATACACGGTCAAAAACTAAGCCCCTGGACTAGCATTCATGGGTGATAACATATTAGCTCAGAGTTTTCTCCAAGTGGTCAGGGGAGTTCTCTCTGGTGTGAGATGGGTTAAAAAAGAAGGCAGATTTGATTTTCTAGCTTGTATGGGATATGAGCCTAACATGAACCTTGAGGGTATTCGCTGGCTTCCTGTGGCCACATCCACACTGAATTGAGCCACCAAAGCTTGGTAAGATGTATAGTCACATATTACTGTTTTCTCTCGATTTGTTCCTTCTTCTTAGTCTGTTTAGCCCTGGGTTGGGCAGTTGGGCAGCATTCATATTTTTGAAAGCCCTGTAGCAACATGTATTAGATGACCATTTTGTGACAGTAAGGCTTAAACATTGTTAAACCTTCCCTTGCTTCCAGCTTGCTTGTAATCAGCCTTTAAAGATCTGGAGGAGACTAGAATTTTCAGGAGCCCTACATGTCATCAAATATCTTCCTTTCTCTCGGAGAAGCTGGACAGTACCCATGACATACCCTACAGTGATGATTAAAGCCCCAGCGATGCCTTCCTGGCTCCTAAAACCCAACTCTAATCTGCTCGTCTCAAATCTTAGGCTGTATAAAGAGTTACTGGGGGGAAATGCACAGAAATTTCTGAGTAGGCTGGATTTTTTTTTTCTCTCCTCTAACCACATGCTGAAATGTTATATTCATTCAATTTCTGTAATGGGGATGTATCATTGCCTAAAATGAAATAGAGAAGAAAAGGAACAAAATTTAGAACACTCTCTGTGCTGGCTAGTTTTATGTCAACTTGACACAAGCTAGAGACGCTGGAGAATAGAAAGCCTCTATCGAGAAAATGCCTCAGTAAGATCAGGCTATAGGCAGGCTGGTAGGGCATTTTCTTAATTACTGACGGATAGGGGAGGGCTTGGCCCATTGTGGGCAGTCCCATTTCCCGGTCATCCTAGGTTCTACAAGAAAGCAGGCTGAGCAAGTTATTAAAGATCAAGCCAGTAAGCAGCACCCCTCCATGGCCTCTAGCATCAGTTCCTGACTCCAAATTCCTATCCTGTTTGAGTTCTATCCTGGCTTCCTTTAAAGGAAGACGACAATGTTGAAATGTAAGCCAGATAAACCCTTACCTCTCCACCTAGCTTTTTGGCCATGATTTTTCACCACATCAATAGAAACCCCGTCTAAGACCCTAACTATGCTAAACTCTCCAGGTGGCTAATTTCAGGATATGCATAGTGGCCTCTGCTTTCCACAGAACTGTGTGCCTCTTCCTGCCTAAATTTCCCATGTGCTTTACACAGGCTTTCCCTGACAGCACTGCTGCTCCCACAAATCTAATAACAAGAGTTTCAGTTTCAACCCGCCAGGGTAGATATGAGAAAAGGACCAAGAAAATAGCTTTTGATCATTTACTTACTTCAGCCAGAATAAGTGAACCAGGGATTCCTAGCACAAAGGATATCTAATCTATCCTGCCTTCAGGTAATTCCAGACTAATAGACTGTGCCCAATGTTATAGTCTCTTCCTGGGCACATGGGAAATCCTGAACAGCAGAGAACATGCCTGTCTTTCAATCAGCGACCCAGTATCTTTCACTACCTGAGTTAGTTAAGGTTTCACTGCTGTGAACAGACACCATGACCAAGGCAACTTTTATAAGAACATATAATTGAGGCTGGCTTACAGGTTCAGAGCTTCAGTCCATAATCACCAACACAGGACCATAGCAGCATCCAGTCAGGCATGGGGCAGGCAGAGCTGAGAGTTCTACATCTTCATCTGCAAGCCTCTAAGAGAAGATTGGCCTTCCAGGCAGATAGGATAAGGATCTGAAGCCCATGCCCACAGTGACACACCTACTCCAACAAGGCCACACCTCCTAACAGTGCCACTCTCTGGGCCAAGCATATACAAGCAATCACACTATCAGCATCCATTGTTGATGACTTGCAATGGATGTAAGGCTCTACTGTGATAATAAGGCTCCAGACATGCCAGTGGTTTCAGCAGGAGTACTTGGAAGCTTCGTGCTAGCACTAAACTTCTGAGATAGAAAGGGAAGTGCACAATGATGCTTTTCTCCCATCATCCTTCACTCTCAGCTCCCAACTCAGAGCAGACTCAGATCCAGCCAGAAGATTCTGCCCTCGGAGCATAGCCCAGTGGGTCAAGTGTGCAGCAAGGAGATGTTTGTAAAGAGAAAATAAGGGAAAGCAAAAGCAAGAATAATGCAAAACAAAAGCAAACATAAAGCAAAGCAAGTATCAAGCAAATGGTGCTGGATAGACACACAGAACTGGGTTGATAAAGAGGAAAGGAAGACATGACAATAGGTATCCAAACACAGTTCAACAAGGGGGATCTGGGTCTAGGACTGGACTAAGCCAAGCCTGCCAGTGCTCACACATTAGGGAGAGTGTCAGAGTGCCAGGCTCAGAGTCCTAGCATTCAAACCAAGTTCTCTCAGCAAATAGTTCTTATCTTCCTAAAATGTACAGTGGGTAAGTTCCTAACTGTGAGGATCAGTATAAGGAATAAATATATTTAAAATATTCAGCATAACACCAAGCCCTCCCTAACTGTGTATTAGATTGTCATCGTGTGGGAGCATTTAATGGGCCTCATTGAGTGAGATGATAGGAGATAAAGAAAGGCAGTTTGGGTACTATCTTCCTTTCATATTAACAACTTGAGAAGAAGAAAACAATGGGATGTGTATATGAAAGAAATTATTGGCAGATAAGAAAGGGCTGGAAAGAATCATGTCATTGGAGCATCTCAGTGATTCACAGACTAGAAACCGGAAACCATGCCTTGGAGTGACAGTTTGCTTCTGTTTACGTATGTAAAGATGGCGTGTAGACAGAGGACACTGGCAGCTCACATACTGTATCCATCCTACTCTGTCCCAGTGTTCGGAATCTCCAGTTCCAGGTTTCCATCCACTATTCCTGAAACTGTCTTAAACCATCTCACAGAGTTTCTAGAGGAACGTGGGCTCTAGATGTGTAAGATGCTAGTCCAGAAAGTTCATGCTGAAAGACCTGGGTCCATGAAGTAAGGAAATATCTGTTTTTCTCTCCCGCCCCCCAGCAGGGATCCCCTGTATCCTTAAAAAGTGTTGATGATGTTTATTAGTTTGGGGTTAAGACGATAGCTGTAAAGAGAACAAATATGAATCAGTGGGAATCCAAAAGTAAAAGCACGGTAAGAGAGTTGGTGGTAGAAGTGAAATCTTGAAAGGCATTCCTGTGTCTGAATGAAAACAGAGCTGTAACTGTGCTATCCTTGAGCTTTCTTAACTCCAGAAAGATGCCAGGAGATACACTTCTCTTCTGGCCACTTGACTTGAAATTTGGTTCTTGTATCTCCCCATTTTTCATTTCATCCAAGACAGCGGAAGGGACAAAGCCTTTGCCAAGTGTCTGCCAACATCTCGCAAATGTTCATGGGATAAACGCCCGCCGGTAAGCTCTCTGACTCTAAGCTCATTAGGATAAAAGCTAGTCTGCTTGATTCATGTTTTATTCTGTCGCATTCATTCGGAGGTGACTTTCTCCTTAATTCTTCTCTCCGTTATAATGTATTCTCCTCCAAATAAATGTTTCGAGGGTTAGGACTGTGACCCCATAGTAAGGAGCTTGCCAACATATGTTAATTAGATCCCCAGAATCGTGAAAAATAAAAGTTCGAACCAATCTCCTCATATTGACTTCAATGTCATACTTTAGAAAAAAAAATGGCCCAAATCATCCTAATTACAAGAAGAAAATCTTGGATTATCAGGTGGGCTGTTACTGAGGGGAAGTGATACTGATTAGAAATACCAGGCTGTCAAGAAAAGTAGGGTATACAGTCTCTCATGGAATAAGAATAAGAGGAATTTGATATATTAGGCATTGACTTCTCTATCTATCTAACAAGTCTCTTGAATGAGCCAGGCTAACTCAATTTGGGATAAAAACTAAAATAAAGTAACTGATTGAAAGGTAAGTAACTTCTCCTCGATGTCTTCTCTTTTCCACCCATATCTATTGGCAGAGGTTCTAGAGGAGCATGGGCTGTTTTCCTGCTGTTTTCATGGTGGAACAAACAACAAAATAATAGTATCATCCGTGCAGACAGCACTCATGAAATAACATTTATATACATTAGCAACCAAATGATCCATCTAAAAGCCAGCCTGTGTGGTTTTGCATGGTCCTAGTAATTAGTAGTGTTCTGGGGAAAACTAAAGTCTGTTACAGAAAGTCAAGAGACTTTCTGCAAACTGATCAACATAAAGATTTTCTTTTCATTCACCGAAAAGACAGGATCAATCATTTTGCAAATGGAGACTCTCAAGAAGTTATTGCACAGCTCCCCAATAAACAACAATTTACTAACCACGAGAGAGAACACCCTAAATACAAATGATCACCACATTCACAGACCAGCATTCATTCCCGTGAAAACCACACTCGTGCATATAATAAGGACTGCAAGATAGCTCACAAGGCATGGTGACGCTCTCAAAGGGAACCTACAGGACCAAGTCCAAAAGGCGAGCCATATGATGCCAAAATGTTCCAGCTGTGACAGACAGGAGAAAGGGAAAATGGCAGTAACTGGCAATACCAAGAGGGGTAACACCCTATAAGCTCAATAGTAACCAAGAGTCCACATGCTGTTTTCAAGCATTTCTCTGCTTTCTGTTTTCTCAGACTGCCAATGCTTAGTTGTGTACTAGGGTATGCATTCTTACTTTTTTTTTTTTTAATAATGGTGAAACATCTGTTTTAAAAGTACATTCACAATGAGACATTTTATACCACTCTTCATTTAAAAGCGTACAATGACGTTCATCGTTTGCAGTCTCCTGATTGGGATAGTAACTAGCCCAGGCAGTGATATTAGAATAGTGATAATAGGCAGAGCGATGTTAGAGAAGGAAGACGTTAGTAACAGAACACAAAGCAGAGGCAGACAAGAGAAGCAGAGGTCATTTATGCTCAGGGATTGTGTACTGAACATGAGGAGGTAAGGAGGCTCAGAAAACCCATCTAACAATGAAATCCCAACTCCAGTGACAGAGAAAACATATGAAATCTAAAATGACATTACCCAACAAACGGTTATGTGTATGCTACACAATGCAAATTGAATCCATGAGCCTCACAAATTACTAGCATAATTTTCCACAGTCAGAACATATACGTAAGCGTGCCTTTCTTTCCTACTCCGAAATTCACTTGGTTTAGTAATAATTAATCCCACAAGGAGTTAGGCCAGATTGAAGAGTCTGTTTCTCTGGGCTACTCTGCCGTTAACTTATAAGAGAAAGTAAATGATATAACCTACAGAACAATCAACCCAATGACTGGGACCTGGAGAGGGGGCTCAGTGTTTAAGAGTGCACACTACTCTTGCAGAGGGCCTGGGATCAGCTCCCAGCATCCATTTCAGGCAGATCATAACGAAATGTAACTCTGGGAATAGGGGATCCAATGTCCTCTTCTAGATTCTTTACGTGTCTGTTCTCAAACATGTGCATACACATAATTGGAAATTAATATTTAAAAAAAAATGACAGGAGTTCTCAGTAATAGAGTTTCCAGGTAGTAATGGTGCCTGACCAAATCAAATGATGCCACATAGAAAGCTTTGGATTCAATGGCAGTATATAGAGCAAATCTTAGGGGCACAGGATGCAAACAGTCCACCGTAGCACGGCACATGGAGCACTGGAGTGGGGGCCCAGTACAGTGCTGGCTTTGCTAGGCCAGCTCCTGTGTTAGTTAGTACTTCATTAAAAACATCAAGTATTAAATTACATTTAATACATGCACGCTCACACAAACATTGCACACCTTACAGCTTTTGTGGATGCTCTGTGATAAGTTAGTTAAGCGTTATTCTTAGCGGAGGCTATTTTGTATTTTAAAGATTTCTTTAATGTGCACAGAGTTCAGCGATGCATCCCTCATAACTTACCCATACATTCATCACTTGCTGCAATATCCATTCATCAGCTAGACTTTGCTATCAACAGTGCAACTGGAGGCAAAAACGCAGCTTGCACATAACTTTGAGAGTGAGAGATCAATATACGTTTCCTCCCTGGTTTCTATGCCTGAGTTTCCTCGGCTAGGCTGTGGTGCTCTGTTGCATGTTCTGCATGCACAATGCATGCTGAGCATGCCTGGAAGCATCTGCAATGCAGATAAGTGAGAAGCCTTGCCCTTAATTTGCATATTGAGCCAGCACAGTGAGAGATTTGTCAGATGTCAAGAGCTTTTACAGATCCCAAGCCGCCTCCGTGCCGCCCCTCCCCCGATTTTTAAAAATATTAGGTTGACTTTCTTCCTGCAACTACATTTGTAGCAATAAAAAAATATATATCCTTAGCTATGCCAATGCAATTTGAGACGTGAGTATTGGATTTCTCTAAATGACTGAAGCTTATGGGAGAAGAGAAAACAGCAGGCCAGAAGCTGCTATTGCAGGGAGCTTAAACAGCAAACTCAGGCACAGACAATTAGATTTTGTCTGTCACTTCCTGCAGGGAAGCATAAGACCACCTTCCCTCCACAGCTTGAGTGGGGGACACGTTGTTCTGCCATTTCTTCTTCTGGCTCTTTGGTAGGCTGACCCTGATGTGATTCCTCAGACTCTTGTCCTGAACAGAATTCAAACGACTCTTGTGAGTCACGGCAGAAAGAATTTATTGACTGCCTCTCAAGCTGAAAGCACAAGCAACCCACTGCTTCAAAGTATCCCTTTAGATTTCCCAGCTTATTGAAACTAAGGTAGGTTGTACCCGTTGATGAACCCTTTATTCAGTGGTCTCATTCTATTCTGATATTTGAGCAGCTTAGGATTTACGGTGCAGAGCTTTGCATGGATACTTTGGTGCCCACTGCTGTTTTTAACCAAAGGGACAGCACAAATCGCATTATTTGTGGAGGTGGGGAAGTCGTTCCCACAAATCAGCCTCACAACTAAAAACATTTATTTATTGAACATTTGGAACAGTTACTAAGAGACACAAGACAATCTCTGTTTTCAAGAACTTTACAAGACGGGGAGGTAAAATATTTATAGAAACAAATTACTGATAAAAAAAAAAAAAAAAAGACAATGATTTGTGCAATGCCAGGAAGCCAGAATCTCAGTGAGGATACTGTCCTCGGAGATGTGAGAACTCACTGCTGGGTGGCTTATTTCTCTAATTTCGAGTCTCAGTAAAATGCAGAGGTTGTACTAGATGGTCTATAAACTCTGTCCCGGTCTATGTAAACAACATGTAGGTGGGTACATCTATCCTTAGATACTTGCAGGTGTTCGCTACATGCCTTCTCTGTGACAGTTTAAGGGCAAGAAGAGACAGTGGCCACAAAAAGACATTTCAATACATCTCATGATCTCTCTTAGATATTTTAAAGGCTCAAAGACCGAGGAATACCACATAATTCCTTTCCAATTTCTTTAAAAACGAAATGAAGTTCTAGGACTAGGGTCTATATAAAAAGAGAAACAACTTTTTCTTTTTTCCTTCTGAGTTTAAGCCAGATTATTTATTTCCTTCATAATATGGATAAGTCGAGCTGTAAACTGTAGCCTAGGAACACTTGGCTGAAAGGGTAGCTTTATCCCTTGGGTATGCAACCTGGTTTCCATAGTAACTCTTAGTGGCAGGGATGGGAGGGATAATACATGGTATGGAAGGTACAGGGGGGTCAACAGGGCTGCCTTTAGTGTACAGCTGTTGACAGTGACTTGGATAGAATTATGGGCCTGCTTCGGTCTCCTCTGCCATGGGACACAAACAGTAATTTTACTTGGAAAGGAACATTATGAGACAAACTTGTAGAATTTAAAAAGCTCACATAGTTAACCAATATGCCTTCCGTACATCGTGCCTCTTATCCACGCAGCTCAGATGAAATCTTAAGTTTTTCAACACACACCCAGAAATGTTTCAGTGACATAATCAACATTTCGAATTCTTGAGATTTTGTTTACCAACTTTACATCCCCACTTCCACACAGCCTAACTCTACGTATTCTCTCAGAGTTCTACAGCTAAAAACTGTGAAGCCGTCAGCACCTGGTGTCCTATTACCTAGACTCCACTGGCCTGGGAACCACAAGGTTCCATGGCAGAGATGACTCAAGTCTACAAATTCTCCTCCAGATCCTTGCAGTGTAAACATCATAGCAAAGGGCACGCAAGCACCAGCAAAGACTATCGCCATAAACCCCATCTGGCCTTCCACTAGGGAGTTCACTCCACGGGTTCAAGTTATGCTAAGGGCATCCTCCGCTCAGGGACCAGGAAGCAAGGAAGATGCAGAGAAACTGCAGCAGTAAGTAAATGATACATTTAGTGAATGTCAGTATGAACAGCCTGCATCAGATGATGTTGTTGTGGTGTGAGTATGAACACTTCTCTACTGGCTCATCCATTGAGTATTGCTTTCCCAGATCATGATACTACTTTCTAAGGTGACAGAAGCTTTAAGAGGTGTGTAGCCTGGCTGAAGGAGGCTAGTAAGTCTCCCCTACACACATAGATTTGCTATCACCTGTAACTGAAAGCTACTCTTCCATAAGTATCTCAAAGTTATATGAAATTAAAGTTAATTGTCTCTTCTTTTGGCCTTCTACTTTAAGAACAAGTTTTCCTAGACATTAGCAATTTGGCTTTTTGAACAGTATATACTATTAAACATTATTCATCCATCCCCGTTCAAATTGTCATAAAATAAGACGCATGCTTAAATTCAACACACGGACTTTTCAAGATTTCACAGGAGACTGCTGTTGGACAGATTAAAAGTTTAATAAACTTTACCAGTGAACTGAAACCATCTATTTCCAGCTGCTTTGGGCCTATTGTGTAGCTCTTGCTGAAGACCAAGATAAGTCAGGGTGGCATAAAACCTTAGAGCAGGAAAACTGTGTTCTTTCCAGGGTGATGCAAGTCTCCTAGGTGTGAGAACCACGCTCTATCTGTATACAGGTGCTGTGTTTTACTTACTTTTCTAATGGCTGTGATAAAACACAGGATCAAGGCAGCCTATATAGAAAGAGTTTATTTTGGACTTGCTGGAGGAAGCTAAAGACTATGACCATAATGGCAGGGAGCATGCCAGTGTACAAGTAGATATGGTACTGGAGCAGGACCTGTGAGCTCACATTTGATTCCTACGTAGGAGGCTGAGAGAAAGACACTGGGAAAGGCACAAGTCTGCCCCCGGTGACACATCTACTCCAACGAGGCCACACCCCCTAGCCCTTCCAAAACAGTTTCACCAACCAAAGACTAAGTATTCAAACATATGAGCCTATAGTAGGCCCTTCTCAATCAAACCAACACAGGCTGGAAAATGGAGGAAATAGCTAAGTGCATTTTATTGTTGTTTATAACTGTTCTGCCGCTCCTGGCACGGGAGGAAGAGATCCTGAACTGCGACTCCCTGTTTACAGTTTATCTGTAGCTCCTCAAGTCTTTGCCAAGCAACTAGAGAATGTGTCCAACATGAGCTGGAAGGCAGGTGCTTAGAAAGCAGCCTCTTTCCCCAGTTCCTTAATTCCCCACGACCCCAATACTATTGCCAAAAAATAAATCCATAATGCAAATCCTTTCTCCCACTTTGTTCTTACTAGTTTACAAAATATTTATAATGGTCTTAGGTGGAAGTTTCCAGGATTTTAATATAATATGATCAAAGCAATAACACTATTCCTTGGCTCACTTAAAAGCGGCAGGCCATTCGCTTCAAGTGCCCTATGGTTAAATGTTGTTTGCTTCAATTGACTATGGGTTTAAGTTGTGAAGAAAATTGTCATTAAAGAAAAAGGCTGGGGAGATGGCTCTGTGGCTAACATGCTGCTGTGCGAGTATGAGGACCTGACTTCAGATGCTCAACATCCATGTAAAAGCTGGGCACAGTGACAGACTCCTGTCACCCCAGCAATGAGAAGTCAAAGGCACAGGGATCTCTGGGATTTGCTAATTATAAAACCTAGCCTGAAAAGCCAAACAAATAAATTATCCAAAACAAACAAACAAACAATAGAAGACAGTGTCAACCTCTGACTTCCATACACACAAATAGAACACTGTATATATATTACAAATTGAACGCACATGCACACACACCACACTCATACTCAAGAGCATGGCTAGAATCTTATTACAGGACAAACACAAGATGCTAGACCTATGCCATCCTGCATGAGGGATCTAGGGGAATGGCATATTTGCTTAACCTTGATGCCCTGTTTTAGGGAAATCAAGCTTTTAAAATATTAAAAAGTTGCCCAACTTCACACAGCGCAAGCAGTAACACGAGTAGCAAATGAGAGAGCACACAGATGCCATGGGGCAGCGTTATTTACATAGGGCAACAATGAAAACCCTGGACAAATGCACAGTGTAATCTCTAGGAGAAAAAAAATCGAATTCTAATGATCTTGGATGAGAGACAAGGAATCTGAAATTTTTAAAGAAGCCTCTCCAGTAATTATCGTCTAGCAAGCTTGAAGAACATCATTATAATGTGTTCAAAGGCAGAGGCTGAGAATTTGAGGGTAGAGTTAGCAGACTGGTTGATATTCAGTGCATACATTCATGTCACTGGGAAGGAGCTTGACCCCAAGATATTACTAAGAATATTCTCTCTTACCCATTTTACAAGCAGTATAGTTTATTTGTTTTTTTATTATTATATACCTTCTTTATTTACATTTCAAATGTTATCCCCTTTCCCAGTTCCCCTCCACCCCCGGAGTCCCCCTATCTCATCCCCCTCCCCCTGCTCCTATGAGAGTATTCCCCCACCTACCCACCCACTTTAAGCTCCCCACCCTGGCATTCCCCTACACTGGGGCATCAAGCCTTCACAGGATCAAGGGCCTCTCCTCCCATCGATGCCCAATAAGGCCATCCTCTCTACATATGCAGCTGAAGCCATGAGTCCCTCTCCATGTGTACTCTTTGGTTGGTGGTTTAGTCCCTGGGAGCTCTGGTGGGTTTGGTTGGTTAATATTGTGGTTCTTCCTATGGGGTTGCAAACCCCCTCAGCTCCTTCAGTTTTTTTTTCTCTAACTCCTTCATTGGGGACCCAGTGCTCAAGTCCAATGGTTGGCTTGTTCATTTGTTTTAATTGGAAGGATTACTTCTGTCTTTGAGGGTTCCCTTCTCTGTTGTAAATCCCCTAGTGATGCTGCCAATAGATATCTCTAAAGAACCAAATACTAATCTAGGAGCAAAACAAATGGAAAACAAGCAGAGGGATGTGCATATGGAGAGGGGTTGTGAACAAACTGTGGAAAGAGCCACAGGAGGAAGCTGACTCATTCTCCCAGTGATACTGATCCATTGAAGCCTAAACAAAATCTGGAGGCTGCTTGTTTAAAAGGACAGGCATTTTGTGCTAGGAAGGGTTATGTAACCCTGACTGTCTCTGAGATGGTCAATGAGAACTTAATCCTTCCTTAGAAACATCAAACCATGAATACACCTTTAGTCACTTGCCAGGTTCCCTTAAATTTTGTTCCTCTCTAGATTCCAGATGCCTAATATCTTCAGCATTCAAGAGTAAACAAATAAATACTCATGAGCCCTGTGTAACTCAACACATTTCATATAATGAAGTATTGGTGGTTCAGCAAATAGGAAAATATCAATACATATGTACCTGGTGGTTATCACAAAATTGTATAAATGAATAAGTATACACATCATAATGCAAATTTATATGAATTAAGATATAAAATCTATTCTAGGACACCAGAATGGAATACATAGGATAAACGTTTTTAAATGAACTGGAGATTCACCTCAGTTTGTACTGTGTGTCTACCACTCACATAGACCCTGATTTCATCCCCAGCAGGGTATAAATGGAGCATAGAGGACAGACCTATAATTCCAGCCTGCCATGTGGAGGCAGGAAGATCAGAGTATTCCCAGGTTAGACAGTTCAAGTCCAGTCTAGAATAGAGAGAGCCTGTCTCAAAAATGTATTTAAAAATGTGTTGAAACTTAAGTGAAACAGAAGTTCTTCTAGCTGTAAGCTTTGTTATGCGAAACTTAGTGACAGATGGGAACATCCATTTTACAACACAGATCCACCAAGCATGTGAGCTGTTCTTCAATGACCAACCTTCTACACCAACACACTATAACTGCCCCTGACCAATATATTAACGAGTTTAACAACTGTGACTTTTTTTTCTCTTTTTGATTTATTCATTTTTTTATTTATATGAATACACTATAGCTGTCTTCAGACACACCAGAAGAGGGCATCGGATCCTATTACAGATGCTTGTGAGTCATCACGATGTGGTTGCTGGGAATTGAACTCAGGACCTCTGGCAGAGCAGTCAGTGCTCTTAACCGCTGAGCCATCTCTCCAGCCCCACAACTGTGACTTTTTATATTGATTTTTTTTTTTTACTAATACCTTAAAAATTCCCTAACAGACAAGGGCAATGCTTCTGTGATTCATTCCTTTTTATTTTGGTAACACAATGCATTCTCAAAGGCTTGAAGATAGAGCAACAATGTCACAGCGTGCATATGGGTAAGGACTGCTATCTGGGACCACTTAGCCTTTCCACATTCAACTGAAGCACTACTTGAGACTCTCAATAACTTTGAGGAGAGCTCTTGTATTTCCAACAAGTAACCTGAATTATTCATCAGAACTATATTTGAGCCGCTTGAAGGTTCCCGACTGCTTGGGAAAACAGTTTCCCCAGAAGATTGTGTTCTTGCGCATTATAGGAAGTATGTGGAATGTGGAATGTGTCCGTCACTACTGCATTAAATTGTCTGTGCAGACTCCCTTAGCTTGAAGCTCATCTCCAAAGACCTGACCAAGAGAAATGATTTCAGAAGAACACTGCTGTTTTCAATGTCATCAAATAGAGGCAGCGAAAATAAAGGCAGGGCATCTCTTACAGCCGGAAAGTACTGGGTCCAGCTCTCAGATTCACCATTTTATACCCGTGTATAGCACTTCAGTAATTTCTTGAACCATCAAACTTCTGCATAAAATCCAGCAGTAGTTTTTATCTTCCATACGAGTCATCATTAGGACAGGTATTAGAACCATCCATGGTTTCCCACAGATACTTTTTATTGGAATGAATAAATCTAATAAAGTTGGAAGCTCCTAAGGGGAGATTAAAAGGGGGGCAGTTGAACTACAGACAAGAAAAGCTTGAAAGGACAGAGATATGTGATAGAACCAGTCATAGTTCCCGCTATAAGGTGGACCATTAAGAAAATAAAAAGAAAGATACTGTTTTGACTAAGACGACCAAGGCAGACTGGAAAACAGACTATGCTAAAAGCAGACTAGCTTGTCCCAGGAAATTTCTCAGGCAGTAAAAATTGAGCATAAAATAAAATTGACTCCATATTTTCAAGGCAAACGATGCTTCAGAGAAGTCGGGTAGGGGATCGCCATGGGCTTTGTTCTTTGTAAGAATCCTTGGGTGTTTTCTTAGGAAATGAGGCATGAGAATTTGAGATCACCGAGTGACAGAGAACAGAAGAAGAAAGACAGAACATACTGGTTCTAAAAACCCTTAAAACTATCGGGGATAGATTAAATAGCCTAGACAACTTTCATATCCCTCATGGTAAACTGACATTCTGTGACTCATCATGAATGTTGGCTGTTATAGGTAGACAGGGGATTCTGGTTTTTGAAAATCTGTATTTTCAATGTCTGCTTATGTGTGTTTTCTCATTAGTATACTACCACTCTTGCCTTTTGTGTTCTACTACTACTACTACTCACACACACACATACACACACACACACACACACACACACACACACACACACACACACACA
>JANHMN010000019.1:39131611-39195264 GCA_030674055.1 Rhabdomys pumilio
ACACACACACACACACACACACACACACACACACACACACACACACATTATATTGTTGAGAAGATAGAAGGATGCTTGTAAAGTATTGAAAGAAAACAACAGTCTGTTTCTATGTTCTCTATGGAATAAAAACCCTTTCACAGAACATGTACTGTCTCTAGTGAGTGGAGTTGATATCACAGGAGAGTTGAGTAGCTAAACTTTAATGATGGTCACAAAATACATTTAAAATAGATCTTCCAACAGAAGAAATGGAGTGCCTTCAAGACCCACTAGTTAGGAGGAATATGCTTGGTATTTCCTTAATCTGTGTAAGAGGCCAAATTTCTACAATCTGCAGTTACTTCCACATTACTGGGATGTGTCTACCACCCATCTTTGTTCCCAATTTTATGATTACAATTTTTTTATTCCAGTTTTGAGTTAAGATTATTGTGTAAGTTTTAGTGCTCCTATAACCAATATTCACCCCTGATGTGTATCTATGAACACTATCTCCTAAGCATCTTTGTAACTAACAGTTATGTGGCATTAAAAGATGTTCACAAACTCCATGAAACAACCGTATTGCCTAGAACAACAATAAAGGCATAACAAAGCAAGCAAAGACAGCAGAAATAAACACAGAATCAAGACTCTTTCATTCAGAGCACAGTATACAATAATTTTCAGGCAAGAGCCCTACCTAGCCATACTAGCCAATAAGTCAATGATATACAATAAGTTTCACCTTTGCAAAGTTCATAAAATTGGAAAACAGACTATTTGTACTTAGGAAAACAGTATTTATGAGGTGTAAGAATTCAAAAGATCCAAATTTCTTCAGCACAAACTGCCTGTCACCAGGCCAGATTCCAGAGAGCAGTGAAACAAACCCAAGTGTGTTTATTCATTTCACACTAAAGGATGCTCTGACAATTTGACCTAGAGCACTTCTGAGGATGTTTCAAACAAAGAGCTCTTCCTTGCTCTCACTTGCTAAATTTGCCTTGAAACTACAGAGACCAAGTAGGTAAACCACATGTTCCCCTGTGCGATCACTTAATATGAACATGTTGCAAAGTTGTCTTTATGTTTATGAAACTTTGTTTTTCCCAAAGTAGAAATACTATTACAGCTAAGCGTGCACAGGTGCACAAACTACAACACCAATCCCAGGATAAGTAACCTACTCATTAGCTAAGTGCTGGCTAACTAGTAATTACAACCCTTCACAAAATGAGAGAAAAGGGGAGTGAGCACATAATCCATATCCACTCCATGTCAGCTGCATGCCATCCTGATCTTGCTCAAGGTCTGTCTATCTGCAGTTTTTTCTGTCTTGACTCTAGGCTTTCATCACCAGAGTGGTAGGGTTGAATGTGAGATTATCTGTAAGGTCATCGTAATACATAATAAGTGACATCTGTTGTTTTATTCCACTCACAAGTGCTTGCTGCACTCCAGATTACAGTGTGACTATCCCAATAAATGTCAGTGCTGACATCTCTGCTATTGGAAAACAAGAACGAGTATTAGCAACAACAAAAGTAGTGACTGTAACTGTTAGGCTGTGGTACGGTGTTGTCATGATTGAAGTACAAAATCCAAACATTGCATCTGACAGATGGGTGTGATATGAACAGGTGGAGAAGAAAGAAGCAAGAGGCAAAGCTTGTCACCCACTGTAGAACCTTCATCATCTTAGGAAGGTGCACTTGAGGTTATATCAGTATCAACTAGGAGCAAGAAGCATATGATGACCCAAGAGGCAGGTTTGTTCATTTTCCTGGGTACAGGAGAGTGGGAACTGACTGAGAAATTGTCTTTATTCTCTCTTGACAGCTTAATTAAGTTCCCTAATTAGTCACAGTCACTAAGCCCTGCATTTCCAGCTCTGCCTCCTCTTGGATCAGATGCTTTTCCACTCCGATAACTAGTTAGAAAAGGGAGCTGATCTAAACACTGTCTCTCCAATGCAAAGAACCATTTTATTCATCTATAGTGACAAATAGGAATTCAAAATATTTCAAGTGTAAAACGTGATGTTCTTATATACACTTATAAGCTACGGAGTGACTTCCACAATCAAGTTAAAGACAAATCTACTACCCAACATAATTTTTTACATGTGCTTAACTGTATAGATGATTTTGTGAAACTATGGCAAGACAATTTATGAACTGTTTCAAGATAGATAGATAGATAGATAGATAGATAGATAGATAGATACAGATATACTTTATAATTAATAAGTCACAATGTCATAGATTAAGTCTCTAGAATTTATCCATCTTATAAATGAAATTCCCTTTAAACAGCTTCCTCCTATTTCTCTCTAAGCTACCTCTACGCAATACGATTTGACTGTTCCTAGGCATTTACCTCTCCACTGTTCTATGTATAAATGAGATGGTACACTGTCTAGCTTATGGTACATTGCACATCACCCTCTGAATCTACCTGTCTTGTCACAAAGTACAGGATCTCCTTCCTCTTCAAGACAGAGAATACTAGATTAACAAGAGTGGTTTGCTTCAAAATGGGTTCTCAGTAAAGTATTGTGGTTGCTGGATCCTTTTTCCCTGTCCTGAACAGATCTAGCACAAGCACCACACCAAGCTTCTTCTTAGTTGGCTCTCCTGCCCTTTGGGTGTCTCTGGATAATAATCCTTTCATCTTGTTTCTATCTCTTTTATCATCCATTGAAGACAGTAAACAATGTTTACCCACCACCAGTTCTAAAGGATCGAAGTGATCAAAGGAATCACTCTCTAACTGCCAAATGATAAACAATTCATAGGAAAGATAACTGATTGCCCAAAACCCCTCATATTGTCCAACAACCTACGAAACTACTGTCTATTAGGGCCTTTTCATAACCTCCCACTGACCTCTTTTCTTGCCAGATTGTGTTGCTTGTCTGCTGCGTCAAGTGCAGTAATAGATTTCATGTCTCTAACTACAGCTCTCTAAGATCCTGGGACATTGTTCTGTGATCACCTTCCTAGTCACACAGTCTAATGAAATATCACATGACCTGGCATGGCTGTCCTGGGACTGTGCAGAGACCACATTTTTTTTTCCTTTTCACATTATGTATGTCCATAATGGAGAGGCCTGTGTAGAGGTCTGAGTTGCTTTTCTCCTTCCACCATGTGGGCTCCAGGAATCTGACTCTGGTTGCAAGGCTTATGTGGCAAGCATCTTTTCCCATTGATCCATCTGGTCGACCCTCGCTTCCACATTTATTGTGTCATTTCACCTGGGAAAATCTGCGTTTAGACTTTTGTTTTAAAATGCCTTTGGCTCCCATCACTACTATGTCCACAGTCAAATAATTAGTTCATGTGTTCTTAGAACCAAACTTTTCAGAGTACCTTCTCCCCCTCCTTTACCCTGCCAGCTACCCAACATGTTCCCTGTATTCTGGGCAGCAAATCCTTTTTACAAGTTTAGGGAGTATGCTGAGTCAGACACAAAGAGTGGTCACAGTATTTTTTCCAAGTAGTACAAATGTTGGATCCCCTGACCCCTTTAGCAAGGGTCAGCTAATGTATGTCTGTGGAGCATGGCAATGTTTTCTTTGTTAGCGTGTCTACAAACCATGACCCCTGACATCTAAGCAAAAAACAATTAATTCTCCGTTTGTATGAGTGGAAAACTACGTAGCTCTGCAAATGCCTGCCTGTCTTCTGGGGCTGTATCAAAGAATTTGTGAAGCCATAAATCATGCTACCAAGTGAAGGATTATTTTCATCGTGATTGAAATGTTTGTTCTTCCTCCTTTGGTCTTTTAATTCAGTTAATGCTGCCAGCTCAGAAAAGGAACCTTCTCGTGGAGGATTGATAGACATCATCATATGTAAATGAGCCCACTCAGTCTTGAGACTCTAATCTGTTAGTCATAATGATTGTGGTCTCCATTCAATCTAAGTTAAGTATGCTACTGGCACGGGGATGGAACATGGACTTTTCAAAAATGACGGGAAGCAAGGCACTCTGCCCTCGAGTTGCTTACATTGTAACTGGTACAAGATTAATGAAGAAGATCACCACTTTACAAGAATATAGAATCTTGACGGATGAGCTAAATGAAATGGCATGTCAAACAGTGAAGACAAAAGCTTTAAAAATGGCAGTAGCTTCAGTAAAGAAACATCAAAACGCCTTAGGAAATTTTAAAGAATTGAAGAGATGTTGGTTAATTGCAAAATGTATACTGAATATTTTAGCTATGGTGCAGATTTCCGTCTCTGTAGTAACTCCATGTGCTTAAAACAAGCTTCTCAGACAGGGGAAGAGAGCTACACTTACCTGGGTAGGTATATGGATAAGTATTTAGAATATAATTATAATCTACATTAATTATTATTTTTCATTATAATTATAATCTATATTAATTCATAAATTAGCTTACTGTCACTAGCAGTATAAACTATATCCCTGTTAATGAAGGAAGGGGCACTGTGAAGTGTCTATTAAAATAACTTCCCAGGCTCATCAGAATCTTATTGAATCAGTGAAAATCTATTTGAATTGACCTGAAACAAAACAAAACAAAACAAAACAAAAACCTATGTATTCCATTAAAACCCAGCTAAGAAGCTGATGGTTTAAGGAAAAGCTGGAGATTGAAAAATAAGAAAGCTTTGGGAGAGTTATTACCTTGTCTCCTCCAGGGTACATGGCTTATTAATCTCAGAGACTCAAAGAAGCAGAACTGAATGGAGGCCTTTTATCTTTAGCCGTCCTGAATGATAGGTAAGCACCCTTCCTTTGCTCTGCTAAGCAAGCCAGTGAAATCAGCTACAAATCATTGTACCAATGTTTCCTATAGAGCACTGATGTTTCATCAACAAGCTCATGTTTCCATGATACCAAAGTTCTTTAACTCTTCCTACCACTTTCCATGTGTGTTTGGTTTTTTTTTACTTTCCCCAAGCTATTTTAGCATCTGATATTTATTTCTTTTCTACAGCATTGTTTTATGCAGTGAGACTCTGTTTTCGTAACTCCTTGGCTTCACTCTCAAAAGAACCCAGAAGATTACAAAGGCTGACACCAGAATAACAACCTGCTTTAAAAATTATATCAATGTTTCAGTGAAAGAGACAGGGGCTTTCCATAAAGCCAATTCCTGTCACCTGCCTGCCTTCACATTTGGTCACCCTAACCATGCTGGTGTGGGAGAAACAATGTCTTAAGAATTGTATGCATATTCCAGTATGTAACTGTATTTGGGTACATGCTCGCTGAGCCTTTAATTAGAAAACAAATTCTTCATTAAGGGATATGCACTTGAGAAGAAATGTAATTAAGATGATAAAGGAAGAGTCACTATTTGTCATTTGAGAATGTCTAGATTCATGCGAGATTCTAGGGAATTAGTGCCAGAAGTTAGAAAATATCAGGAAGCGTACATACTGTTATGAACAAACATAATCAAAGGAAGCATCAAACCACATACTTTCCAACTCCTTTCAAACCATAGAGAGAACATCAGAGAACAAATACAAAGGGAAGGGAAGCTGTACTAACGGCCAACCCTGACAATTGTCATCTCATCTGATCACATGGAATGTTTGAGATAGGTGGATGCGCCTCATCTCATTTTGTAGATAAGAAAGTTAAAGTCTAGAGAGATTAAAGGGCATATTTCAAGTCACTCAAGCAGTAAATGGGAGACAAAGCCTGTTACTTATTTTTTGTAACTGATAGCAAATCAGCTCTTCTAAGAAAGAAAAAAAAAACTTATTGAAGATTTGGTGAGATCTTCCTTTCTGTACACACTGGTGCTACTGTTTTTCAAAGCAATACAATCTCCGAAGGGTTGAAATGGGTGACACTAAATACCAACAACAGAATAACTCGTGCTTTAACATTGGAACTATTCAGTGGAACTTTGTGGGAATGAGTGCTGGTTTCTCACTGTTCTCTTATTGGCCAGTCTCTCTATTTGAAAAGAGCGTTACAAATAAAGGACATTAATATGAAACCTGAAGGGGGAGGGGTGGTGTTCAGATGGATGTAACAGAATTTCTCCATCCTGAAGTAACTTTGTCAGTCCAACATTACCCCCCACCCCTCTACAATACTTTCCTGTAAGTTACTTTAAAGCTGAACCCCAAAATTCTCATTGGCAAGATCCAGGCTTGTGTTTTTTCTGCAATGGGAAGCATTGACAAGAGATAAGGAAAGTAGAGAAGACAGAACAACTCCCATTTTTTTCCCAACAAAAGCTCATAGGTGGGCGTCTAATATTCACACAGGCTTCAGGCCTTTTGAAAATAACCAACATCATGCCACAGTAAACAAGATCAACCGCAGTTTGTTTAGCTTCTCATCTTCTGAGAGTTAATGGGCTTTTACTGATCACAGTCTTCTATACTTGCCAGTGTTCCATAAGCACCTCATTTCCCAAAGTTAACTTCTGCCTGGAAATACGAAGAATGGCTCCCACTTACATAACCAAAAAACATTGTAGCATGCCCAATAAATGTTCATTCAGGAAGACTTACACTAACACAGATTTACATGGAAGGTTAGTTAGAAAGTCAGAGTGCTGAAGATGGACTTGTAGCACTGTAAAGTAAAAAGTGCTTTGTAATAACTGATGTGAAATTGTATGCCTGATCTCTCTAAAAACATTTCTTTCCATTTGTTGCATTATGCGATTTAAATTCACAATAGCTTGGACAAAACGGAGAGTCTGATTAAATAAAGCAGAATATGATAAATGCTTTGGCTTCAAAAAGGAGAATCTCAAAGAGTCAGAGATATTAGAGAAAGCGCTACGTATAGTCTGAGTTCTACAAAAGAAGCCATCTTGCCATCCCTATAGCTGACAAGAACAGGAAAGTGACAAAGATACTTTGAGAATTAGGGGTAAGGAGGCTTCCCTGCCAGGAATACATAAAATGGCACCCATAAAAGGACTAATGTACGTGTGCCTGAGATTTCACTAATGCACACAACAGAGGTCTACCAGTGGCCAGTAGTTTTTCAAGAATATTCAAGCATCTAATTTACATAAAGTTACAAGTGCAACTAGCTTGACTCAGCTGAGTACCAAAGTGTCAAATCTTACACAATCGGTGTCACTGGGAATTCCATCAAGAGGTTGCTTAGGCATGAACAATCTGTAAGGTTTTTTGAATCCCACCAGGTAATTTTTAAATGGAAAAATCTAAAAGGATCATGCTTTCATCTAAAATCCTGGGCTCTTCTAAAGAGAGCTGATCTAATAATATATTGAATATAGTCTTTCTACATACATATATATTAAAACACAAAAATCACAGAGGCAGCTGGATGAACCCTAGGGTAGGCTCCCTCTCTGTCTGCTCTGGGAGCATCAGATATGCATGAGTTTTTGACTTCACATTTAATAGCCTTGTTTTTTTGCCTTCTGGTCATTGTTTTTGCCTGTTAACACTTCCCTCTGTGAGTATGATCATTATCTCTTCTTTATGCTTTTGTGTTCCAACATCTGCAACACTAGAATTTCATGTATTTCAATACAATTGGTTCTCTAGAGCCTGTGGCGCTGGATCTGCCTTGTGTTCAAAGCCACATCACATATTAATGCATTAGTTGGAAATTTCTATGGCAATTCTTCCCTTTAAACTCCATAAGAAAACATGCAGAACATATTTATTACTAGTAAAACGTAACTGAAATTGCCCGAGTCTAGGGAATTTTTAAGAATTTATAAGATTCAGAATGAATTGTTTTCAAAGTCTTGAAGGACATTTACATTTGCCTTTGCTTTTATATCATTTACACAGCTTCAAGTATTAGTCAGCATTTTTGCATACAATTATATGCATAAGCTTTATTGGTACTAATTCTTTATAATATCCCTAATTAGAACAAAGTAGTTTTTGACTTGCTCCCTTTAGTCAGCAGTTCGTGTTTTAATTTCTCTCCATGTCAGTAAGGTTATCTCCACAAGGCAAAGGAAATGTACTTCTTATAGGGTTTGATTTAGTGAATTACATGACGTCTGGAGTGACTGTCCTCTGAGGCAGGCCACCATCGTTTTGGAAAATTCAGCTGTCCTCCTTGCAAAAGATGAGCCCAGCTGAGACTGTTGGAGGTTTATTAGCATCCTCCACAGACAAGTGAAGTAGGACTTGAATATACAGCTGCCCCCTACCACCTTACTGTGAGGTTAGTGGAAGAGTAGCTGCCCCATCCATGCAGGGAAACCCTTGTCCCCACTGGTAAAGGCTTTTCAAGTATAGCCTCTTGAGGAAGAACACCCAGACCCTTGCATGTAAACCCTCACCTGTGCTCTATAAAGAATCCCAATAAACTCTTCGTTCCCCCAGAATAAACTTGGATCAATTGTGTTGTTGAGACCTTAGCAGCACATGGGTGATCAAGAAGCAAGTTAGGACCAGTTATGTCTGAGGTGAGTCTTAAGTCAGGGGACACAATGCTCCTGAGTCAAGCATGAGAGAGGATAGTAATGATATCACCTATTGCATACAGATGAGACTTTCTGTAAAGCAAAGGGCAAGATAGTGTGCCAGGAAAACATACACACACACACTACAGACACAGGCAACTTTCAGCTATAAATAAATAAATAAATAAATAAATAAATAAATAAATAAACCAACAACAAAAAAACAAGTTTCTTTCTCTAAAGAAATAAAAAAAGTTGAGGCAGGAAAGACTTTCAATAAAGATTACGTAGCTTCTAAAACCCCACTTGACTTGTGATTGAGCTCTACAATTCCTTTAGCTGCTCTATCCCACCAGCACCCATGACCCTAGCCAGCAAGCCCACACACAGCATATGTAGGCAGGCATGTTACCCCACTAAGCATAATTGTGGCTGTGACCCCATGGCTCCATGCAGAAAGGCTACAGTACTATTACCTCTTCTTATACCTGAGAAGCCCGGAGACAAGCTAAGTCCCGGAAGCTATTAACTACATACCCATTCTTCAGCCTTGGCATCTTCTAACACTTGGAGCTAAAAATTTCTGCCTTCTTAAGGTTATGATCAAAACAAAAGGGATCTTTAAAATGAGATAGTTTTATAAACAATAAGGTTTTATAATCAATATACTGTTGTCACCATGATTTATGTAAAGGTGTGGATTATTCCAGCCTTATGACATATTAAAGGGAAATAACCACTGAAGGACTAGCTAGCTATTCAGCAAAGCTGCACTTTATTTTCTGGGCTCGTGGAAGGCCTGTTTCCCCAGTCTCTTTTCTATAACAAATAGCCATTTGCCTACACTCCAACATGAAAGACATGAAGTTGGATATTTCTAGTTCTGGGTCAGACACTTTCCTGAGCAGGTCTTTCAAAGAATTTCTGCACATGTGAGCTGAATGCAGACATCAAGAATCTATAAGAAAGCTTAACCACAGTTATAAGAAAGCATATCCACACATGGACAGTTAGGAAGCACACATGCTAATCTTGGAATCACAGAATGCTATAGACATGATACCATAAGCAACTTATCTTTAACCAGTGAAATCTGGGCTTGATCTTTTATATAATGTAGTACCCAAATGAAACAGGAATAGAAAATTTAAGTGTCAAAAGAAATTGCTCCTGGAAGCAGACTGCCACTCACAAAAGAACACCACCAAAATGTCATTGATAATTATTCTTATTTTAGAGTCATGATGATCAACAAAACTCTTCAGAGTTTGTAGAAAATGGAGCGCTCTCTCAGTCTTCCCAGGAGTGAGAGCAAGCTAATATCCTAGTTCTCTATTCCAGTGATGTCTCCTTTCACTGGAGTTCAGTCACTCTTACACAATTCATGTTCCCTACATTAGCCATGCTTCTCTCAAATATGTATGTGTGGACACATGCATGTATACATAAATAACTTTAGCTGAATATGAAATACTACATGTACTGTAGAGATCAATATCAAGTCCATATTCATAAGTCTTACAGGTCCTCTGAACCCCTTAACTGCTAATAAAAACAGACTGTGGTTTCTTGCATCAAATATTATGCAAGTAACCTTGTTTCCTCTCCATAGTATTTTGTTCTCCTCACTTTGAAAAAGTTTGTGTGAGGATTAAAATAGTAAACATTATAAATCTCCTCTAGTTCACCACCAAGTAGAGGAAACATAAATAAATATTATAGCATTTAAACACCCATCTGTAATTTCAAGTAAGGGGAAACAAAGTCAACTGGGAACCCCAAGGACAGATTTTTGTAGACAGAAAAAAAACCCCTTTATTTGAGTGACATAGACTGAAGCTTAACCTAAGTTACGTACAAATAAAAACTGGAGGCAAACAGGAGGTACTGTGTCTTGGGATGTAAGAAATTTGCACCCAAACCCACAGGTAGACGTGGAACAATAGGCTCAGTTTAGCTATGTCATGGCACAGAGGCTTACCATGTAGTGCAAAAGGTCCCTGTCATACAGGTAAATCTGAACTTCTAATTCTGTCAGTTTACTAGAAAATACCTTTATGAGAAAAATATGTTGTCTCCTGGGAATTTTCACCCAAAAGTTTAATTTGTAGCCTCATGGGTTTTAAGGCTTCTGTGGTATGCCATATGATTTGAATCATCCCTTAGTCACTAAGTTGCAATTAAAAGTTGCCCAAACACAAGTCCTATAAGCAAGAAAGTCTACATTCAAAAACATAGCACCCAAAGGCAAAGTTAATATCAGGAGAAGTGAAAGCCAGTATAGGAACAGGTATAAACCGAGCAGAAGTTTTGGCTGGCAATTGATAGCACAAAGAATACACAGCAAGAACAGAAGGCAAACATGACATAGAAGTTTCTACTGTAGTATTAAAATTACAGAGGCTATTTTTATTTATTTATGTTTAAAGTATGAGGATTAATTTCCTAAAGATTATAATAGAATTTATAGAAAGTTTTATATTTAGAGATCATATTTATCCCACTGAATCCATATGAATCTGCCTTCACAAAGCTTATAAGTGCATATAATATATATCATATGCACTTATATTTATGTAGGCATATATATATATATTAAATGAACATTCTCTAAAACCTATGCCAAGAACTATAATAATAGTTCCAGTCTTTACCTGTCAAGAAACCCTTAACTTAAATACAAATATCTTTTGTTTAAAATTCATCAGCTTCTCCCAGGTTTACTTGTAATCCCTCAGATCACGAGATGGACACTAGAACTTTCCCTCTTGTGGGCTTCAAAACTATGCTGTTTCTTAGTTTAGCAGAATGAGATTGCTGTTTATGTGAGTGATTGTATGCCACTGAGTGTTAGCCATGTCTGAATGGAGATGCTGTGTGTGTGTGTGTGTGTGTGTGTGTGTGAGAGAGAGAGAGAGAGAGAGAGAGAGAGAGAGAGAGAGAGAGAGAGATATCTAAGGGTTTATTTTTTTCCCAGATAAATATTAAGCATTCATACTGAACAAAGCTAACTAAGACACAGTCATGACAATCATTTTTAGGAAACTATATACAACAGAAATGAAAAAATTATGTGTATTTTATGTATCTGTATATCCTACAACCATTGAAAAAATTGAACCCCTCAGTAATTGTTTTTATTTAGTACTTCTTATTTAATATTCAAGGAGAAATAGACCACGGCACACAGAGTAAGCAGAAAAACAATTGCCCTCTTACAAAAGCATTATTCCCTGTTCATTTCATTCCTTATATAACTCTTCATAATGATGTTTCTTTCCATCAATCACTTTAGGACCAGGAACTAGTCAACAAATCTTAATAGGTCTTATGTCAGAGTCAAGTATATCAAGCATGCATATGCTTACTACTTAAAAGGTATGAAATTAAACAAAGGTAACAGCTGAATCTAGTATTCCTCAAACTTATGTAATAAAGGGAATCCGCTAGCCTCGGCCAGGTGAACATCAAACATGTGATCCAGAAGTGATCACTTCTAGCAAACTCTCAGGTAACAGATTCAGACTAAGTGCCCAGCTCTCCCGTGCATGAGTTGGTCATTAATTGATATGTTCAAGCTGGGCATGCTTGCATGCTAGACATAACAAGAAAATAAGCTATACTTCCAGCCTTACAAATGCATAAAATAGAAGATGTGAAATGCTTGGCTGAAAGTACATGCACCATGCACTGGGAACACAAAGGGAAGGTACTATGGGTTCTATTGGGTAAAGGCTATTCCTAGCCTCATACAAAGAATCACATTAGCCAAGTCTCCAAAGAATAGGGTTTTGCTAAGTCACCAGGCAAACGAATGACAACCTGATAAGAAGAATCAGGACTGGTATCCACATGCCCAATGGATTGGCCAGCTAGACTATTGGAAGATGAACAATTTGGGAAATTACTTAAGAAATAACAAAGACCAAATACAACATAAGTGAGATCAATTAGACAGAGAAGACAAGACATGTTCTATGGTGAGACAGAGACTGGCTAGACCTAGTAATCGGATGTAGACTGAGAAACAATGGAGTAGGTAGTTCACAGTATTTCCAGGTAGAGGGAAAACTAAGAAAGGATCAAATCTGTGGCAAGGAAAAGAATTTGGCCTGGCATACGCTAAGTTAGGGAATCAGGCAAGAATTTGACAGGTGTATCTGTCTGGGAAGCAACTGAAGATGTGGTCTAGACCTTCAATAAGAATACCCATCTAGAGATAGATATAAAATCAACAGATAAATGGGAAATGCAGATTTGGGAGCAGTCGTAGGCATAGAAAGATTTGCACGATATGGAAGAAGACCAAGGACCCAAGGACAGAATTGTGACCATCTTTCTGTCTCAGGAATCATCATTGGGGGGGAAAAATCAAAAGTGAAACACAAGGAATAAAATCAGGAGTCAGGGGAGAGTCTTATGAAAATGATTTCTTTTTGTCCCCTTTATTTATGTATTTATTCACCTTATATCTGGACTTAAGGCTCCCTCTCTCCTCTCCTCCCAGTGACACACACACACACACACACACACACACACACACACACACACAACCTCTCCCCATTCCCCTTCTTTCTGAGAAGGGAAGCCCCACCCCGGGTACCAACCCATCATGGCATATCAAGTCTCAAGCAGGACTAAGCACATCCTCTCCCACTAAAGTCAGACAAGGAAGTCCAGCTAGGAGAAAGGGATCCAAAGAGAGGCAACAGAGTCAGATTCAATCCCTGCTCTACTTGTTAGGGGACTCACATGGAGACCATGCTGCACATTGGCTACATACGTGCAAGGGGCCTAGGTCTAGCCCAAGCACACTCTTTGGTTGGTGGTTCAGTCTCTGGGTGCTCTCCCCCAAGGATCCAAGGTAGTTGACTCTGTTGGTTTTCTTGTGGTGTCCTTGACCCCCTCTGACTCCCTCAAATCTTCCTTCCACTCTTCCACAAGACTCCCTGAGCTCCAGCTAATGTTTGGTTGTGGGTCTCTTCATATGTTTCCATCAGTTGCTGGATGGAACCTCTCGGAGGGTAGTTCTGCTAGGCTCCTGTCTGTAAGTATAGCAGAGTATCATTGATAGTGTCAGGGGTTGGCTCTCTCCCATGGGATGGGTCTCAAGTTGGGCCAGTCGTTCCTTGGCTATCCTCTCAATCTCTGTTTCATCTTTATCCCTGCATATCTTATAAGCAGAACAGTTTTTGGTTGGAAGGTTTTGTAGATAGGTTTGTGACCCCCTCCTTCCACTGGAAGGTCTGCCTGGCTATAGAACGTGGCCACATCAATCAATATATATATATATATTGCTTGGAATCTCATCTAGGGTCATCCCCATAGACTTGGGAGCATCCCCTGTCCCAGGTTTCTCCAGCTCATACCAGAGATACCACCCCACATACACCAATCTCTGTTCTTTCTCCCAACCCTCTAACACCCTTTCCTTCCCACACCTGATCTCCACTCCAGTTCCCCCTCCTACCTGGATAGAGGGAGGGAACAGGGCAGAGGAGGGGTGGGAAGAAAAATATTTCTTAGCATAGGGTGCAAAAACATAACTGCAGATCAAAAGGAGTCCATCAGATTTATCCAGTGAGAAGTCTACAGGTAAGAGAGGAAGAAAGTTTAAACAGGAATAAAAGTGAACTAATCTGGCAGCTGTCAAAAGTTGGTTAAGCTCTCAGATCCATATGGTAAAGACAGAAATGCAGGCAGATATTTTCAAAGTATATAATTTTTAAAGAAATCAGAGAAATTCAAAATTAAAGATTCTGAAGCTGCCTAGTAAACTTCCTTTCATCTCAATCCAAGCACGTTCTTTCTATGGTAATTATTCAACTTTTTTGCTCAAAAATTTATGGAAATTAGTCTGATAGATCAAAGTTTAGCTCCTTATATATACCATTAGGTTTTTAACTATATGGTATATGTTTAGTACAGTGCATGCCAAGATGATGGAGATCCATCAGCTGAACAGCTATGAATGCCATATGTAAAACTAAGGAGCCAGTGGGTAGGGAACCCCACCCTTACCATTTCAATAATAACCAGGATCTCGATTTTAAATGTATCTATATAGCTCTGCTTTGCAACTGTGCATGACTGATCATTCAAGGCATGGTATGTTGTGTCTGGCCTCTTTCACTTAACAACACATCTGCAAATGTCACTCACATTATTACATGTGCTTGATATGCATTCATTTCTAAAAATTAAATATTCAATATTCTGCCGTGTGGATACTCTGTCTTACTAGGCTATTGTTCCATTGACAGGAGTATGGCTTTACATTATTGAAAATCAAGATGTGGCAAACACTCTAGTATGTCCTTTGGTTAACATATAAGCACATTTCTCCTGTCTGTACACCTATAAACATAACTATTAGAGGATGTGTATGGAAGATGCTGCCAGCAAGTGCTCAAAGGAAAATTCCCAACCTATTACTCACCAGATAACAAGAATTTCATATGCTTTACAACCTTACCTAATGCGTGGCATTTTAGATACGCTTTTATTAATTCTTTAAAAACTTTGCACATATTCTACTTTCCTCATTTTAACCAGTCTAGACAGTCATATTATCATACTTTACTACAGTTCTTGTTAGTACAGCAACTAATGAAGTTGGATCTCATATTTGTATGGACAATTTGGATATTTTCTTATGAGAAATGTTCGCCTCTTCTCCTACTAAATTGTTTTTCTGGGCCTTTATTTGCAGGGTTTCATTATATTATCTGTATATGAATCATGTGTCAGTTATATGTGTATAGAATGTCTTCTACTCTGTGAATGTGTTTGTATTATCTTAATGATGTGTTTTGGTGAACTGAAATCCTTAGTATTAATGCAAACACACACACTCACACACACACATACTCACATTTACATTATATGCATACAATTATATTAAAAATAAAGAAAGAAACACCTTATGACACCCCCTCCCCCCCAAAAAAAAAGTGCCACAATGCTAAATGTGAAAAAACAAATTCTTGTAGTATTGGGAATTGAACCTACAGCTTTGTGTAAGATGTTCAATTGCTCAACTACTGGGCTACACACACAATCCTATGACTGAAAAGTTCATCTTCATGAGACCTGCATTAAAGAAGATATTTCAAGTGTTTTTTTTTTTAAAGAATGATCTTTCACTTCTAAAATTATTCTAAAAATAATATTCTTCACTTCTATTTATGTATGACATAATATGAGTATATGTGTGTGTCTTATATGTGGTTTGTGTGTTGTGCAGTATATGTGATGTGTGAGTACATGTGTGTGTGTGCTGTGTGTGATGTGTGTGGCGTGTATGGGTGTGTGCATTCATGTGGGTGGGCACAAGTGGATACGTTATGCCAGATAATTCCCTCGCTATTTGCTACTGCATGTAAGGCTACATGTCCCATGAGCTTCCAGAGAATTTCTAATTCCCACCTTCCATTTTGTGACAGGAGCACTGTCACTACAGATGTATAATGCCACGCCCAACTTTTACATGCGTTCAAAGGGACTTGAACTCTGGTCTTCATGCTTACAGGGCAAGCACTTGCCTACTAAGCCTTCTCCCAAGACTCTCTTTCTACATTCTGGAAGAATCTAGATTCCCTGGTTATATTATAGTAGAGTTGGCAGCTACGTTTGTTTGAACATTCAACACCTGATTCATATTCATCCATCCCAAGAAAAGTCAATTCTCATTCTGATTCCTGCTCTTTGAAGTTAATGAGTCTCATTTTCTCTGACCGTCATGAAGATCTCCTTATCTCAAAACTACTGTATTTATCCTGCTATTTTTTGTTAAGTGGATGCAGTCTATTTATACAGGCATCTTTGAGGAAATTTTGGAAATTTCCTGTATTGAACTCTTCAAACCACGTGTTCTAGACTCTTCTTGGGGAGTTTTCTTTTCACATCCTCTTAAAAGTTGTATCTAACCTAACGTCGTTTATATAATATCTCACCCCCCCATGCTTTAATCTTAGTGTTTTCCAGTTTGCTAATCAAATATTCTTCTATGCTCAACCTCACTGCACTTCATTAAACACAACTTAATTCGATTCAAGAACTACCACATCGGTTGCTTTGTGTGGATTTTAAATTTAGGATCATCACCTAAGACCATTTTTCTCTTTCCTTGATCATGTTAATTTTCACAGGTGCCACTAAGTCCTTGCTAGTTGTCTTTCACATCTGCATCACCTGCTATATTCTCTCTGCTTTACCTTTTGTCTGTCTAACTGTTCTTATTACACAATAGAGAGAGCACAGAAGCAGTCCAGGATCTTCCACCAGAACAGGTGTCTCCTGTCGGTATAGCATTTGAGAGCCCAGTGAATCTATGGGACTAGGGATAGGCTGCATTTTCAAGGTATCCTCTGGTATTTGCTTTCCAGAATCTGTGACAATCCCTGAATCTTAAATGATACATCTTTATCTCTTTTATCTTTTGAGGAGGAAAAGGTAATCTCTCCTCTCCTCTCCTCTCCTCTCCTCTCCTCTCCTCTCCTCTCCTCTCCTCTCTCCTCTGCTCTTCCTCCTCCCTTTCCCTGTCCCCTTCTTCTTCCCCGTATTAGAAATTTTTGGCTCCTTACCCTACCCATGTGTCCACACAGAAGTTGTTCAGAGTCTTGGAAAGAGTTCAGTCTGCATTTGAGTTTCTCTTTTCTCTTCTCCCTGCTGCCAGCTTCTCCAGTTTGTTTCCTACCAGAAGCCTGCTGAGGTTATTCCTCTGCTTTGCTGAATTATTCAACCCAGACCTGAAGCTTCCTATGCAGCCTCAGGATGCAACAAGCATCCAATGGAGAGAGATGATTGTGTGTTAGATCCCTTGAATCTCCAGTTTGCTACCGTAACCCCGAACAATCAATATAACTGTTGCTGGCTTTCCTGACTCCCAGGAACATTTAGCCTGGACCAAGTCCAATCCTCAGAGCTTAGAACACACACACACACACACACACACACACACACACACACACACATACATCACAGAGCCAGCAAATGCCCCAGGGAGAAAGAAAAGAAGAAAGAAAGAAAGAAAGAAAGAAAGAAAGGAATCAGCAGCACGCCTCAGAAGGCCTTCACTCTGTAGTTTAGTTCACTGGGTCCTGGTTCTTCCCAAGGGGCTCTGAGAATTAGAACTATTTGTCTTTGTTATTCTGGTTACTGCAACAGAGAAACCAGCCTGCCGTGACCTACTAGAGAATAAAAAGACTATTACATATTAATAGCTCAAATTGGTCCTTTAAATTTCTTATACTGAAACAAAACCGACTTCCATGTACTTTCCATTTGGCATTCTGACTTTGAAATCTAAGGTCTTTTTCTCATTATGTGTCTTTCAATACTTGAACAAGTGTTTTCCTTGTCTTTCAGTGTAAATAGCAACACATACTATCTTCATTTCTCATAGTTCAATCCCCTGCTACATTGATCTCCATCCTTACATGGTGACAGCTGGCTGACACTCCTTTTACGAAAATAATGAACAAATGTCCCAGAGGCTGTGGTTAAACCCAATGGAAGATCAGCAATAATCAAAGCAAAGCTAATAAATACAATGTAAAGAAAGTTATTTGATGAGTTTATTTTAAAGCGACCTGAGTGGGGAGGAAAAAGCACCATAGAAAATAAACTGTCTGGAATTCATAGAGTGTGATGAAAGTTTCCGAGAGAAAACAAGCTCATGACAAAATGTTCAAGATGATGAAGGGAGGAGCTGAGTCTGTTTGAAGCCTGAGTCTCAAACCGCCTCGGTGTATTCTCAGGATTCGAGTATGTCTTTACATGAGTTGACCTGCATCATCCAAGGAACTTCTGACCAAGGTCAAAAAATGGAAACGATGACACAGTTTCTTAATTCAAATACAGGTGATTATTTGGCACTACTGCCCCTCGATGTGTAGATTGTCAGAGGGGTGCCAAGCAGTCATTCTTAACTCTTAGCACAAAAACATAAAAACATAACCACAAGACTCCCATTCTTCCCAAAAGCAGGCCCCAGTGGTAGCAGGAGAAAATTTAAGCTGTTTGTGGCAATATTTTCCCCCTCTCTGCTCTTGTCTCTTCAAAGGTCTGATTCTCTGTGATGTAGACAGTAGATTTAGTGAGGACTAACTCTTAGGGAAGAGATACCAGCAGAAGGGTTCTCTCTCTCTCTCTCTCTCTCTCTCTTTCTCCCTCCCTCCCTTCCTTTTTACCAACACCCCGTGTGTGTGTGTGTGTGTGTGTGTGTGTGTGTGTGTGTATGTGTGTGTTTCTGTTGTCCTTTTAAAGATGCTAGCTAATGCAACTAAAGCATCCTTAGGCAGGGGAAAGGGAACGTAGGACATACTCAACCCATAACACCATTTGGTCAAACTTGAAATAGACCCTCCCCTCAAGTTCTTTTTGACAATCAATGGAAGAATCTCAACAAATCCCAAGATTGGCTTAGTTCGATCAGTTGAGAATAGTAGTGAAGAGGTAAGAAGACTCATTCCAAGGGTTGAAGTCATACCCTAGAACAAAACTGTACCTGGCTCAGATGTACCACAAAAATGCTCACACGTTTCCCTGTTCCCCCGGAGCATGCATACAGCAAGCACTAAATACATTCTTTCTACTAATGAAAGCTTTTTTCTTCTTTTTTTTTTTGTTTGTTTTTTTGTTTTGTTTTTTGTTTTTTTGTTTTTTGTTTTTTGTTTTTTGAGACAGGATTTCTCTGTATAACCCTGGCTGTCCTGAAACTCACTCTGTAGACCAGGCTGGCCTCAAACTCAGAAATCCGCCTGCCTCTGCCTCCCAAGTGCTGGGATTAAAGGCGGCAAGCCACCACTGCCTGGTTGTCTTCTTTTCTTAAATTCAGATATACCGGATTACCAGGGATGCCATCAAGAAGCAGCATACCTTCCATGTCTTGGATGACAGAAGCTTACTGCCTTACAATTCTGGAGGCTACGTTACAAATTTCAGACCACGGTATACATTCTAGATTAAGTTAGGGCTAGAGTTTGGTTTCTTCTGAGACTACTCAGATAGTAGATTGCCACCATCTGTGTCTTCATGTAATGATCCGTGTTTTCTTTTAGGCCCTAATCGCTAATCTATCTTCCTCCTTCCTCTTTATTTCTAGTTCTTTAAGAATTTCATAAACTCGATTTTGGTCATGTTTATCCCCTTCCTCCAAGTCACCCCAGAACTGCCCCTTTTCCCTACACACAGCTTTGTGTTCTCTTTTTGTTTTGTTTTACAGACATATCTAGTCCAATTTGTGCTGCCCATATATGCTTGTATGTGTGGCCTTCCAGTGGCATACAGCTGGCCTACCAGAGAAACACCCTTAAAGAGAACTGACTCTCCCTCTCTTATCAGTTATCAATTGTCAGTAGGTCTTCAGCTAGATTTCTTTACATTAAAATTTAATATATGTGTATATGTTTGTGTTTGTGTGGAATGTGTGCATGTGAGTTCAGTTAACTGCAGAAGCCAGAAAAGGGTACCAGAACCCCTGGAAGTAGAATTAAAGACAGTTGTGAGCTGCCCTGCATGGTTACTAAAAAACAAACTTGAGCCCTCTGCCAGAGCAGGACATATCCTTAAGTGCTGACACATCTCTCCAGACCCAAGAAATTCATTTAAGAATCAATTTAAGCCACACATTTAGGAATCAAGCAACTTAAAAACATTGTCAGTATTGGACACATTAATTCTAAAAATAGGCAGCTCTCAACCTTCTTCATTAGGTGCTTAGGAGTACATTCAGCTCCTGAAGTAATGGCTACTTGAGATGAGAGAGAGAGAGAGAGAGAGAGAGAGAGAGAGAGAGAGGCTGATATCTAGAGATTCAGATCCATCCACAGTTAAACTGAGCAGGGCCCACAGTTGTTTCTCCCTGGAATCCTTCTATAAATAAATACCATTTAAAAGCACCCAATAGATACATGTAAAGATATAATGCTCAGAACATTTAAGATTAGGAAACACACTGAAGCCTATTTTATGTCAAAGTAGAGAAAGTAGGTCCAGATTTAAAGGAACTATTTTATTCCATCACTAGAGATAATACCAGGTAAACAGTTAAACTGAGATGAGAGTTAGTTCTACTTAAGTCATGGTGAGGGGTTGGGCAACAGAAACCACAGCGGACCGGGGCCTGGGCTTTGGCACAGATCTGGACAGCATTAAGATCAGAAAGAACCAAGAACTATAAAATGGAGCCATGTGTCTCTAACTTCATGACACTGCCTATTTGTGGTTACACCAATGGTTGAGTTCCTCAAAGTCACAACACAGGACCCTGCTCCAGGCCAAGACATTACATAGACTCAAGCTGCAATCGGAGGCAAAGAATGCTATTTAGTCTGAAGCCTGAGTGGATGCAGAGGGCCCAGTGTGTTGAGTGGATGCAGAGGGCCCAGTGTGTTGCTGGTACCTTGTCAGTTCTCCGTATTATTAATCTCTTTGGATGGGAATGGAAGTGTGGGGGTCACTGGTGACATCCTCCCTGAGTTACAGAGGCCAGAACAATGGGGCTAAAACTTAACTCCCTCATCCAGAGCCGTCTATTTTTAAAATCCCTGATAAGCAACATACAGGAAGCTTTTTACCAAGCTAGCCAGCAAAATCTGAGCTTTCAATCAACAATTTCTTTTACTGAAGGTGTGGAGTGTAAAAGAGATCCAGAAACACAGATGGCGTCTCACATCTGCACATGCAATTTCCTTTTCCTTCGTTTTTTATATAAGGCCCTTCTTTTCTTAAAAAAAAAAAAAAATGATAGAATTTTCCAGTAGAATGCAGCCAGCACTGCTTATCGCTTCTGGGAATGTTCCTAACCTCCATCTCTCCATTTTAGCTACAATTTAGGTCTTTTAGTACATGTAGAAAGAGGAGAGAAAGATCTTATAAAGTCCCCTTTATTACATCCTGAATAATTTAATAAGATCTGGTTCCTCCAAAGAGCTAAAACTTTTTAACAGCCTTCCCTCATCCTGATCCCTAAGTTTGTTCAAACGTATTCTTCATAGGTCTTAAGGCCACATTGAACCTAGAAGAGTGTGCTATTGGTATCGAGGGGACAGTAAGGGCAGTGGCTTGCTCAAGGTCACTTAGCTTGTCGTGGCAAAGGAGAACAGTAAATGAGGAAGAGAGTCATAAACCGAATTTTACAATGATGATGAATAGAGATGCAAATGAATGACTCTACCTGCAGGTTAGAGAAACCCATAAGGGCCCAAGGCCCTTCTCTTTATACAGAAAGTCAGATTTATGTGAGAACACAGCAGTGCCTTACCTGAAAAACTGTAAGGGTGTTGCAAAATTCTGGATGCAGATACCATGCTTTGAACTCATGCTTCATTCAGACAAGAGAAAAAAAAATTAATGAATTAAAATGTAAGAATGAAATCCTGGGAAACCAGACATAGCCGTGGGAATGTGATTAAGATAGAAAAGTAATAAAATGACAACACAAACTAGGAAAACGTTTTTAAAGGAATGGTTGGCTTGCCTTTAAAAAAAAAAAACTCTATGGGAATAAAGAGAGTTTGTAGACATGCCATCTCAACAGTCTGATTGCTCTGATGCAGGTCTTTCTCCTGACCTCCAGAGCTAGACAATCTGCTTCCTGACGATCTCTATTGACTGTGTCTTTGCCTTTATTTTTTTTTTAATACCAAACACTTAGCAAAAGTAAATTCAAGCCTGTTGACCTTGAAGTGCATCCTGTTTCAGAGGATGCCCAACTACCAGAGCATTTCTGCATTCTGAATCCTGAATATTATCCTGGAATGCTCTGCTCATTCACCTCTACTCTATATTTTAAAATTAATTTAATTGTTTACATCCTGATTGTAGATTCCCCTCCCTCCTCTCCTCCGAGTCTTTTCCTCTCATATCCTCTCCCTCTATCCTCCACCTACTTCCTCTTCAAAGAAGGGGAGGCCTGCCATGGATATCGACCCCCTTGGTCTATCAAGCTGCAGTAGGATGAGGCACATCTCCTGAGGCTAGACAGAGCAGCCCAATTAGAGGCAAGCGGTCCCACATGAAGACCAAGCTGTGCATCTGTTACACATGTGTAGAGGGCCTAGTTCCATCCCAGATGTGCTCTCTGGTGGGTACCTCAGTCTCTGTGAGTCCCTATGGTCTCCAGTTAGATGAGTCTGTAGGTTTCCTTACAGTATCCTTGACCTCTCTGGGTCCTTCACTCCTTCCTTCACTCTTCCACGAGAATAGACATGGGGAAGCGGAGTGGAGGGAAGGAACTGGGTTGGAGAAGAAGTAGAGAGAAGAACAGGGGGGATCAAATGTGGAGAGGACAGAGGAAGAAAGAACTGGAATTGGGGGTGTGGCATCTCTTGGATGAGATAGAAACCTAAGACAATGGAAACTCCCAGGTATCTATGAGGGCAACCATAGCTATGACTCCTAACAACAGTGGATATGGAACTTGAACTGGTCACCTCCATCCTTAGTCCTTTGGTCTACCCATCTTATCCTTCTACTCCAAAGCTTCTGAAACCTGCCCAGCCCCCTCCTACTTCCATGGCTACTACCACACTGACGTTGTATCTTTTTTTTCTTTCCTGGACCCTCCAGTGGTAGCCTGACATCACTGAACACAGACACTCACGTGTAGCATCTTCTTTTCTCTAGATTTCTATTTTGTAAGCCCAGGTTGATGCCACTCTCCAGTTTAAAAACCCCCATTGGTTTCCAATCACTTTAATCAAATTCAAACAATCCAGGATCCATAAAAATTATTAAATAGCTTCTGAGGAGCTAGAGGTCATGACTGTTGTCAACTTACTATCTTTGCCTCTCAAAAGCACTGGTGAATTTCCCTCAGATAAGAGCATGGCTCTCGGACTTTTGCTTGACCCAAGAAAACAAATGTGACGTGAAGAACTTCTTCTCTAGAGAGTAAGCCCAAGTCCCAGGAAGTCTCCTGTGTATCTGCAGGGCGGCATGATTATGATGCCCCTTACTGACCAGTGTACAGTGTCCACAGCTATGAGACAGGCTGGGAACAGTTGCTATTTGAGACAAGGGAAGGAAGGGCAAGAGAGAAATGACTGAGGAGATGTTGCTTCTCAGTTACCCAGTCAAGTAGAATCCAGACAATTATTGTGTTTTATATTACCTCTTAATGTGTTATCAATGCAATCCTTAAAGCTCAGGGTGATGCTAGCAAGTCACATATGAGGGAGAGCGGCAGGGAATGGGGCAGTGCAATTCAGCAGCAACTATTTGGTTATGGGATCTCCATGCAACCACGGTATCATTCGTCTTCCATTAAGAGCTTCTTGAGACCCAGATCCAGTTTCTAAGATGCTCTTAATCTATTTCATCTAAAACCTACACCATGAAGTTAAAGCACCGGTAACTTATAACACCTAGGAGAGAGAGAGCAAAGCAAAATCTATATTTATACATTTTAGAGGCAAGATTTACACTTCCAATTTTATTTCCTGGATGTTCTTCTGACTATACTGGGGTAGGGATTATGAGGGTGATTTATGGGCACAAGCTGTGCATAAGAAACTCTACTTTTCAGAAGTGTGTTCAGTAGCATCATAAACACACATATCCGTGGCCATGGCTCAGCTTGCTGCCAACACTGCCATGGGCATTGAAGGAACAAAGACAAAAAAAAATCTAAGATCTGAGACCTAGGAGACATCAAACTAGTTAAAACTTTATGTGTATGTTTAGAAAGGTCTAAGGAAGGGGGAAAAAGATCCACAAATGTCTCCAAGGGATCAGCTAAGATGTAGAAAAGTTAAGTAGTTGTTCTCAGGACCGTGAGATATAATTGGAATGATAATCACTAACACACAATAATGCTTAAGACATGCTGGAGAGAGCGCAAACACGAAGCTCCTCCGTCTCAGGCAAGGATGGTTGCATAACTGTTCAACTCTTTTTTTTTTTTCCTAAAGCCTTCACACTGTAGACAGAATTGAATGTGCCTTCTGATGAGAGGCAGGGAGCTGGAGCAGAGGGAATGTGAGGTAACCTGGATGAGGGCCAGCCTCACTCCCCACATTTCCTTTAGAATGCCCCTTTCTCTCAAGAAATAAAGCAATACGTGTTTTATAGAAAACAGCACATTGTGTTCCAGTTAACAGACAACTTCTTTGGGGGTTGGTTTATTCTTTGTTGTTGTTGTTGTTTATGTTAAAGCATCTCTATAGGGGTGGAAAAGGAAGCCTCCACAGGGTAATTTCTACCTTCTGGGATGATTAGACTGTTCGTAATTAATTTTAAAACAAAGCTGATGAAGTTTGGAACAAAACTATGGAAGCCCGGAAGACATTTGCTTCCCCGATTAACCAAAATCTGAAATATATAAAGAATTCCCACTTGGGCTGTTTTATTGAGTCTTGGCATCAAAACAAACCTGCTGGCATACAGGGAGAGGAATGTTATTATTTTATTAGTTAGCATTTTCTATGTATAAGCTTATGTGTATTTACTCAGTTGACATCATCTTTCTCATCCCTTGAGTGAGCACAGAATGGTACAGCCAAGCAGGAAGCAGGAAGTCAGTATCTTATCCTAGAGTTAAAATTCTCAGTGCTTTATATTTACTCCAATGCTTGATGCTGGACCAACATCCTTTCCACTAGTAAGTCAACAATTCTGATAATGTCCAAATGTTTCTCCTTCCTTCGGTCTGACAGATGAAGTTATAAATTTTTGTGCACTTCAATGGGATGGCATCTCAAATACAGATTAATGTGGCAATGGTAGTAATTATCGGAGAAATGACTGTCGGCAGAGTATTTAAAAACTACTTAATTCTCTGGGCTTACTTTGGTTATGTACTCAAACAGCAGTGTGGGAATGACAGGAAGAGAAAGCACGGAGGGTGTGTGGAGTGTTTCGATCAGTAGTGATATTACAATCATCTCTGTCATTTACTGACGATTTATTATCCTAGGAAGCATACATTTATCAATCTCAAACTAACAACAAATCTGGAAGGTGGGGATTGCTACATCCATTTAGCAAACACCAGCACTGTGGCTCTCAGGGGTTAGCCTGCCCAAGCTCACTCTTCCGTAAGTAACGAAGAGTCACGCTGTGTTTCCAAGCCCACCGCTAATGATTCAACTCATCCTTCCTCTTCTCCCATTTTCTCTGCTCCCACGGTTTACGCACATGCCTGTCATCCTCCATAGACACATGCTGTAATATTCCAGGGCTCAGCAGAGGTATCCAAAATACAGATTAATGTCTTTGAATTAATCACTTCTCATAAGCCATTCTGACCCCAGCCTAGAAGAACTGAAGGTGCCCCCTCAAAAGCAAGAGCCATGCTTAGTTATCTTGAAATTTCTAAGGCACAGCCCAGCTCCTGAACCTTAGTTCATGTTCAAGAAATAGGAGAGCCTGCACTGCCTTGACTGGCAATTTAAACTGGATCCAAAGTAGAGTAAATGTAAACCCATTCACTAGAATGTTATCACTGAACTGCTGTCAGCTTTCTCAAACACACAAAGATGACCTTTTAGTGTTGAGCAGAGAATTTTTAAACATTAAAAAACGGGATACTTTTCATACTACGTTTCAGTTAAAATTTAGTTTGGCTATTCCTGCATTTGCTGTTCCTTTTCTCTGTTACACGTATTAATTATCAAATACATGAGCTAGCTCGCACAACTTCTCCCTTGCAGTCCATCTGTGCTTTCTTCTCAATAATGTATTGAAGTCATGAGTGCTGGATTCATTGCCTTGGCGATTCCCAGGGCACGAGCCGTGATTTCGCTGCAGCAGTGAGCAGAAGGAGAGCTAATGGTTGAGGCAGAAAACACTTAATCAATATCACTCGTGGCAGAAGTTTAAAACCCCAGGCCCCCAAGCAGATTTTGTAAAGGCTAAGATCAAGGCCCCAGTCTTTAGGAATGCATTCACTGTACTATGAGGTTGAGAGCTGCTTTCTTGCCTACCAAATTCCCCATTACTCCACAGGCTTCTCAGGGTGATGTCAGTCCTACAAATAACTCCCGTGACTCAGAGGCAAAACCCCTGCAAGAATGAGGCAGGGAATGTAAGGTTTCCAGGAAGATCTTTACCTCCTGAAGATATGGGAGTTGAAGCAACAGACAAAATATTCACTCTAAATTAGCACAGGGCAGACAATGATAAACTGTCAGTGTCAAAGGGTATCTAAAAATTATATATTAGACCTGGGACTGGTGGGGTATGCTGGGGGTTGGATGGGTCCAGAGAATAGGCCAATAAAATTATGAGCAGAGAAGACTGATGAGCAGGAGCCGTTAACGACATCAACGGATGCTGAACCAGTTGTGTGCTGCAGTTGTGTGCTCAATCACAAGCCACCTGTGTGCTCTGACAATAAAGCAGATGCTTGCCTAAGGGTCGGGGAGGGCAAGTGTGATCCGGGGACTACTAAACAGCCTGCCTTGTACTTAAAGACTTCTGCGTTATTAAACATCATGAAGTCTGAATCCCTCTGGATCCCATGAGTCTAATCTGTTATAGATGGAGTCTCGCTTTCTTCAAAACCATGGTATTTGTATAATCAGAGGTGGTTTTAAGATGCAGTTTCTACACCATCACATATAAACAAAACGCTTGTCTCTGCCATTTCATTGAACACATGTGTGAATGAAGCAATCAATACATCAGTTAGCCAATAGGTACAGCACAACCTTCCAGTGTTCTTCAGGGGGCTACTACCCCCTAAGATATGCAATCTCAAGTGCTATCATATGCCATCATATGGTCTTAGTTATCATGCCTCTTTCTTTCCTGAAACAGGAAGTTGCTATGCCAGCATGTTCCTTTTCATAACCTATTGCACACATTATAGCAGCATCACTGGAATTTTAATGTATGATTTATATGTGTGATGCCCTTTTCGGTCATTTGTTTTCTTCATATACATACACATACATACATATGTACTGGGAATTGAATTCACGGAGTTATACATTCTAGGCAAGTATTCTACCACTGAACAATATTCCCAGGCATTAATTTGTATCTTCAGATTGCCCTGCAGAAGGAGATAAGAATTGATCAGCTTCAACATAACAAGAGCAACTCAGTCTTAAGAACCTAAGTGCATTTATCGGATGACTGGAAATTTGCCCGTACTGTAGTCTCGGGTTTATGTCTCTTCATAATAAAAAGCAAAATGAAGAAATCCTTAAAATATAAATCCCAGTACTTATAAGGATGAACAAGAAAGATGCTAAGATGTTGTCCAGGGCAACCTGGACTACACAGCAAGCACTGGACAAGCTTGGGCAAGGCCTTGTCTCAAACAACAGCAATAAGACGCAGTTAAAACAACCCATCCAAAATATGTCAGTTGTACTTATAAGGTATTTGGAATAGTTCCCCTTATAAACTCCAATTCAGTTCGAATTTGACAAGTTTCCAAGATCAACAATTCCAGGTCAAGGAAGAGTTGCCTTCTTCTGAGTAAACATGATGTCAGGGCTCAGATGTTTCCGTCTCAGCAATCACAGAATAATAGCAAGTATTAAAAGCAACCTATACCTGCACTTACAACTAGTCTAAGATTTCTGCCGGTCTTACTTTCTTCCATATTGCTGTGGTAAAATATCATGAATAAAGGCAGTTTAGGAGCAAGGGGGTGGGGGTTATTTGGTTTGCAATTGCAGATTCCAGTCCATCAATGCAGGGAAGCCAAGACAGGAACTGGAGGCAAGTCAGGTCGTTGCTTCACATCCAAGAGCAAAGGGAACCTATCCGTGCTTGCTTAGTGCTCAGCCAGCTTTCTCTACTCTTAGACACTTCAAAACTCCAAACAGGGGAATAGCACTGCCCATAAGTTTTGAATGGTGACAGACAGAGACATAGGCCATCAGTGTGCCTCATACCATTGCTCTTGGCGTCACTGTAAAATGTTTGGCGTAGTTTGTGTCTGGGATGGAAATCCACAAACTTTGATGGATAAAGATGAATAACAGGAGAAAACCGACAAGGATGTCCCTAGCAAAGTCCCTAGCCATTATCAGCATACATATCTGTATCTCACAGTATTATCAGGACTCCATTAATATCTCTTAAAACGGAAACCTGGGTAGAGACTTGGATATTGAAAGTCAGATTAAAGACTGTTTATGTTTATGGCTCTGTTCCTTTATGTGAGGCATCTTCAACCTTGAGAAACTAAAGAATCACGGTGACTCCTTCGTCTGATCTTGATACACTGATAACAGACACTTGCTCATTTTCATAGATATTTAAATAACAAAGCGAGATAGACTATGATGAATTGGTAATGTCTATAAAAGACTGAATTTTCTGCACAGAAAAGCATGTATCCCATAAATGATCTAACTAACGTTTCTTTTATAAATTAAGGTTTATGATTTTTTTTCCATTGGTGATCTTGTACCATTCAGGTTGTCAGTTAAAGTTATAAGCCAGAGAATCTAACAACAAAGAAATCAATTACAGATCTTTCACAGCCACAATTCTCCCAGGATTCTCCATTTTTTTTCATGCTGTTTATATAAATCGTGGAATGACAAGCTCTGTTCAAAGGAGTGAAGATCTTCTCTATGTGGGGTGCCCTGGTGATAGAAAAATCACCACATAGCCTCAGGCTTCCATAATCAAATGTGGCTGAGAATTTTAGGTACACACACACACACACACACACACACACACACACACACACACACCATCCAAGCACGTGCCCAAAGAGCCCAGAAGAGGATGTCAAATCCCCCAGAATCACCATTGGTTGTAAACCAACTGATATGGGGCTTGGAATTAGACTTCAGTCCTCTGGAAGAGTATCAAGTGCCTGTAACCATTTAGCTACCTCTACAGCAACTCATCTTTAGTTTTAAATGTATATTCCATGCCTACTTTGAACCTCAAGAGGAAACCAAAGAATTACATTGTTGCATGAAACAAGATAGACCATTAAGAAGTAACACCTCACTTTTTTTTTTCTGTCACACAGCTAATTTTTAAATTAGCTTTTATCAAAGCAGAGTTGAAAGGTAGTTCTCTGCTTATGCATCTGCTAATAAGACACCACTGTGGAAAACACAGCCATTTAGCTCGTCCATTATCTCTAAGAAACAGAAGACCTACTACATGCTATGACGTGATGGGAAAGGAAATGGAAATGCCCCTGGGACGAGGCAGCTTGTGATTAGCAGGTTAGAGTGTGAAAGGGGAGACAGAAATGAGGTGAGGCGGCATCAGCCTAGCACCGAGGAAAGCTAGGTACCCTCCTCCTGCCCAAGAGTTAAATGAAAGTGACACAGAACACTAATGAAATCTGGACATTGAGTTCTGTTTAAATGTCAACAAACCTGCCTAATAACAAGGTTATTTTGTTAGGACTTACGTTTTTAAAAAGCTTATATTGGCTGGGCAGTGGTGGCGCACGCCTTTAATCCCAACACTTGGGAGGCAGAGGCAGGTGGATTTCTGAGTTCGAGGTCAGCCTGGTCTACAGAGTGAGTTCCAGGACAGCCAGGACTACACAGAGAAACCCTGTCTCAAAAAAACAATAAATAAATAAATAAACAAACAAATAAATAAATAAATATAAAAAGCTTATATTTGTAGCCAAAAAAGTGAGTAATGGATTAAATACATATTAGTTTACCTTTCGTGCTGCGCTTTACAGATATTCTATTCCCTGCCAGCCACTCCACTGACAAGAATTCCAAAGTTTTATCAACACACAAGCTGATACAAAGCCCTGGGAAGTCTGTATTCCCTGTTGAGTTTACCATCTAGACAGATAGATAAGGTTAATTCCTATGAAATGATAACAATGTATAAATGATGCCCAAAGGACCAGTACAAACAAGGGGCATAGGTACAATACCTCAGAAAAAATGACAGATCTCATACTCCATTTTCAACACTCCACCCTCCTAGGAAGAATATTTTTCTTGCAAGTAAGATACATGAATTTGTTCTCTTCTTTCAAGGTCCCTAGAGCAGCCAATAAGAGATGTGCGTGTGTGTGTGTGTGTGTGTGTGTGTGTGTGTGTGTGTGTGTGTGTGTGTGTAGGGATGTACAGATAAATACATAGAAAAGCATTATTTCATGCCAATGTGTATATAGACATAAATTCCTAAGAAATTCACGGCAGAATCAAATTTTTCTGAGTAATTTTTCATAATGGACATTGGACATGCTATCTGACCTCAGGTTCAGCATTCTCACGGAGACTGATGCACATCTACAACACTGCCTCAGTTAGCTGCAGATAACTTCATTTAAACTCTGAATTAATCTCATAAGTTTGATTTAAGAACTCAGCATTCATCAGGATGTAATAGCATCACTGGAAAACCTGTATAAGGTTTAGAAAGTGCTTTAACTTTTGTATTGTGGACGAGAGTGGTTTTCTTTCTTTCTTTTTTCTTTTTTTTTTTTTTTTTTTTTTAAGAATCGGATGTTGCTGGGGTTTTCCTCCCCATCTGGATCCAGAGCAATCTTTTGGGCTTTAGCAATCCTACAACCCAGTCCTGCTGCTGCACCTGTAGCTGGAACGACAGGTGTCATATCATCATGTTTGAAGGACCTCACATTATGATGATGTATAATCAACACAGACTGTTTGCCAGGGAAACAGATAGTCATTAGGATCCAAGGAATGAGGGAAGGCTCCTGTGGAGTCCGAAATGTCAGTCCTAACCCACAGGACAATTATTATTTGTGGACATACAGGAAATCAGAGTCAGAGCTGGGGAGATAGCTCAGAGAGGAAAGCGCCTGTAGGGCAAGGTGAGTGATCCAAGCTCAATACCTAGAACCTACATAAAGGTAGGATAAGAAGTGACTTCAGAAAATTGTCCTCTGATCCAACTCTTCTTACATACAGCATATATAATACATCCAGATAATAATAATAATAATAATAATAATAATAATAATAATAATAATAAATATAGGTTTAAAAGAATCACAGAATCTATTTTATTAAAATGCTGAGACCATAGTAAACTAAGAGAAGAAAACTTCTGAAAAGGGCACTAGAATATAAAAGACTACCACATAAATGCCACCAACCATGGGAATCTCGTATAGAGACTGTCTCTGAGACCACACTGCCCTGTCAGTCACACGTAGAAATCTGTTGTCAGTCTCTTCTAGAGCAACGTCACAGTTATCTGGTGCTTGTTTTGTAGTTTCTAAAATAATTGGTGATTTCTAGTCTTTCAGGCATACAGAAATTTGACTCAGACATCAACTTCTGCATCATGAATGCACTTATAACTCCCTTCCCTGCCCCAGAATGGAGGAAAAAAAGTCAAAAAAACAATGTTTTCAAACCAATTAGAACACCGCACCTCATTGCACAGCAGTATGAAGAAACTGATTTGGAAATGCAGCTCCAAGATTAGCCGAGCCTTTGAGCCGTAGTCTCAATTTGGGTCTCATCACTTCACCTGGCAATGATGCCAATTTAGTAGGCATCGAGCTGTGCAGAAAGATTTGCATGTAAATGAACACTGTTTGGGGGCATTTTGCTCTGCTTCGGTAACAGAGAAACATCACCATGTACTGGCATTACAAAAATAAAACAGAGGTTAATGCAAAAAGGTCCGGGATAGGGCCCATTACTGGGAGGACTAATTTGGCAGGTACGTCAAACTCCTGGAGATCACGAGGAGTTCTAAAAAGCACAAGAAAAGTGCAAATGGAGAGAGTGTTTTGGAGGACAAAACAGAAATAACATCCTGAAATTCATAAGGGGAAAAACACCACAGAAGCAGTATTTCATTTAATATTCACGTTAAGGTTTCAGAGTTTAAATATATAATTTGCAATTTTCATAATAGAATAAACATTAAAGTAAGTCCAAGCTAAAGCCAGTTTCACAATAAAGATTAGAAGTGGAAGATTTAAAAATAATTCAAATTTTTAAAAAGGGTCCAAGCCTTATGGAGGCAGCAGTATGTGCCTCAACAATGACGTAGATTTCTGATAATTCATTTTCAACCACTACTTCTATCCTGAAGTTATATTATCTTAAATCTCTTCATAATTAGATGTTCATATAGTCCTCTAATCATATAGTTCCCATAAAGCTTAGTTATCCTAGAATCTCTTCATTTCTTTGCAGTTGGCACTAAATACCTTCTTATTCTCCAATTATTTTTTCACTAAGTTCACAGGACCATGTATAAGTATGGCATATATAAATATATCATAAATAATGTAAAATATAAAAAATAAAAGTAGAAACACAATTTCCTTCATTCAGTGTTCTAGTCTGCTTCAAAAAAAGAAAAGGAAGAAATAATAATAACTCAGTGGTTGGTGTGCCTCTCCTCATTTTATTCTTTGGCTCGCTGCCTTTGTGCCAGGGAGACACTGGAGCGGGTTCCACAGTAGCCACTTGTGGCTGTGAGAATCATAACGTCATATGTGATGCAAAACAGGGGCTTATAAAAGATGCTGGCATGGTAGGTGCAGATAGATGTGACAAGGTGTGTTTCCAAGCACAACAAAAACAAGCCTGAAAGGAAGAAAGCCCAGAACAAAGCGGACGGCTCCATACCAGGTCAGTGCGCAGAAGCTTGTTGTGGGCTTTATATGTCAAGCTTGGCAAACTTCACAAAAATCTTTCCCTTAGCCCTGCCAGTCCCTACTATAGTAACCCAGCATCTCCAGCAAGCATTTTGTCGGATAATACCAAGTCTTAGCCAAATAAACCTAAGCATAAAAGCAACAGGGAAATAGTTAATAATCTATGAACTCAAGAAAGTTGTGGTCTAATATGAAATAAGACATGTACGAATAAAGACGGAAGAAGACAGAAATTTAAAAGTATTCCTTCTGGGTTGTGTATGTAGCTTAGTTGGTTTAAAAAAAAATGCGTAAGAAGCAGGAAGCCCTGGGTTCGATCCCAAGCACAGCAAACAACTAGGCTCCGTGGCAGACAAAATCTAGCACCAATCAGAAACTGGGTCAGGAGAATTCGAAGTTCAAGGGCATTCTTGAACTACATGGTGATTTTTATGGTCAGCCTGGGCTGCATATGAGCATGTTCAAAACTATATTATAATAATAATAATAATAATAACAACAATAACAACAACAACAACAACAACAACAGTAGTAAGCCTACCATGAAGTAGATCTGGAAGGAAAAAATACCTTAAGCATTCAGAGGAGGATTACTGAGAACAAAAGCAGGTAGCTGGAGTGAGTGGCAGTGAGGAAGTATACTTCCTGAGGGGAGCTTGTCTCTTCCGTGACTACTTGAGTGAAGCCAGCACAGGTCTGTGCACAATCCATGAGGACCAAACCATGGCACATTCCTCTGCCTCCAGTAACCACAACCCGGAGAATAGGTGAATGTTTCTGTTTTGTTTGGAAGATGCCAGCATGGTTTATGAAAATGACACATAGCTAATTCCTATTCATCCCCGACTGCAAATTGAAAACAAAAATCAAAACAAAAAAACCAAACCAAAAAAATACAGCATTCTTAAGGATCAAAGTTATCTTCACAAGTGGCCACATCATTTAAATATTACAGATATATGCATATATGTATATGCATATATATATATGTGTGTGTGTGTGTATATATATATACACACACACACACATCAAAGACAAAGAGTCTCTCATTTCATAAGTCTCTCCACATCACTTAGGTACAATTACTAAGATACAACTGTGTAGATACTCATGAAGCTACTAAACCTAGAATTTATTTCTTTATTTATTCATTTTTGTACTCTAAATGTATTTTGCTGCAAGGGGAACTATGACCTTTTAAATCGAAATCTTATTTTTTCCATCTCACAACTTCACTCCATAATAGCTTACCATAATGCAGCCTCTCACACAAAGCCAACTGAATCACTGTGCTCCCGCAAACAGTGTTTCCCTACACACTATTCTCAAATTGCAGTCACTGGGAAAACTTCATCACTCTCTTCTTGCAATCTCAAAGTGACAATCAAAACGTTCTAGCCGATGAGGTAGAAGTTAAAACAATGTATCAAAATGGAGTGCTAAGGGCCAGATTGTAACTAAGAATTTTTAAATACTTCCAGGGTTTTTAAAATTAGACCTACTTAAGGCTTAGAGATAGATGGCATAATTTGGGCTCCTAATTAAGCGCCTCTTGAAAATGTTTTTTAAAAAGTTTACCAGTGGAACCAAGGTGATTAAAATTAACGAGTCAACAGTCTGTTCTGTACATACCAATTAACCATTAGAATGCCCAAGTCTCCCAGAAGGTAGATGGCTCTTCAAATAAAACACTTTCGGGGTAAAATATATGATCTCCATTGAAGAGTCTATAAAAGTAACTATCCAATCACCTCTTAGCAATATTGACTTGCCACTAAATCTAAAACTTAACAACAGGAGTCTCAAACAGAAAAAGAAGTACATCTCATTTGCCATCTTTTAAGGATGAATGATGTTAGTAGAATCGGTCGATCAGGACACAATGTATATATTCGACATCTTAAACACACATGTATCATATTTGTCCAGCTCACACTGGCCACTGCTTTTCTTTTTTTTCCTCTGGCCTCTGTCTGGCTCCTGGCCTATACTTTCACTAGAAAACAGAAACTGCCTTATTCATATCTTCTCTCAATTTCCTCCTGTCTTGATGTCCCCCAACATCTACCTAGAAAGGTTTTACTTATGGAAAACAAAACAGTGTCATTCAATATGAAACAACACAAACCACATCTTGATTGAAATATATATATATATATATATATATATATATATATATATATTCTTATTAAGGGATTTAATTTAATATATATATATATTAAATTAATATATATATTCTTGTTAAGGGAATAGTGAACAGAATCTGAGCTGGGGAGATAACTCAATTAGTAAAGTGCTTGTCCTGCAAGCATAGAGACTAGAAACCAACTTAATCTAATGCACATTTTAAAAGCCAGGCACAATGGGCCTCTTGAAATCTTAGAGCTGGGAACACAAAGATAGGCAAGTTCTTGGTTGGGGCCCCCTAATCAACCAGTCTAGCCTATTTGGTGATTCTCCTAGGCCAGTGAGAGAGGCTGTAAAGTATATGTATATGTGTATGTGTATGTGTATGTGTATGTGTATGTGTATGTGTATGTGTATGTGTATATGATGTATATGTATATGTATATGTATACACACACACATATCTGTATGTGTGTGTGTGTGTGTGTGTGTGTGTGTGTGTGTGTGACCTCAGGACTCCATATGCACAAGCAGTTGTGCGCGCACACACAAGTGCAAAACACACAAACAACACCAGTGTTCTCAAATCGTAATTAGTAGCAGAAGTCTTTGTATTTACGAAAACCAGACAGAATGTAGAGTCTGATTGAAAACTAACCTATACTGACCCCCAAGTCATCAGAGAACTGTAACTTTGAAGTCACCCCTGGTTCCCCTGAGCAATCTCAGCATACGTGACCACTGGAGTATTTTAATGATTTTCATCTGAGTCCTGTAGCGCCTCTAACATGAAAAACTGCTCCGTATACTCCAACGCAGTAAATATTATTACCACAAGAGGCAGAAACCAGCTCTCTTAAAGGCATCTCTGCCTACCCACATGCTAAATTATGTTTTTCACCTGAGGACCTTGGGTGCCAAACTACACTATAAAACCATGGGGTAGCCTAGGAAACCCTAATGCTTGTGTCACTGCAAATAAGAAGGCTGTTTGGAAATAGTGTCAAAATAATAATAATAATAATAATAATAATAATAATAATAATAGACACACTATGTGCAGTGCTCTAGCGTATGAGGTTGAGTTAGACAGAACATGATAAGGGGCAGTGAAGGTGGCAGTTAAGTAGACAGGTAATCAGTCCTGGGCCTCTCTAGGAGAATAAGCTCAGACTAATTATTTAAATTAAGTCTTAGTTTCCTCAACTGTAAAGTGGGGATAAGTATATTCATGTGAACTGCTAAAGGCTTTGCAGGACTTAAAATAGTTAACACAAGACCAGCACACACACAAAAAAACAAAAACAAACAAACAAACAAAAAACCATGGTACCTGGCTCACAATCAGTGTTCAGTGAATCATGGCGATACTAATGTTCAAGTGTCCTGCCAGGTGTCAGTCAAGAATTGGAGCAAATGCTCATAGCTAACCTAAGAAGCCAAGCAGAGAAAAGCAGCGCTACGAAACCAAAAGACATTAAATCAGACTTTGACTCTCAGCTGGAGACCCAAGCTACAGTGTGATACTGGCTTGCAGGGTTTCTCTTCACACAACTAGGTTTTTTATCAGCTGAGTCATCACTAAGATAACAATCAGGGGTACAGTTTTCAAGATGACAAGTGAGCTGGTGGGGATTCGAGTCTTAATATTATTCAGATAACACCACCAAGGTGTTCTTCTATTTTAGCTTTAAATAAAACTACTAGCCTGTCCACAGAGCTCATGCTTTACAGGGGTGAACAACTGTTGCTGACTGACTCCTATGTATAAAGTTGCACAGGCCATAGCAAGATGCAAGATTAGTCCAGAAAATCAGCTTACGTAATGAAAGCAGAGGTGTCAACGCGAACAGTGACGTCATCAGCATGAAAACAAACAGTGACGTCATCAGCATGGCTGCATTATAAGTTACAAGTCCCCTTTAAGAACCTTACAAGCGATGCCATGATATATATGTGTGTACGTTGATATTTATCCATAAAATAATGTACCTAAGGATGTTGAGTTCCCAGAATAACATATATTTCAAATTCCACATCTATCCCCCGAGAGATATGTTTCAGATAGGATTACATCAAAAGAAAAATCTTGGAAAGAAAGAAAGCATTTGCTACTTATATGCTGTTTATATTTAGTTATGTAGGTATGACTTTGAAATTCCTAAATTTCTATGCATCTCTATAAAGACTGGGTATGTTGATCACTACAGCAAACAAGATTATGATCCTCTGAGTGAGCTCATTGACAGCAAAGGTGAGAGAATAAGGTATATGCCACTGTATCAAAAAAAAAAAAAATAGAAAGACATTTGGAACTAGAAGAGAGAGTTGAGACAGACTGACAACACTGTGTTAACTTAGTACTCCTGCTATAAAACTGGGCCCACTAGCTGAGCAGCGGTGGCGCACGCCTTTAATCCCAGCACTTGAGAGACAGAGGCAGGCAAATTTCTGAGTTCGAGGTCAGCCTGGTCTACAGAGTAAGTTCCAGGACAGCCAGGAATACACAGAGAAACCCTGTCTCAAACCCTTCCCCCCTCCCCCCCAAAAAAAGCTTGTTTATATAAGTGTATCTATACAAGCAGATTCCACAGAGAGAATATAAGGTTAAAATAATTTCCCAATCATATCTCAGAAACTGTAAAAGGAGTGTTTTCTCTTATAAACACAGGACTGAATATTACATGTGAGTAGGGAGAAAGACGACTAATAACCGGTAACTTTAACTGTAAATCTTTTGTGTAAACAACATACTGATGGTGATATAGAAAACAGCTTCTAAGGCAAATATCACTGATGTCAAAAAATACTATTTTATCAAAACTGAATTTTTTCTAAGGGAAATTACCTAAATGACTGGCCCATACTATTATGATAGCATTTAATAATTTCTTAATTTAGTCTCTTTTGAGAATGAATTTTTATATACCTGAATCTCCACAAATTAGACCTCAATAATTACCTCACTTAGAAAACAGTGGCCTAAGGGACTAAAGGAAACTTTAATTAATTATTAGTAAGAGTTTCATCAGGTAGGACTATATTAAAAGAAACTGGTGCTTCAAATACAGGGTTGGAAGGTCTCACTTTCGAGATGATGTTGTGGAAACTCTAGCAGTGATTGTAAGAAAATAACAAGTTTATTAAATTTAAATAACCCGTTGCCATTCCTAGGACACTTTCTGCTAGCTATGATGGGTACTAAGGAAAATCTATTTATTTTCTTGCTTACCAGGACTTGAATACCTTAAGTACAAGGGAAGAACATATTAGAAGACCCAGGTGTAAAAGAGGAGGGGGTGAGAGAGAGAGAGACAGACAGACAGACAGATGGAGGATGGAGGGAGAGAGAGAGAGAGAGAGACAGACACAGACAAACAGACACACAGACAGACAGACACACAGACAGACAGACACACAGACAGACAGACACACAGACAGACAGATACACAGACAGACAGACAGATGGAGGACGGAGGGAGAGAGAGATTGAGAGAGAGAGAAGGTAGAGGAGGGAGAGGGAGAGAAAGAGGAGGGAAAGAGAGAGGGGGAGAAGACAGGAGGGGTGGGGGAGAGAGAATACTCATGCACAAGTTAATTTGAAACAAGATAAGGAAAAGGTTCACATTCACTTGACAGTCCTACAGTGGAGCAGCAGATGCTGCCCCTGCTGTACTTGGTAGCAGATGGGGTTGATACAGATTGTCTCTGACCCTCACAGTATCTGTTTGTTTAATGCCAGCTGGTAGTTTCACCATCACCACTCAACCATCAGCCACACTGCAGTACAAGGATCTGTCCCAGCAAACGGATCCAAAGTCAGAATAGACTGCAGGGACCCCAGTAGCTTCCTGAACCTCTGCACTCAGCGTTCCAGCTGATATCAAAAGCATATGGAGCTTTTACACACTAGTATTTTAGATCATTTAAACACAAGGGAGTGGGTTTCCTTATATGCAGAATCTTCTCTCTAGACAATGAGACTATCATAAGTTGTTGTCTGCTGAGTTCCCAGACGTCTGCCTTGTAACCAAAAGGTAAAGACGATCACTCTTTGGGGTAAAACCCAATATACACAGTGCTGCAACTAGTAGTACTGAGTCATATATTAAGTAAGTACGTACCACATCTGACGTGCGTCTGACTTCCCACTTTAATTCATTTAAGAATCTAGTATCACACATCAATAGTGTGCCTGGCATCCTATGATATCGCTACGAGGTAGGAAATCCATCAAAACTATATGTAACAGTTTTAATGAGGAATAATCAGAAAGACTGCTTTTTTCACATTATAAGCGGTTAGTATAAAATATTCCTTCCCATAAAAATCCATATAGTGAATATACCTCTACTTATATTTTACTGTATTTAGGTTCATTTTTTCTTATATAATTGACATTACAAAAATATGCAATGATTTCAATTAGACACACTTTCTATACAAGTGTTAATCCAACACAGCATTTGCTAAAAGTATAGCCTTAATGTTTTTTCCATAAACAGAGTGAACTAGACCTTTTGATTTTAAATAAAACTTTTATATTCGTACTTAAAATTTTAATGGATTTAGTAAGTCCTGTATTTGGAGGCCTCTATAGGAGTCAGTTCTTTCCCTCTATCATGTAAGTACAAGAAATTAAACTCACTTTATCAACCCATTGAGCAATCCTTCTAGCCTCTAAACTCTATTCTAGTTTTAGTATCTACAGGATAAGAATTACATTTAAAGTAAATATCTGGGGAAAATGGTTCAATAGGTTAACTACCTGCCACACATTCCTAAGGACCAGAATTTGGATCCCCAAAATCCACATAAAAACTGGTTGGGCATGATAGCCTACCTGATTCTCTAGCTTCTGAAGGTAGAAGGCAGAGGATCCCCAGAGCAAGCCAGCTAGCAAAAGCTTGCTGCATCAGCAAGCTCTGGGTTTGATTGAGAGACCCTGACTCCATCGATAAGATGGAAGGGTAACAAAAGATTACAGAGGAAAAAGCATCAATACCGCTTTTAAGAACTACCTTAATTTCGGGAATATTAAATGCAAACATGCCCCAATGCTGAAACAATATACCCATGCACAAGGTTTATCAAAATGAATTGTACGCAATAATGTAGGAAATGTGGGATTTTAAAACACATAATCAGAATTAGCCACCTAAGTGCTATGATTCAAAAATGGAACTTTGCCTTATAGAGACCAGTTTTCCCTAGACACTAAATGCAACCAGGAAATGTGTGTGTACATAAAAACACACAAATAATAAGTATATTCTGGCATATTATTTGCCAAAATGTAATCGTGGACATCGCAAATTCTTCACAGGAGAGTTAATTCCATGGAAACCAGGATGGACCCCAAATAAATGCAGGAGTTATGCATTTCTATGGTAGTTAATAACAACAGTAGTCTAGCAGATATGTGACCCACGGGCATCATTGAGTACTGATTTCCCAGAAGCTGATATGAATCTATGCACCCAACAGTGGGTCTAGGTTTTTCTCTCCTATGTAGCTAAAACATATTCCTGCTGCACACTTATTTTACATAATAGCATTTCAGTGCTCAGAGCAAACTCATCTGTAACAAAAAGAAGTTTGATTTTAACCATGAATATCTTATATTAACTGTTACGTGTTTTCTCTGTGACCCTCCAATGGTTGTGACTGTTGGTATTAGGTTTATGTGCCATATAGTTCCACGTGTCAAATTTGAGAATGCCACAGAACCAGGAAAGACTACATAGGAACTTCCCTGAGTAAATGGAATTATTCTTCCAACTCTAAGGACTAAGACCTATATATTTAACATATTGAGATACTCATCACAAATAGTCTCAAAGAAAAGACTGTTTGGGCTGAGAGAAAAAAACTAAGGAAACCCTTTTATACTAATGGAGAAGCAACTGTGGATAAGAGGTCAGGGGTGCAAAGAGAAGAGATGGAGGAGACTCTGTGCCTAGAAAGGACAGGGCAAACGGTAAAGAAGTAGGTGATACAGACTTGACATTGTGTCTCCTTTGGCTTCCTGCTCTAATTTCAGCTGAGACCCGAACGGCATTTAGTCTGAGATGCACAAACATTGTATCCATTTGCCAAACAAGAGTGGTACAAGGTTTCATTCAATGAAATTCAGCAACATGAATGAGCAATTATACTGGCCTATTTTCTGAGACAGTATCACAAAAGTGAGGACTGATTGAGTTACGAATTCTGAATAAAGGTGGTTTATTTGGGCTCATGGTTCCAGGGAGACAAAGTCTCAAGACCTCATTTGGTGATAGACTTCTTGCTGACAGAGTACAGACCTTCACAGGGTGAGAGTCGGAGAGTATGTGTGTCCCTTTAAGGCTCCCTCTGCTGCTTCTCAGTCTCTTCCTATAAAGGCACAGGACTCAATATTTGGAAGTCTATTCTAATGAGCATCTAACTATTTATCTCCCAGATATCCCAGATCCAAAAATGAGTCAGGTTGTTCCTCCCATCTTAATACATCACAGTGAAACTAGAGTGTCAATACCTGGACCTGAACAGAGGACCTTTAAACACCACATAAACCATAACACACAATAAACTAAGGTCAGGGCTGAAGGTTTCTCGATGCTTCCTTGACTTTCTATGGCAACAAGAAAATGAGCGGAAATATTCTCTAGACTATGGCATCTGGCTGTACCTAAGACTCTTGCAGTCTCTAACCCGTGTTCCTTTGTGTCTGTAACTGTTGTAAATTGCTTCTGCTGCTTTACTCTTCAGGTTTTGCCGTCTTTGATTAGTAAAAGAGCCCCTTCCCCAAAGTAGCTCCTCCTATGCAGCTTGGTGGAACTTTACAGAAGTCATAGATCTCTTTTATGGTTGTTCCCTATGCTCCATCTTTTAGATACAGAGCTCAAACTACAGTGTTTAATGTGTCAAGGAATCGTCTTAATGAAATCGGAACGAAGGGATTATGAGTAAGCATAGTCAGAATGACTTGACAGTTTTCTGAAGCGTTCTGCAAAGCAAGGTGTGTGAAGAAATCAGGACCCACTGCCTCAGAGACCTCCAGGACAATGGGACCAGGTGGTTGAAGAAGAGTGAGGAGATGCTGATCCATGACAAAGTCACAGAGTCACTTTTTTATAGAATGCTAGTTCCATAAGTAATCAGATAATACTTTTCTTATTTCAAAATTCCATTTTAGACCAGTTAGAGAAAGCCATTTTCTTGACTTACAATGAAGAAAAAAAAAATTTTTTTATCATTTTTAGAACCCCTTAAACTACTATTTATCTGAAGGTTCTATAATGAAGCAGATCCACTCAAGCTTCCAACTTCTGTATTGAATTCGTTTCTGTGAAAATGGCAGAAAGGAACAGGGTACTGTGGGCATAGCAGAGCCACAGACACACAACGGATAGGCAGAGCCACACTTCATTAGTCTCCAAGTCTGTCTTTTGATAACTGACTTTTCTCATATCATCTCTTTTTTTTTTTCCCCAGATACCTTTATCAATGAATGTGTCAACCTTTCTGGCATACGACCAGCCCACAATAAGTTACTGTGGGGTCCATCATGAACTTCTCTCCCATAAGCCCTTTGAAACGAATGCACAGGAAGACACGATGGAAAGCCACCTAGAGACTGAGCTGGACTTGAGCACAATCACGTCAGCTGGCCGCATCAGCGACCATAAACCACAGCTGGCCTGACGGAGCTGAACAGTAGCCCAGGCTTGCTACCCGACTATAACCTCAACCGCAGAAAGAGGAGAGTCTGTTCACTGCAACTCTCGAGTACAAAACAAAAGCAAAACTCCCCTGTTCAAATAAACAAAATTCTAAGGTTGGTTCATGAAATAAAAGAAGACATGAATTGTTTCAAGTCTATACTTTGTAACTAGCTAAGTTGTGCAGTATTTTTTTGACTTTGACAGAGAATGACCCTGAAAACAAAATGATCGTTTTCTTTTTTCCAAAACTCATCCTACCTACGTGTAAAAAAAAAAAAAATTGTACAGCGCTAATGTATTTTTCATATTATAAAGTTTCAATTCTAGAAACGACTGGTATGTACAGTACCGTAATTTAATTATGCTTTACAAACTTTACACCTTTCGGTTTCTAAAATTTTAAATTAACAAACATTATTTCTTGTGTTCTTGAGAGTTACTTGGTTTTGTAGGGGCTGTTTTGTTACTGCATTTGTGCCCAGAAACCTTGACTCTGAAATCTGCTGTGCGAATAATGCACGATTTTTTTTTATCATTACCATGCTTACTGCATAGAATTTTATCTACTTGTTCCAGAGATAATACATTAACCAAAAGAAGGTATTAATTGTTCAGACGTGTAAGAGGTTCTTCAATTACATAGACAGGTCTTTCTTATAAACGAAAAAAAAAACAGATTTTTTTAACAGTTCTTCTAAGACTTAACTGTTGCCTTGAATTACAGCCTAGTTTCTAAGCAGTGAAATGTAATGACAAAGAGGAATATTTTAACAAAATATTTCCGAATGAATGACTCATTATTTCATTCTTTGAGTAACCATTGTTAAGGGTAGGGGAAAGCATGGACCAAACATCACTGGAAACAGAGGTCGTAACCACAGCAACAGACTTCTATACACTTCAAAGGTGCAGCTAAAGTGACAAAGAAAAACCCCTGTTACATCTCCCCGTTGTTAGGCCAAGGTGGGAGGATATGACATAATTGTACAGTAGCAATTTTTTTCTCTTAATTAACTCAAAGTGGTTTATCTAAAAATAACCAAGAGTCAGTTCAAACTGTGCCCGGTTCTTAAGGCAAGTTTTCATTTGGAAGGTGAAACAATATTTGGGGAACATCTTGTAAGAAATGTGTGCCACACCTAAGAAAGAATTTTATACATCTGGTTCTTAGAGGATAAACAGAATAAGACAGAATAGACTGTTCCATTGTTTATGTTGCTGTTGATTTGAGAATTTAGCTGCAAATTATCCAAAACAATAACCAAGAGATGTTGGCCGTCCGTCTAACTCATATATCGGTTGTGTGATTGTGTTTTAAACTGGATTCAAATGAGACAAAGAAAACCTGTTCTTTTCTGCAGCTAAAATGAACTACTTGTGTCTGTCATCCGACAGGTTATTATTGGAAATATCAAGTTTGTTCATGGGAACCAGACATTCCCCTTTTTGGTTTGGTTTGGTTTTGCTTGTTTTTAAAAAAAAATATTTGGATATAAAACTGCAAGTATGAATCGTTATGTGAGGAGAAACATTTCTTTTTTATTTCATGGTTTAACTTGGTATTTGTGACATCAGAAGCAGAGAAGGAAAACATCAGTCTAACAGGTCAAACAATCAAAAGAGGTAGCGAAAAGGTTAGTGAGAAGCATTCTCAAACTGAATTATTTTGCCTCCTAAGACATACTTTCCATATGCATCTAGTTTCACACAGGTTCATCACAGCCAACTTAATACCACCAGAAAGGAAGAAATTCAAAATTGTAAAGCAAGTCTCTGTTGAAAGAAAAAGAAAGTAAAATATTGGAAGAAGCAAATATTAACTTTAATGTAACTACAAATGTCACCGTTCTTGTATCAAATATTTAGCATTCCAGAGTTTGTAACATATTTTGCATAAATTATTTGCTATTCAATATTTTTGTTATGTAAGTCTAATTTTAACCTTAGTTGCTTTCCAGTTTCTTGTTTCTTTGCCATGTATTTTTCTAATTGTTCTTGATCCCTTACACTGAGATTTAGCTCCAAACAACATTTAAAACTGGGTTACAAGTTTATTCTTTGTGAGTCTGAAATCAAATGGAGAATTTTATCATAGAAACCAAAATGTCATTGGCAACTTTTTCATTAGAAATCACTCTCCTAAAGATTTAAAAAAAAAAAAAAAAGGCATTAATTTGTAAGAGTAAGAAACCTTCAAACTTTTCCCAGACACTTTTCAAGTTGACAAATGACTTTTTCAAAAAAAATACCTTACAGTTCCAAAGCCTTACAAATGTGCACAGCACCCTCGATTTCCTGATGCAAACCACTAAAACCTTTTTAATATATTATATTTGCAAATTCTTTGAGAATTCTCATATGTTCACACAGTATATTCTAACCATATTCACCCCTTAGCTCCTTCCCTAACTGTCCTAGTCCTACCCCACCTGAATCTCCAGACTTCTTCCAACTTCATATCCTTTTCATAGATCCAAACTTCCGAGTCCAAACTGTGCTACCCGTGGACACCTGGGTGGGGCCCTAAACTGGAGCATGAGGACCTACCAGGAACCACACTCCTAAAAACAACCTCAAGTTTCCTCCCATATCAAATATCCCTCAAGCTTTTCATTTCATCGGCAGGGAACTATCAATGGGAACAATCACCTTGGAACTGTCGCTGGTATTTTTCTGTGTCCTCAGCTATAAGAAGCTATCAACCTACAAATTCTGGGATCTTTCATATTTGGCATTAATTCCAGAGGGTCTTTAAATAAATGAGAGGTAGCTGAGACTAAAGTCTGCTAAAGGAGGTGATCACACATATGAAATTTTTGTTATCTTAAATCAAAATTTTTGTTATTTATAACTTCTCTTTTTCAGCATTTACCATTCTCCTAATTTCTCTACCAAACCACCTGCCAAACCCCTGTGTTCTCCTCCATGGCTTCTGCTCAACTATCTAAACAAGAAAAAAAAAAAAAAGTTGTTTGTCTGCCGGTTGCGGTGAAAACTGCAACATCATCTGACCCATCAGGGTTACAACAGCGGCTAAAGGAAGCCAGTGTTTTAAGGTTTACAGATCCTGTGAGTTATCTCATCCTGCAGTCTTAAACAATCCTGTGAAGATACATTCTTGTCCCAGGTTGAGACTCATTCAAGGGCACAGAGCTGATGGCCAATGATGGGTTGAACCACTCTCAAAGCCCAGAGGTTGTTTTTCCATTACACTAAAAGCTCCCCCGTCTCTCTGGCCAGAGCCAGAAAACTCCCAGAGATGACAGACAGAAGACATTAGGCCTGCCATTTACTAAGCTCTCATTCAACGTAGAAGTCTGTACAATATACGAGTCTCTGCAGACAAGGCCCTAGTTTGCTCGTGATGAGTTAGTTTAGGAATTCGTTCAGGAGTACTAAAGCCACGCATTTAATACGCAGGTCGTTTGTGAACACAAAGCTCCTCACTCTCAAGATGTGAGACAAGCAGAGCCATCTGAGTGCAGAGGGAAAATAAGAGGAAAACAAACGGTCTACACTGAGATCATTCCTGTGGTCGTATAAAGCCCATAATACAGAGCTCATCGTGCAGTCAACCGATGCATGCTTGATTCAGAGTTAACAAGAAAGACATTTGTTTTTCTTTTTTGTGTTTTTGGCAAGATTTTTTTAAACCATGAATTCTTTTTGGGGAGAACTATCATAATAATGTGCTTTTTTTTTTTTTCATTTCTAAGAAAGATAAAATATCAGTTATTCAAACAGACAGAAATACCAGAAACTATGACAGACTGTGGGTATCAGGGGGGTTATCATCTCTTCATCTCTGTCTCCTCCAGGATGGTTCTAGAAATCTCATAAAACCAGCAAGACTTTTAATATAAATTATATTTTGGAAAGCAATATAAGCCAAATTTAACACTCAAGAAAACATAACCCAGTCTGAACTCAGATCGGTCTGCTTTCGGAAACTGCTTAGAAATTGCAAAATTTATTTTGCAAAGATATTTTCTAAAATAAACTGTTTAGGCGAGTAAAAAAAAATACACTTAGTTTCGACTATCCCTGACTGGGAGACAGATATCCACTCTCAAACTAAATGCTAAAAATAAGAAAAGAAACTGGAAGAAAGAAAACAGAGCTAGTAGGAGCTGGTACAAAGCTGGAAGAACAAAAATCAGATGCTTGGGTAGAGAGAGCACATGATCAAGGAGATGCAGGGAGCCTGGGAGTTACTAACTTTGTATGTGTATGTTTGAGCATGCGTGTTTGTACATGCGTGTGTGTGCGTGTGCGTGTGCGTGCTCACAATGCGTGCATGCATGAATACACGTATAAGTCAGAGCTCACCCTTGGACGTCTCTCTTCAGCCATTGTCCTTCTTGGTTTGGGGAGTAAAGTCATTGGAACCATAGAGAATCCTAGTGTGATAGACTGGCAACCATAGAGAATCCTAGTATGCTAGACTGGTTAGCCAGCTAGCCGCAGGGATCTATAGCTCTGCATTCTCACCAGCACATTCATCATTTTTTATGTGGGGATGATACTCATATGCCCAGGCCCGCACAGTTCTACCTTACCAACTGAGATGTCTCCAGGGCCCACCTCATAGCCCTGAAGAGTTGCTCATATTGAGTAGCGATCTAACATGTCAGAGCTCATGAACAGGCATACATTCAGGACAGGTTGGCTTTGTAGTATGAATTCAAATAAACTGTGGTAACAGTAAAAGTCTCCAACTTGCATCCATTACGGTAAGAGCTCATCACAGCTATCCCTACGTTGAGATGCCAAGCACAGGTGATTCAGGAATGATGTTTTAAAAGCTGTGACATCACCATGAGGGTGAAATAGGCTGGTAACCAGCAACTGTGCCGTGTCTTGAAAATAAAGTAGGAGAAATTGTTTGGAGAAATTAGAGGCAGACAAGCCCCAGAAGGCTGAGTGTTTACTTTTTAATGGTGTTCTGCAACCTGCGTAAAATTTTATTGTGCAGTTAAAAAGCAGCTATATTTAATTTTTTAAAAAAAAAATATTAGAGTTAAATTCACATTTTAAAAGGTCTACAGTTGGTTGCCATTATAAGGACATTGAGTGCACCAGCTATCTAAGACTTACCGAATTCTTAAATTCTTTCCTTCTGAGATTTATAGATTTCCTTCCATATATGTGTCTTCTGAATGACATTTTTGTACATGTATAAATCAGATTATATTTTAAATGCACAGGAGACCCTGTAAATAAAGGATCCTTGCAATAAACCCTTTTTGTTTTCTGATCTGAACTATCAGGCACTCATTTATCTGTAGGAAATTGATCTCCATGCATCTTTGGATGTATGATTCAACCCCCATACCATGTCACAGGTAGTGGCCCCTGGAGCCTTCTTAAGCTCTGATTATACATAACAAAAAAGAATTGTGTCCAGGTTCTAAAGCAGTCTACACAAAGGACCCCTGGCAGTCTGCTCTTACTGTTTTTAATCTTGAGTAATCTGAAACGTCATATGCAGCCAGAATACATAAAGTTGAGAGTTTTATATTTCCTTGTTTGAACTTCTGCCAATCGTCACATCCTTGACGTTATTGAGAGGCTTCAAGTGGTTAGATTTACTGAGTCACAACCTCTGAGACCATTCGTAACAAATGCATTGTTAATACAGCGCTTGGGTACCACCATATGCCGAGGGATGGAGTCTAGGAAAAAAAAAATTTCTCCGATTACTTTTACCTCTTTTTCATGTCATTATATCACCCTTTATTCTAATCTGAAAGTATTAGCCCTATGTTTTAATATAGCAGTGCGAGCCTAGTTTTTCAAGCACGGTGGAACTTACGTCTTGAGTAGGGGAATATAAAGCAAAGGGTAACTACACCGATGTCGCCTGGGGCGTTTCCCACGAACTGTTGTTTGAAGATCTGGCTCCTGTAAACCTCTCAACAGGCAAATTTGAACCTGAGAGCTACTTCACCTTTTAGTTATTTTTCTGGGTAGTGATTTACTAGTTTAAAAGATGGAGGGAGAGAGAGGCAAGGATGCATTTCTAGAGATCTCTGTCCAGGTTCCCTGAGTGGTGACCAGGTCCCCACCAAGATGAAGAGTCCCAGTAGAAAATGACTGTCCTTGGACCTTGTTGCTCCCCCAGGTTGGGTCAGTTCTGCAGAGAAGACTTGACTCCGAAGGCATCAGTGCCTTTTATTCATATGACAAAAGGAACTGGGAAAATTTTCTTCTTAGCTGGAAAATTTCATTCCTCAGGAGTGTGGCATCACGGACTGTTAATGTGTATGATGACGCAGCCGGTATTACGTTCTCGCCTCCTCTGGAAGCCATTTTGGAAAAGAGTGTTCTATAGAGTAAACTCGGGCCGGTAGTCCAGAGTGTGTGAGTTCAGTAGCAGAGGATTCATATCCAGATTGTCAGACTCCAAGGACATGCTCCACACACCCAAAACACATTTGAAAATGAGAGAGATGATTTTTACACAATGCAACTAGGCTTGTAGGTGTTTAGTTAGGGAGGTTGTTAAACGTGACCAAAAAAAAAAAAAAAAGTATTCATCATTCCAATTTAGAAAATTACATTCTGTAAAGATATTCTTGAAATCCCAAATTAGTATCTTAATGGAAACAAATGCCGCCACCCTTTTGAGGTTTTATGCATTATTTTCTTTAAAAAAAAATAAATAAATAAAAACCTGGACGCTTAAGGTGGCTGCTCAACAGGCAAAGGTACCTTTCTTCACCTAAGTTTCATCCCTTAAACCCAAGCTATGCAAAGTAAGAACTGCCTATCACAAATCACACACACACATGCACACACAATGTGCATGCATACACACATATACCCACCCACAGATGTGTACATACATATACACCTGTACATACAAACACACCACACAGACACACCTAACGCACATGCACATGCACGTGCGCGCACACACACACACACACACACACACACACACACCATGCAATAGCTCTAGGAACTGATATTAGTAATTTACTCTAAAACACTATCTGAACATGCAATATCATCACCAACATGTCTGTCTAGTAAAACGTGGTGACTTGCACCTATGGGTTCTAACCCATGACTGTGACTGGCAGAATGGGGCTGTCAATCTAGAGGGATTCCTACTCCAGCAAATGGAGACCCTCATTACATCAGCTTGCTCTGGCTCCACTGCCATGATACATAAGTTTCATCCAAGAATATCTAGAATGATTCTACTTGTGAACTGCAAACATGTTCCTGGCATCAGAACTGAAGATGTGAGAGACAAGGAAGAGGACAGGAAAACAAGATGAGAGGTGAGTGGAGGAGTGGATTCTGAGTCAGAAGATGTGCAAGCTATGGGTGCAAATAAGCCTTGGAATGATTAAAGCAACCGTTGCCACCAAATGCCATCAGCAGGAGCCGGTGAAGATGCTGAGGAGAAAAGGAATGCAGGTATTTATGCTTTTAAACATCTCCACATACAGGCTATACATAGAAAGAAAGAAAAAACAATTCTCTTCTACATTCATTTTATCTTTGAATTTGATTTTTGACTTATTAATTTCCATGTATTAGATAGTGTTAGCTGTCTTTCAATAGCTTGATCAAAATACCCAAGGGAACAATTTAAATGGGGGCAGGATTTATTTTGGCTTATGGTGTCAGAGAGTTCAGTCCATAGTTCTTTATTCTGTTGACTTTGGTTCTGTGGGAAAGCTGAACGTCATGGTATCAGAAGCATGTTCTGATGTCCAGGCTGCTCTGTTATGAACAAAAAGATATGGACAAAGAAAGGGAGGGTCCAGGGCAAGATAGAGCCTCCAAAAACATGCTGCTTATGAGCCAGTATCCCTACCTACTGAAGTCACATTCAGTTCCCGAAATATTACTACCACATAAGAAATCACCCTTCTACATGGGCTCTCAGGGGACAGAAGGCACTTCACATCTGAACTAGATAGACATCCTTTAAACTTCTCTCAGGTTAAAGTTCTCTCTTTATCAAACTTCCAGCCAAGTTCTCTGACCCAACATTGTATTTTCTGTTTGGCTTTTCAGAGCCAGCCCTTGTTCTATACACCATCACTTTGTGGAGGGCTGGGTTGTGTTTTATCTTTTCCTGCCTCTGAATTGCAGTTATGGGATTAAAAAAAATGAACTTGATGTGGCACCTTGGAACTACCATTAAGAACAAGAAGAGTCTCCCTAATACTCTGTTTCTCATAAAACAAAAATGTAATTTGGGGCCACTTCTTTTTAACCCTTTAACTTTTAAGCTGAATGGTTTTCAAATAAGCTGAAGTCATGCTTTCTACAACTAAAAATACTAATATTGCAATTATGAAAATGGTTATCAAGCCCTTGCTTTAGGGTCAGACTTCAAACAGTTGATCATATTCGATAATTCCTACTTAAAGGAACGTATTCTTGATTTTTGAAAGAACAACTTGAAACCAAACATGGTTTACTACAGACCACAATGCAGTCAGCTCAAAAAATATGGCAGAATGCTCACTCTTTGAGTATTTCATCTTTATTAATTCATTTATTGACCATTCTGATTATCATGAATAATAGGATAACAAGAACTCTAAGGAATTAAGTAATGTTGTCTACATCTTAAGAAACCAAGAAAAATGACGAAGCAAAAAAAAAATAGAGAGAGAATATGGGGCTGGTAAAATATGGAACCAATGATTCAAAAACAAGTGAAGGCTATATTGCTAGAACAAGCCCTGCTAACTGCCTACCGGGTGTCCACCTCACAAGCACTACCCTTAAATTTAAACGTCTCTACATTTAATTGGGGCTCAAACGTTTGCCATGTTTTGCTTTTTCAATTCTACTCTGTGTACGCTCCAATTCTACCAAGTGTGATCTTTCTTTGGTGGGGACAAATGAAGCATATTAATTCTCTATGGGAATAACTCTCAATACAGTATGAATAATCCATTCTGAAGTCTAACTCAGGTAAGCATGATAAGTCAATATGATTGTGTGCATTGAATAAAACGACTTCTCAGAAGCTAACCACTAAAACACGTTCATCTGGTGAAAACAGATTGCTCTTTGGATTCATGTGAAACTGATTCACTTTCTTTTGTTTTTCAGACATTTTGTTCTTCAGGTAAGTACTGGTGAACACTACCCAGAATTTTTATTCCATAAACCAAGTCCTTTTGGTAGGTCCACTCTACTTAATAAAGAAGCTAACGGAAAACATAGCAAAACGTCCAGATTAGACTCATTTCAGGGACAGAGACAAGCCAGGACTACAACTCAGATTTACTTCATGTTATCTTCACCAAAATAAAACATTTTTATAAACATGCTGATGTTTGGCAAAACATGAGGCTTTTCCTTTATTATATAGGAACAATTGTCTATTAAGCCTTTCTTTTAAAGGCCTGTTCAAACAGGTATAATTCAACCAAGGAAGAAAAATGGTGCCTAAGCAGCTACTTTAGGTCTCTGTAACTTTTCAGGAGGGATGGTGGTGGGGGGTAGGTTGATGCTAGTGGTTCAGGTTGGCTTGAAACTGGTAACAGCCTTCTAATTCCCCAACACCCTGCCTCAGCCTCCTGATTGTTGAGAACACGAGTGGGTTTTTTAAAAGTTAAAAACATATCTATTGAGTTTTTCTAATCACTTGGAGTATTATTCAATTATCTTTGGTGGTATGAGCTACAAATTCTCATTCACAAATATCTGGTGCATTTGTTTGTTTGTTTTTTTAAACACAGAAACTGTCTCTGTTGTGTCTCTGTGTATATGTACATGGATGCATATGTGTGCAGCTCTGTGTTCTCTCTCTCTCTCTTTCTCTCTCTCCTCTCCACACCCTTCATTCTTTGTGTGTGTATGTCTTCTCCCCCACTCTCTCCCCACCCTTACATCCTTCATCCTTTGTGTGTGTGTGTCTGTGTGTCTGTGTGTGTATGTGTATGTACGTGTGTGTGTGTGTGTGTGTGTACGTGTGTGTATGTGTGTGTGTTTATGTGTGTGTATATATGCATGTGTGAGTGTGTGTATACATGCATATGTATGCATGTGTGAGTATGTGTGTGTAAATGTGTGTGTGTGTGTGTGTGTGCGCGCGCGCGCACACGCACACGCATGTACCAACTTCTGGATCTCCCTCAAATGCTCACTCCCTTATTTTTGAGAGATGGTCCCTCATTGAACCTTGTAGTCACTGAACCTGGCAGTGACAGACTGGACTGACTGGCTAGCAAGCCCTGAGGATCCAACTTTCCCCAATAACACACACTTTTCACTAGGGACACATTTATAAAAGCCATCACTGTTGGTTTTTAAGTGAGTGGTAGGTGTCCAGATTTGGGTCTTCATGCTTGTGTGGCAGACATGTTTATTGTCAGAGTCATTTCCTTGGCACAGCTAAATTTTGTCACAATTCCGTGTTGTTTTTTAATTTAAATTAATCAAGTATTTATTTGTTTATATGGCCTTTACTATAGCATGCTAAGGGCCAGGATAACAAAGGGATGCAATGCCTGAAAGCCAATAAGGAAGCATGACTTACTTCAGTTTGTAAAACTGAAGCTTCTTTATGATGCTACAGAAGGAAGATAGAGAATGCTGAGTTCTGCTGGGAAGACACTGGAAAAGAACCGTTAAATGCTATTCAAGTCCTGGATGGTGTCAAACATATATGTCATATATAACAGGCAGGCACCACTTAGGGTCTAGGGGTACATGTCTGTGAGAAGTAAATTCTGAAACCCCAGAACCATATTTTTCTCTGCCCAGGACTCCCCTAACATAGCTATTTAGTGTCTTCTAAATTGAAGATTCAAATATTACCATGACCACTGAGCAGTCATGTGCAATTCTATTAACTAAATGAAAAGAGTAATTAAATTACTAAATAACAGTGAATTGTCAGAAGATTTTTTTTCCTTCGTTTTGTATTTTAAATGTGCATGGCTTTTTATATTCACATAAATATAGTATATTTTCATATTTATATTTAAAATGCCAGGCTACGTCAAATATCCTGCTGTGGTCCTTAGTTTAGGACTCTGTTAGGGTGTGGTACCAAAAATGTATACTGACTTGAGTAGGTTTTCACTACCAACTAGTTATGGCATAAGACATGTAAAAATGAGTGAAAATTATATGTAGAGCCTTTTGTATGTTATTACAAGGAAATAGTTTCAAAAGGAGAGAGACACAGAGACAGACACAAACATAGAGAGAAAGAGAGAGAGAGAGAGAGAGAGAGAGAGAGAGAGAGAGAGATCACATTAAGCAACAAGTGGACTCATATAGACCCTGTTCTCTATCACTAACTTTGAGTGTTTCCCTTTAGCAAACACCTCTCTTATAAGAATAACATTATTCCCAAAGGATCCCAGTGCTTATCTGATGCTTAAGGGAGATTTTTTGCTAAATCCTAAAAAAAGCATCCTTCTTAACTAAGAGAAGCTGAAACAACATTAATGAAATCAGCAGTCAGTTCAAGGTGTGGCCTCCTGATAGTTCTTCATAGGAAAATGAGATTTGAATTTTAGGACTCCAGAACACCAGTATTGGCATAAAGGGAACTCTTCATGAGTAAAGCTATCTTTATTAGTGTCTAACCTAGAACACTCCTCAAGTTGTATACAGTCAACCCTTGAGTGTCCGCAGTACACATATTATTGTATTCAGATGATTATTCTTCAAAGACAAATTACATATAAGTTCTTCCTCTAATCTAGACAGTTACTCCCATTGTGGTTCATGCTATGTGACAGGAAGTGAGTCCCCAAGTTAATTGATTGGGCTATTACTCATTCAACTAACCACCTGCAGCGTCTAGGATATGAGCAGTTTGGTGTTATTTTAATTGCTTTTATTTGAGTGTCTGAAGATACATCATGTGTGTTCATGTCCACAGACGCTGGAAGAGGGTATTAGAGGTCCCACAGAGGGATGGTAGTTACACATGGTTGTGAAGCATCCAACGCAAGTGCTGAGAACCAAACTCACATCCTCTGGAAAAGCGCCAGGCACTCTTAACCACTGAGCCCTCTATCCAGCCCTGCCAGTTATTTTTAAGTGGCATAGAAGCATTGTCTCTAATTTGTTAGTGACTATAAACTAAATTGTGGCAGCCTTTTGTCTCTGAAGTGTCACGATCGATCTTCTAAATGCCAGTTAAGGGGCAGCAGAATTCTGGGAGACTCTAGTTTATAAGGAAAATGGTTTTCATTTCACTGGGGATGGGGTAGGACTGTTGGGATGAGTATGAAAATGATATTTCTACTTCTGGATGGGCCTAAGTGGAGCTGAATAGGATGGGAATGACCTAGAATTAGGCAAACCATCTCTAGAAAGACAGAGATGCTAGATAATCTTCACATAGCTGGGCATGGTGCACACCTGCTACCCCAGCATTTGAGGGACAAGTGCAGGAAGACACTGAGTTTAAGACCTGCCTAGGCTCCAGGGTAAGAACTTGTCTTCAAAAGAAATTGCTCTCTGCCTGCCATCTGGAGCTTGGAAGCTGGCAGACTGTGGCACTCTCAGAATTTCCAATCTAAACAGTCTCCACCATTCACCTTCATGACTGTACCCACCTCTCATACTTTCCAGTGACCTGTGACATTTTTTAATAAGAACTACATGACAAAAGGGCTTTAAACTAATAATCATAAGAAGATGGGGCATATTTATTTTTGTTGCACTCCTCACAGTATATCAAGCCTGCTATGAATCTCATCTTCTAAACACCCCTCCTTTAAAACGTTTGATACAACCAAAGTCACAATGGAAATCATGGAAAGAGAAGAACATGGAAAAGTGCTGGATACCAGTAATGGACTAGAGGAAAGAGGAGTCGGCCCAAATGACCATTGATCAGCTGAACAGCAGAGAGGCATGGACCTTAAATTTCTCCATGTCACCAGAGCAGGTTATAGGTGACCCTGGTAGAAAAGTAAGCAAATGACAATGGAAGAAGTCCTTAAACAGAAGAAGGAAAATAGTCTACAGTTCTGAATTATTCACTCCTCCTCCAGCCCATGTTTCTGTCATGCCTTCCTTTCCTGTGTGAGTTTAACATCACATACAACATACACACGTGTTCCTGAACCAATGAGGATAGCAAAACTAAAGAGAGACAGCTGAACGTCCCAGGGTGAATATTCCAATATTATAATGACATTTTATTAGCCTAGTAGGGACATAAAGAAGGCCAGATTGAACTCAAAACCAGATTATTCAAGCAACCCCAGGTTGGAAAGTGAGTCTTTATTTTTAGTAAATAGAATATACCAGGCTTGAGAAAATTCTGACCTGACACAAAAGTTCTTTCTGACAAAAACCCTTTAATGCTTGCTATAAAAGCAGCTTTTACCCTGCTAGCCCTTCTGTGTTAAAACTGCCATGATCCCTTGAGACTAATCAAAGGCCAGGTTTTACATAGCTGTGTATGTGACACTCAATAAAGATCCAGTAACGTATGGGTGGGGATTTCTTTTCAAATCTTTTCAGCATTTGTTATGAGATTATATTTTTTTCAAATCATTGCACAGTTAAAAAGCTGCTTATGGGAGTGTATTATAATTCAGTTACTATACAAGGAGGTCCTTATAATTACTAGAAGGAATGGCAGAAAAATAGAAATCCTTTGTTGGACATCCTTACCTCTCTAAGACTCATGGTACCCCAAATAACACATCAGTCTACTCAGGAATACCACTATAATTTTTTTTAATAAAAAAGAAGGTATCCACACTATTCAGCTATCACTGGATTTAAAATTCCCAAATGGCTGGTTTCTTGCCAAAGCATTTAAGCCATTTCATTTTAGAAGAAAAATCACTTAGAAGTAAGAGTCCCGGTTAGCAATGAATTATGTGCAAGTCATTGAGGCACAGTATTTCAATCACTTCGGTATTTTTACCCTCCCCCCAAAAAAATGTGTGCCCGTAATGAGGCATGAAAAGCTATTAACTGAACCATTCACACATCAAATGGATGCTGTTGTCAGTTTGTTCTCTCGATGGAAATAATAATAACTGATTTATTTATAACTAGTAATTATGATAATACACCTTTGTTTTCCTTCATCTCATTATAATATAGGTACATAGTGACTATCTTAGGTCATACCCAAGCTAAAATCATTTTTCCATTTAAAAAAAAAATGAACTATAACTCTCATGTTTCTTTGGCCTCCGGTGTAACTTTTATAGATTTGGCTCCCTCCTTTCATTTTCCCTTTCAATTTTTTATCTTTCCCATTGATGGAATTGATCCGTGCCCTTGAACTTAATAGAGGCTGACGTGTGAATTCTAAGTCGGTGGAGACAATGTATGTATATTTGCAAAATCACTATAAAATGACATTTCTCAGCATTTACTTAGTGGGTTCACATTGTTTCCTTCCTGTGAAGAAAATAAATGGACCCAGAAAGGAAAGATGAGGGAGTCTAGCTTGCTCTTCGAGAGAATGAATCAGGGCAAGGGGATCTGGGAGGTGACTCAGTTGGAAATGTGCCTGTCACACAGCTTTTAGAGACCTGAGTTCAAATCTCCAGCACACACCAGCTTACATCTATAATTCCAGTGCTGAGGAAGAAGCAGAACTCAGGAGGATCCATGCAGCCCAGGGGTGCAATCAAGCAAACCATTGAGCTACAGATTCAGTGAAAGATGCTTCTTCCAAACATAAGATGGAAAATAAATGAGAAAGAAATAAGGCATCTATCTCTGGCCTCCTCCCACACACAGCCACCGGGAGGTCAATGGGCACGCCCACCCACATGAACACATGCATATACCACTTGCAAAAATAGAATAAAATCTAACGGAGAACATTTTGTTTCATTGGCAATACAATTGTTTAAAATTTGAGGGCTGGGAAGAACATGCCTTTTGAAAATTTCATCTCTAATGCCGTAATAGTTTTTTCTTGGATAAATATTAATATTTTCAATTCCTGCTACATAACACCATACCTATACACTGGACTCTGTCTGGACTTGTTCAGGTGGAGTTGGGGGAGCTGCTTCTATTTAATAGAAAATTCCATTTGTGAAAGTATGTATCCCTTTCACTGAAAATCATCTTTAAGATGATTCCTTAAGTAAGAACTGTATTCCATAACTGTATCCAGAAAGTTAAAACCCCTGCAGATAAATGGCTCTGTTCTACTCCCAAGGATGAACAAAGTAACATCCCATATTCTCGCTATCGTGATTCAGGAATCTAACACTGAGGTACACTCGGCAACTTTACAGTCAGAGGAACCTTCCACTCCCTGTGGAGTGCCTCGGCTTTCTCATTTTCCATGCCAAAAAATAAAGGTTTTCCTCTCCCTCCCTAATTCTATTTGGCTAATTTTGTGCATCCTTTACAATAAGCAGTATACATTACTTTTGGAAAAGCAAAATGCACAAGCAAATAAGTTAAGGATGTCATTCCCTACAATCATGCTTTTCTTTCATTGAAAATATATTTTTCATACAGTATATTCTGATAAGGATTTCCCTTCCTCTGACTCCTTTCAGATCCACCTCCACCTTGTCTTCCATCTGAATTCATAATTCGCACTCTTTATTTCTCTCTTTTGCTAGAAAACAAGCAGGCATCTAAAAAATGATAAGATAAAACAAACAAACCACGAAAAATAAATAGGAAAAAAAATAAGAAAAATAACCGAAGAAAAGGCTTAAGAAACACATATGGGCACAGAGACACACACAGGCACAAACAAAACTACACACACAAAAAGGACACAAAACCAGAAACTACACTACATACACAAAAGATCTAGAAAGTGAAAAACAAAACAAAACAAAACCAACCAAAAAAAATTTTTTTTTTGTTTCTGGAACCAAAAAAAAAACAAAACTCCAAAAATATAATTGAGTTTATTTTGTGTTGGCCATTGACTACTGGACGGGAGACCTGGCCACAAGAGTGGTTTGTATATACAGTAAGATTCAATTGGAGAAAATCTGTAAGTAATTACCAATCGCAGATAGCAATTGGTTAGGCATTGGGGGTTGGGGGGAACGATGTGTCTGCTTCCCCTCTCAGTGCTTAGACCTTATCTGGCTTAGACCAATGCAGGCCCTGTGTGTGCAACCACAGTCTTCCTTATAGCATGGCGACCTTATCTGAACTTACTTTTCTTCCTAGTGTCATGCCTGCTCTTCCCATTATCATATTAATAATTCATTCTTCGTTTGCAAGTTACCTATTAACAGTTATGGTAAAATGAATTACACACACACACACATGTGCGCGCGGGGGGGGGGGGGAAAGAGAGAGAGAACTCATCTGTCTATACATAACTCAAATATAAAGCTCATTAACAGAGACAGACATATGTTCAATACATTTTTCAATATGAAGAGTATAGTCTTAGTTGCTGAATTGAAAGGTCTGACAGAGTAAAGTTCAGATGAGATAACTATCTATGGTGACACTTTAATTTATCGATATTTTGAAAGGTATTTTCGTAATGAGTTAAATATTAGATTGATATTAAGTTATTATTTTTAATTAAAATTTACCATGTTTTATTCACAGTCAAGTTACCCCTTGTAGTTAAAAAACGTAACTATAGCCAGACCCAAACATTCATTTTCCGGCATCTTGGCATCCTCAGACTCTCTTTCTGAGTTACCCATCTGCCCTCCCCAGTCCAGCACCAAACTGAGGTAGTAGCAATTTTTTCAATGATATCCAAGATCATTCCTATAAATACCTTAAAGACAGTTTCATGATTTGATTTAAACCGTTTTCTTCCATGGTCATTGAGACAATTAGGGTTCAACCGTGAGTCGGCTTCTGAATCTAAAACCTATTGCACATGCAACATGAATAAGAAATAAATAAATAACGCCTTGCAATTAAGGTTTAAAACTGTTCGGGCTTGCTTCTCTATCATATGATAGAACACTCAATAAAAAGCAACTTAGTTGAAAAGAGGGTTTATCTGACTTACAGGTGACAGACCATCATCTAATAAAGCCTAGGCAAGAACCTGGGATAGGACTGAAATAGGACCGGAAGCAGATGCCATAAAGATTCCTGATGGGTTTTTTTTCCTTGTGTCTGGACAAATTTTTTTTTTTTTTTTTTTTACATAACCCAGGACCTACTTGAGACTTGCTTACTGGACAATCTGATGGAGGCATTTTCTCAAGTAAGGTTCCTTTTTCCCAGAGAACCCAAACTTGTGACAAGTTGATCAAAACGACAACAGCAGCAACAACAAACAATAATCAAAACAAGAACAAGAAGGACAAAAAGCTAACCACTAGCTTAAATCATTTTGGGGTTGCATCCATGATTATATGCTTCGTCGGAATTTGTGGGGGAAATTAAGTAGCTGCTTTTCTTCCCTTTTTCCCCCAGCCTTTTGAAGAACTGAGTCAGTCAACTCTTCCCTGGATATGACTCTGGGGTCACAGGAGCCGCATTTGTTGTCGTGTGGGGTAATTTACCATAAATATCCTATATTGCAGTATTTGAACGTGTGTCAGGTGATAATGTGTTTCCCCAATATAAATGAAGTACAAAAATATACCTTGAAATTGTTAAAAATCCTTCCAAGGGGTGACTTTTTCCTGTGATGTAACATTGATCATTCAAGCTGAGTGGCAACCTTTTAATATCAGCAGAGAGTCTTTCAGAGCTTTGGAAATGTCACCATGAGAATTAATATAAGCATCTCAGGTGGGTAAAGGAGACATGGCTTGGACAGGTCCTCTCTCGGAAAGCAAGAAACAGGGGACCCACATGGATGTTAATGCCCCTTCCCTTCTATTTTTTTCTCTGTGTTCTGTAAAAGAACTCTTCTCGTACAGAGTCGTTACCTCCACTCTCCAAAAGAGCTGAAAGAACTAGAAAGAAATTCGACTGGAATTGGGATTCTGAGAAGAAAGGATGTTTATGTGAAGGAAACAAACAAGTACTATCATAAACTCAACTGCATTTACAAGGGCGACTTCAGATAAAGTTGAGCGTCTGAAGCCAGTGTCTATATGCACGTGCCTGTATGTATTTGCGTGCGTTTGCGTGCGTGCGTTTGCGTGCGTGCGTGCGTGCGTGCGTGCGTGCGCGTGTGTGTGTGTGTGTGTGTGTGTGTGTGTGTGTGTGTGTGTGTGTGTTAAATGCATGAGGAGTGGTCTCTGCCTCCCTTCTACTTCCTCCTGCCTCCCCTGCCTCTCCTGCCTCCCCCCTACCTTCTCCCACCTACCCCCTGTTTTCCCCTGCATTCTCATTCCACTACCTGTCTCGGCCTCTGCTTAAAGTGTTGGTTTTAAAGACATGCAGCACCACTGTGCCCAATTTCATTAAATTATTATGAAACTTGGAAATAAATATATATAGCAAGCTCGATTCATCTTGTTCATATGACTGATAAATATCTGCAGAAGATAAACCAGAAATGTAATTTGCCATTGTTTATATACGTACTGGGATTACATGTGACTGTTTATGCGCATGTATGTATACACATCTATATGCACGTATATCAATATAGGCGGCGTGTGTATGCATATTTGAATATATTGTATCATGCTCTTCTATATTTATACTCACATTCAATATTCACTGAGAACTTACTGTGTTCAAGTCACCACTGTGGATTAAAGAAAAGAATTAGAGGACAGACAGGGAGAAAAGTTAAAAACACTTAAAGGAGACTCAATTCAAATTCAAAACAAGAACTTTAATTATAAGTAACGGAAGCGGTGATGATTTAAAAAAAAATACCTAAGCCAGGCTGTAGTGCCCTGAGCAGTGGAGTGAAATACAATTCCCTGGGTAGGAACAACCTGACCTTCACCATGGTCAACTTGATCCTTGAATTTAACTAAAAATATAGACGAGATTTAACCATAAGCATGTGATCTTCAGATTCTGCAAGCTACAACATTAGGGGAAAACTATAGGCCATACGTTTGATTTAAACTGGAAGCTGCAAGCTCATTCTTCACCTGGAATGGCTTCTTGGGGGAACATTGGTGGCAGCTAACCCAAGTCCCATCTCCTTGTCCCTTCCTGCACTCTAAACCGACAGAGGCAACGGCTAACAGTGAAATGGGACTGAGGAGTTAGGACCCACAGAAAAACTTGACTCTGTCTAAAGACTTGACCGAACGGCTGCTGCACCCTCACATCTGCAAGCACTGGCGGAGGCAAAGACTGAACGCGAGTGAGTAGACAAAGACACTCAGAAAACAACAGAGAAAAGGGTGTGGAACTTTTCTTGCCCAGATGAATAAATATACCTTGCAGTATCTCATTCAGAATTTTTTAACATCAAGTTTTTTTATTATGAATTCAATAAAGCTACAGGATAGGCGGTCAAGTTTTATCATTGAAGTTTTGCAAGGTCTCGATTTGAAAAAAAAAAGTTTCGTGGACAAAATCAAGGTTGAGTGAGACGCTGTGAAACTGTATAGTTAGGTTAATGATGAGCAGCCTTCGGGGATCGTTGCTAGCACAGGTGTTCGATATATTTATTAATGGTGTGGAAGGGTCGTGAACATTAACGGACGCACACTCGCACGACTGCAGAGATATTTATAACCATCAGAACAGGTGAATGGCTGCTTTCCTTGACCCATTCGAAAGCAATCGCTTGACATACTATAGCAAGCAAATGGTCAACCAGAGAAAATTCCTGTGAAGTAGGTGGGATGATACACGTTTTCTTTATATCATAGCAGCTACAAAAGTAGTTACTGCCTTGCAGGCACCAGTGGGTATGTCTGAGACATCAGTCTTGTAAACAGCTCTTTCTAGGGGAAAAAAAAAAGATACCCAGAAAATGGCTGAGACGTGGAATGCAAGAAAATAATTACCTATATCTTTGACTATTGCTAAAAATTATTAGAAAAGATTTATTCAACTGGATAGGACTGTTGGGGACGGTTGTGCATCCTTAAATTACACACTGGGATTATCTAGAGATTTTAGTGTTTCCCATCAGTCTTCGCTCCTCCCAAAACCCATTCCCTGAAGTCCCAGCTACATCTAGGATAGAAATGAAGGTAATGGCTCGCCCTTCTCACCTCTGCTTTGCTCTCTTCTCCATGACTTTACCGACATTAAGTTTTGTGCTAATAATCCTGTATTGAAGAACTCAGACTGAGAAAAATCACAAGTAATTCTTTTTCATGACACAGAATAACCCCAACCGTGGTAGCATTAATTTCATGATAGGCTCCTCTCACCCTGGCAATACTTAGTCATTCCGCATGTGCGACAAAATATTAAGAAGAGTAGAGTAAGTTGGCAAAGAATAACGCACTTTGGGTTATGAGTCGTTTGTTCAAATTTTGTCTGAGTGCTATTTTATCCAAGGGATGGAGGTGAGGGGAAGAACAAACAAAGAAAAAACTTGGAGCCTTTGTTAAACTGATTTTCTAGAAACATACAATAATATTTTCAGTTGCTATTTAAAAATGGGGTCTCGTGTAGCCTACACTGGCCTCAAAATCATTGTATATCTCAGGAAGGTCATGGATTTTTAGCCCTCCCCCCACCTCTACCTTCCAAGTGCTGAAATTAAAGGGTTTCTGTTGTGCCCAACTTAAAATATTATGTGTTTTATTTGTCTCCTTGTTGCAGTATTTTAGTTTATACCTCATGGCAGGCTTGAACTCACGGGAATCCTTCTGCCTCGTCTCCCGAGTTCTGGGGTTGTGCAATAAACCACGTTGCCTATTGCAACACTTTTAAGACTAAATCACCACTTTCTTGTGCTTTTCTACTGGGAGGAAAATGCACAGACATAGCATGTAAGAAATGCTTACCTAGACTTCCAAATTTCAAAGAAAAGGAAAGCGGTTTTAGACTATTCGGAACTACAAAACCAGAACTGGAGTGAAGCCAGATGTGGATGCACATACCA
>JANHMN010000019.1:39195274-39210380 GCA_030674055.1 Rhabdomys pumilio
TTTGAAAACTTGAATTCATAATTATAAAATAATTCATATGTCAATTCTGTTGACTTTTTTTTCCCTCCTAGGTCTTCCAGTTATTCTGCAGTACAATTTGAATATAATTTTAGCGAGAAAAGCCAAGCGGTGAATGAAAGTACAGCAGATGGCCAAGTGTCACGTGCTAGTAGCCTATCAATCATGCGGGTATTTTTAGGCATCGGCAAATTTAATCCCATCTCTAGGGGAGCAAATTTGCACTTAACGGTATATAATACATCATATTTATTTTTAAAGAACATATCAGAGTGTTCCTTGATAATCATATATGAAAGCTACTCCCCCGTTAGGTTTCTCAGACAAGTAAAAAGTAATGTATCTCCCAGTAGAAATCACATTTTATAAGAGAAACGTGCTTGCATTTTTTTTTTTTATAAAAATAAGGGCATCTCTACATTTCTGTGTCTTAGAAAAGATTTGTCCCAAACTAAATCTAAATCAGACCTAAAAACTATGAAAAAGCACTCGAGGAGGACCCAGAACCTGTTTCTGATTTACATAAAAAAAGATCTGGGGTTTTGCTCACAATTAGGCCCACGGTGATAAAAGAGATGCCATGGGTTTTCAATCCGCTCTAGCATCTACAAATCAGGCAATGAGTAGGAAATTTTTAAACTTTCATAATCTATTGTGAATTCTATTTCCATCCTGAAGCTTGCAAATGAGTCAAGTTAGGTTGATCACATAATTTTATCACCCCGTGTCACAACACTGGAAAGCAGCCATCCTAACCACACTCTACAGTGTCAGACCTGGAATCCCACTTAGGTGAGGCGAGGCATATATGTTGATTCTAACACAAATACAGAGACTCTGCAAGACCCAGCTTTACCTTAAGCTGACGCGATGTGAGTGCTTTTCTGTACCATAGCTTCCAGACCCTAAAGGACTCTGAACTTTGGAAGAAGTTACATGGTAAATACGCTGAATTTTTTTCCTTTTAAAGATTTATTTTTAATCATGTGTACGTTTGTGTCTGCATTGGAGTATGTCTATGTGAATACAGTTGCCTGCAAAGACCAGAAAAGGGCTTAGATGCCCTGGGGCTGGAGTTATGGATAGGTGTGAGACCTCTGACTGTGGTACTGAGAATAGAACTCCCAGATCTTCTGCAAAAGCAATAAGTGATATGTAAAATGTGCTCCATTCCCCCCCCATCACCACCACCACCAGCACCACCAGCACCACCAGCACCACCAGCACCACCACCACCACCAGCACCACCACCACCAGCACCACCACCACCACCACCACCATCATCACCACCACCAGCACCACCACCACCAGCACCACCACCACCACCAGCACCAGCACCACCAGCACCACCAGCACCACCAGCACCACCAGCACCAGCACCACCAGCACCAGCACCACCACCAAAGAAATTTCTGATTCTCTGAATGGAGTAGCAAACAAAACCAGGCTCTGTCCAGAAATCTGAGGCCTAAGATTGCAAGGAATCACCCTGTGTGGGAACAAGAATTACAGAAGAGGAGACCAACCAGAAAGATTCTTCATGCTCATCAGATCTGCTTTATTTTCCATTTTCTTGATGCATCTGATAGGAATATACAAGCTGATGTGATTTCTTTACTGTACACAGAATAGTTATTTTTGTTTTAAGTGCACATGGTAATTCTTTCCCGAACACAGCTGTTACTCCATCCTATGGAGGAAGAACTGATTCCAGGGGAGCTTTGTAAGATATAAGTGAGAGATAGCTTTGGAGATATAAGTGAGACAGACATTCTTATTGCTGGACATCACTAAACAGTAATGTTAATGACTAGTAAGTAAGCCTAGGATCCAAACAGCAACTGGGATTAGAGTTATGTCAGAATCTCTTCAAGTCGCTACTGTTCCTATTTTGAGCTATCAGCGATCATCACTAGAAAAGGCTGCAAAAGTCCGATGCGAGCATCTTGTCGAATGACACCTTGCATCGTCCCCTCTCTTCAGTTTCTTAAACTGTTTGAAATCCATTGGGACTCCTCTTCTGCCAGAGCTCCGCTCAAACTGTTTTCCACACCACGGATTAACTTTTACCAACAGCAAGTGAAATGTTGGGTCCTCCCTGTTTCTTAGTGTAAGTGCTGATGTTTTCCAGCTTTGTAAAGTGTGCAGGAAGAACGGGATCTCTGGACATGCATTCACAGACAGACACAAAATGAACTGTCCATAAGGACAACTTGATGGTACCCAAGGTAGTCGAAAAGGTAAGGAGTGATGAATCCTAGAGCAGGGATGAGACGAGGCTGCTGGAGATTCTTCACTGTCACACACATTCTTCTAAGGTACTGTCTGTAAGAAAGACTGTGCTAGCAAGAAATGCAGTATTCAGAGCAGAGAATGCATTAGACAGTAGTTAATGACAGCTACCTGTGCCAGTGGGACAGGCCACTGTACAATCTAAGACCTAAACAGTCACAGTCTCTAGTGGACATGGAGCCAGGTAGGTGCTGGGTTTGGGAAGAAATGTATATAAAGGCAAATACTAATTCAATTGACCACAGCTTGAATGTCTTCAGAAAAGGAAGGAGTAACATGAGCTGATATTAACAGACACCCCAACTCAAAGTTTCATGGTCTAGCAGAGACTTCTGTCAAACCAGGATATGGCTCTGTATCGCCTAAGTTCTTAAGAGAAGGTGAAATCAAACTTTATAGGTCATCTCTAATTTTCAAGTGTTAGAATCAAATTCTTTCTCTTCTCTCTCTCTCTCTCTCTCTCTCTCTCTCTCTCTCTCTCTCTGTGTGTGTGTGTGTGTGTGTTTATGCATGCTCAGGTGTGTATGTGTGTGTCTGTGTGTGTCTGTGTGTCTGTGTGTCTGTTTGTCTGTGTTTCGGTTGTTCTATGTCAAATTTCTATGTGGTGATGACAAAGGGAGGTTAGAGTATGATACTGTGCTCTAGACTATCAAGAGAACACACAAGAGCATCAGACGGTATCTCAGAAAAAGATACTTGGGGATTGTCAGCATATAAGAAGCAAAACACCACAAGCAATATGCCATGGGCAGTGCATCAGCCTTGTACAAGTTCATCTTATTTGCAAAAAGAAACTTTTTTACTTTTTAACGCTCAAACTTTATCTTTTGCTCTGTCTCATACATGAACTGACTTAAGATTATCCCTAGATTTAAAGCATCTTGTGGAAGAAGGACCTAGGAAGGATGAGGCTAGCAAAGAAAGGTTGGTAAATGCTGAGAACGCATGCTGAGAATAGTCCAGACAATAACATCCTCATCAGCAATTAATTCATAAAACTGATTATGGCGTGCACAGTGGGCGATGTCTATTATCTTACAAAATCCATTTGCATTTTGATATTTTGGTCTTAGGCAAGGATAAATATATCCTGCATATAAGTAATGACTGCTGCATATCAAAATGGAAGAATACCATCATGAATTTTGATAGATATAGTTTCTCCATAGTTTTCACAGTTTATTGGGAAAAAAAACCTGTTATTTCTCAGTTATGTCTTTGTGGACCAAAATAGAGGGAAGAAGAGAGCCCTTCATACTTTAGATGGTAATTCTTTCTTGGCTGAAAGGAAAAGACTTTTCAATAATAAGAAAGGCTATGTGAAATTACAGAGGTATTGGTGTGATGAGGTCATTGAGCAGATATACAGCCAGCCACGTTCCAACCTAACGTATCAGAAGTGTGCAGCCTTTTTTGAAAGGCCGCATTAGTAATGAATAAAGCCTCTCCACTGAGATAAAGTGGCTGTTGCGTGTTGTTATTCTAAAGGAGAGAAAGAAATGGGGATACAGCAATATCAGCAGTGATTGGCACTGGTGTATTCCAGTCTAATTTCAACCTAAAATCTCCACCATTAAACACAATTTAGGGAGGCTCAGCTCTTAAAGTATCAGATGATGCGGAGCCCATCGGTAATGAAGAAGCTGTCTCCAAGTCGGAGGATGAGCAGTGTGCATTCTGATGAACTAAGCAAAGAGGCTTGAATTATAACTTGACTGGAGCACTCCCTCCTTGCACAAGACCCTTAATAAGGAGAGTGCAGGTCTCTGAGTTTAAACTTTAACAAATTTTTATAATCTTAGAAAAAATTATTCAAGTGACTCCTTCCCCCTAATTCAGGCTAAATCAGTAGTTTTCTCACACTTGTGGATACCTGACAACTGACCACACGATTACTATACCATCTCCGGTTTATTAATGCCATTATTTAATTTAATTTTTTTCATCATAAAAACCTATATGAGAAAGTGTTAACAATCAAACCCTGTCAGATACCTGGATGCCTTTCTCCCCACCAACTTCATGACTAAACTCATAGTGAAAAAACTGACGACTAGATTAAAGTCTGACTCAGAGTAACAAGTCTACAAAACTGTGAAGTACAAATATACAGAAGAAAGAAAAAAAAAAAAACGCATCCTCCTGAAGGAGTCAACCTCCAAAGAAGAAAAATGTCACATGGACTTCAAAAAGATATTTGAAGGCAAGGAAGGGGGGAAATAGCAAATTGTGTGTTATAAATACATTCCCTTACCAGCTGCAGACAGCTCCGGGGACTTAGAAAAGAGGACCTGGAACCCAGCATCACCTCTGCTGGCCTAACACACGTTAATGCTTGATTATATTATCGCAGTGTGTGTGTCTCCATCCTTTGAACCACAGCTTTGGAACTGTATTGCTGCCCAAGCGTGAGTTTTCAAAGTATCAGTGTCAGGAATGCACCACCCGATCCATTTCCTTTAGCTGGGCCACCTTGTCTGGTCTCAGTGGAGAGGATGCACTTAGATCTGCTGCAATTTAATGTACCAGGGTGGATTGGTACCCATGGGGGGCTTCCCTTCCTCTGAGGATGAAAGGAGGAAAGTAAAGGGGGAGGGGATTGTGAGGGTAGGACTGGAAGGAGAGGAGGGAGAGGGCTATGATAGGGGATGTAAGGTGATTAATTAAAAAAAAACAGGATTTCCAGAGACCCAGACTAAGATGTACCACATCAGAGGCCGCAAGGATGGGCCCCAGAGATCTGTCTTTTACATAAAAAAGATGCTAATATATGTCATAGGTTGAAAATCACTCAATAGACTAACAAACAGAAATTATATAGCATTCCAGTTCCTGATAGTCTGTTTTAAATAGCAAATCGTACTTACTAGTCACAATTTCAAAGTTGACACATTTCAAGTTAGAAAAATTAAGTACTAAAAAAAAAAAATTAAGTACTACTCAAGCTTTTAGCTGTTACTTTTGCTTCACTCATTCATCCCGATTTTTCTCTCTCTTTTAGAATAATAACACACAAAAGCCACTTTATCCCAGTGGAGAAGCTTTACTTGTTATTAATGTGGCCATGTGGCCTTTATAATGAATTTAGCTGATTCTCTCTCTCTCTCTCTCTCTCTCTCTCTCTCTCTCTTTCTCCCTTTCTCTCTCTCTGTCTCTCTCTCCCTCCCTCTCTCTCTCCCTCTCTGTCTATCTCTCTGTCTCTCTCTCTTTATGATGTATATGTATGTGTGTGTTTGTGTGTGCGTGCACATTGTAAAATGAAAGGGGAATATTCTAGGTAACATTATTCTAATCATCAAAAACACCCTGCATAACTAAAATATCCAAATAATCCATTTCTAGGCTGTATTTGCCCACTTCAGACAGCCCATAATAGGACAGAATTTATTACAAGCACTGGCTCACAGTCAAATGATTGCCTGTGACAAGAAAAAAAAAAAAAAGTTAGAGTCTCCAAGTAGATCGTCTATGTAGTGTTCTGAGTTTACACTAAAGACAACCAGGATAGCAGCTTAGTACATTGTCTGTTTACACCGGTTTATTAAGCTGCCATAAATGTATCAGTCCCAACTCCTCCCTTCGCTCACACCACAGTTAGAACTTGCAAAAGACTAGCGGTGACTCACACTAAATACCAACTGTTTTCCTTTACCTGATTCTCTAAAGCCAGGCTTTCTGACAGACTCTGAAAATGCTCTTCCTGTGACACAAACCAAACCAAAGATTATCGCCAATCCCTTGGGCACTGGTGCTAAAGAGGCAGAAACCATTGCTTATCTGCAAGCCCTACATGCCTCTCAGACAGCAGGCTTGGGAAGCCATGAGTCCAGTTAAGCCAGGTGAATCTGGTACCAGCAGGAAAATCTCTATAGGAACCTGTGTGCTTCTTAGGAAGCAAGCCAAATTACCAGCTGGAGAAGGGAAGGCTGGCTGTCACCTCTGCCTGTTTGTAGAAATGAATAGTAAAGATTTAATTTTAAGAATATCTAATACAGTTTTTTCCCCACTAGGTGTATGTAATATATAGGGAAACTTTAGTAACAGCTGGAAATCCTGTGACATTAAGCAAGTCCAGGAGGTTAGCACTTTACAAATGGCTAAAACTTAAATGAGACTTAAATGAGACTCTCATCGGTCTAAAATACACTTCTTATAATCCAGTGAGTATAAGACCTGGAAATGCACTATTTCCCAACACCTTGCAGAGTTCTTGGGGTTCTTATAATGACTCCTGAGCAATTAATGTACGTTCCATGTATTTTCACTGACTATTAAAGCTGGGAAAGTAACAGAATATTGTCCCACAGTTACACATCCACAAGTGCTAAGTGCTTATGGGTTGACTCTAACCTTTTTCCAGGGTATGTCAAGAGCCTACTTAAGAAAATCTTATAGGGGCAAGTGCTAATTCAATAAAATGTTTGTCATGCAAGGATTAGGACCCAAGATCGAACACACACACACACACACACACACACACACACACACACATCAAACCTATGTTTGGTAGGGTGTACTTATAATCTCATGGCTGGGTAGGAGCATCCCAGCAAGCTGCCCTCGCTGACCTGGCAGTTTCCAGGCCAGTGAGAGAGCCTGTCTCTAAAACTAGGTGGATGGCATCTGAGGAACAACAACCAAGGTTGTTCTACAGTCTTCACATGCACATGGCTATGCAGACATGTACACACACAAACATGCACACACACATATACCTTCATACACACACTGACATATATAGATATGGATATCATACATATACATACATACATACATACATACATACATACATACACACACATGTTCATAAATACCACTCTAAGAACAAATGAACAAAAAATTAAAGAGATATAAGCCAAATAGAACAGGAGAGAAGTATCCAGAGTTAAGTTGGATAATAAACCCATATAAAAGATAGCCTAAATTCTACAAGTTGAGAAAAAAAAAAGATGCCAACAATTCTGCTCATCAATCTGATTGACTGGATAGGGTGTGACATCAGAACTCCTGACTGTGCCTCAGCCTATGAGAGATCACCCTTGCTAGATAGAGGTAACTATGACATTCAACTACACATGGTCCTGATGCATGACTGGAGAAAACTGGCTGCCAATACACACCTTTTTGCTGCTGTTTTTTTTTTTTAGACATAGTCTTATGCATCCCAGGCAGCCCTCACACTTTTTGTGTAGCTAAGGATGTCCTTGAATTCCTGATTCCCCTGCCTCTACTTCCCATGCACTAAATTATAGGCACTACCACCCTGCCTTGTACATACAGAGCTGAGGATTGGGCCCAGAGTGGCACCCATGCAAGCACCTTATCAACTCAGTTACATTCTCAGTATCCCTCAATATCACATTTGAAGGGTAACTTTGCAAAGATTTATTTTTTTTTTTAATTATGTATCTGTCTGCGGATATGTGCACATGAGTGCAGATGCCTACAGAGACCACAAGGGGTCATCAGATCCCCCTGGAGAAGGAGTTACAGGAGATTGTGAACGCAGGTGCTGGAAACAGAACTCAGGTCCCCTGCCCAGACAGTTTATCCTCTTAAACTCTGAGCCACCTCTCCAGAGCATCCATGAGTAATTTTGACTCTCCTTGGATTGTCCTTTATGTTGAGAGCTAACTGCAAATACAATTCATCTTTTCTTATAAATTCGTTTCATCAAGCAATGCCTCTGACAATCAATAAAAACAAAACTTTCATGGGGGGGAGATAATTACAAAAAGACCAAACACTTACTAATCTTATTATGCACTTTAAAGGAGTGTTTTCTTGACAGATTAAACTGCTGAAGAATTGCAGACATGACTACAGAATGAAAAGTGGACACATAGACTAAAGCCATTCATAATAACTAGAACAGTTACAATTAGTATTCAAGTTTAACATGCAGGAAACTCATGCCAGTACTTCTTCCTCCAATATAGCTTAGCAATGACATGAATTTATGCTAACATTCTGCCCTGTGACTAATTAATAATGGGTCAGACTTCCTGCCAAATCCATATACATTGAGACGAATCCACCTCCGCACGTAAAAGGGTTCACAAAGAGACATCCCTGGCACCTGCTGAATGGTTCAGCCAAATAGGTAATTGTGCAGAACCACATGAAGGAAAACAAATGGACAGAGAAGCCGTCAGGCACCATTCTGAGGGTTCCTGGGTTTGATCTGGTTTTTTGTTTCTACTTAAGAGCTAAGATGTCTAGTAAAATTCTCTTCTGAACTTTTCCAGTCCACTTGATACTATTTTAGCAAGAATTTTATGACATAAAATTCAAGCCAGTAAACACACACACACACACACACACACACACACTTTTATTTCTTTACTTTCTCATGAGTTAATGAATCACTGTTTTTCTCCTCTCTTATGGAGTGTTTTAGATATTCCTGTTTGTGTTTTAATTCGTTATAAATACATGCTAGGTATCATCCCTGAATGATGTGTAGGTATGTGCTGCGTGCTTACTGCTAGTCAAAAGAATGCTTCAGAACATAAATACCACAAGGGGCTCTGAAGCTTGCACACAACACGGCAGAGACCAGCCTGTGCCCACCAAGCATTCATCCATAAAAAACGAGCACTTTCCTTCCATGATTTAAGGTCCGTGTCCTAATGAAGACCTATGCCATCATTTCCGGTTCTAGTACCAGAGCAGAACATCTATCTCTTCTAGGGAAAGATTACCCAGCCTGTCAAGGATGTGCTCTGATCCTCTAATAATCAGACTACACACAGTGCCCCAGCATCTGAGAGACAGCAGTTAGAATATACATATAGAATATACATATACACATCACCACAGGGAGGACTGATAGTCCTGACCAGACACAGCTTCTACCAAGTTCAGTTCAAGTCCTTTCCAGTCTTTTCTAAGAACTTACTTCATTCCCACTCCATTTACCTTAAATGGTATGCCCTCTGACATGCCACTATCCCAACCCAGTAAAGAATTTAAAATTATTTCATTTCATTTCATTCTGCCCACAATGAAGACTGTGGTCAGAAGTGTGTGTATGTGTGTGTGTGTTTACATCCAAATATATACTTGCATATAGATAGATAGATAGATAGATAGATAGATAGATAGATAGATGTGTGTGTATACGTATATATATGTGTATATATATATGATACATATATATGATACATATATATACATATATACACATATACACATATATACATATACACATATACACATATACATATATACATATATATACGTGTGTGTGTGTGTGTGTGTGTGTGTATGTGAAGAGCTTAGAGTGGGTCAGTCATGCTCATTACTACACACTTTTTCTTCTATATCCTCCTTACAAATGACACAACCCACTGCTCAAACTCTAAATGGGAGCCACTTGACTCCTCTTTTTTAAATCCCCATTTATTGTTCAAATCTTCTGAAATTGAGATTTAATCTTATAATGTTTGTTTTATTTATCAACTTGACTAGTGACCATACACCAAGATATTCTACCAAACATTTGGATGAGATAACCATTTGAAATTGGCGGTTTAATTACTGCAGAACACCCTTTCTGACATGAGTGGGGGTCACTCAGCTGAAGTCCTCAGTGGAACAGTGAGGCTAAGTTTTCAATAAATTAGAAGGGATATCCCTGCCTGATGGCTTTGAAGGAATATTTCCTGACTGATGAGCTGAACTTGTTGTTGGTGTTGATGTTTTGTTACCTACCTCAGAATCCCGCTCTCTGGGCTTGTCTGGGCTGATTTGGGGAATGAAACTACTCCCTTGGTTGTCCTGTCTCTCAGGCCTTCAGACTCAGGCTGGGACCAAGCTATCAGCCTTCCTGGGTCTTCAATTTCCCAGCCTATGTAACCACTTTTATATTTATACTTATAGTTATAAGTATATTTATATTTTACACTTAGAAAATTAGCTTATAGTTTAACACACACACACACACACACTCACACTCAGAGCACATGATAATAAAACCTCTTAAGCTTTTCAATCACTTCCCAAAAATGAGTCAGAGTCAACATCACTTCTCACTCTGACTACTGAAACATGTTCTATCTGGTCTTTCAAAGCCAGTTCTGATCCCATCCCAACCCTCCTACGGTTCCTGTATGCAGGAATATAAGGAGTGTGGGGCCGGACTTAAGAAAGTTACAAGGAAACCAACCAGAGAGCTTCTCCTAACACACTGTGCAATGATCTTGGTGAGGTCTATTTTCATCTGTGATACATATAGCAGGCTTTGAGGTTTGCATAGATGCCTCAGCATATGGATTATCCTTAAATAACTGGCAGAGAAGGAATTGGTTTTAAAAATCTGTATAGTACTCTCAAGATGTAGAAAACACACTGATATATGCTTAACATTTACGTCAGATGAAGAAAAAAAGGGTGATTCACGAGGAAATAGATTCGTTTTCCCAAGTCAGTCCTCCACAAAAAGCTGTTCTGTTCTTACCTTCCAAGGCAATTCATTTCACGGCTGCATCTTCCAACTGGAGAACAATAATTCAAAATGCTTTGGCTCTTCCCCATTCTTTAGACTCTCCCAAAAAGATTTCTCCAGGTTAGTAAAACTAATAACCATTTCAAACGTATCCACCACCAGGCCTTGCATGCTACACTGTCAAAGCCACATGTCAGCCCACAAAAACATCTCCCTCTTTTTTCTTTAGCAGCTTAGCCCCCTTGGCATTTTTCGACAACCAAAGGCTTAACTTCTTTCAATTTTTCTTTAGTACTAACTTGGCAAAGGGTTGACTGTTAAGTTAGAAAAAAAAATCAATATTCTGTATGTAATGCTTAAGCCATAAGATGGCCACCATACAAATGAATACATTGCCCTGAACAGAGAGCGATTTTTTCATAGATAAATATATGTTTGGAGGGGGTGGGTAATGAGATTCTTGGACAGATCGAGCACTTAAGGTGTTTGAAATGGTTTAAAGTGTGTGTGTGTGTGTGTGTGTGTGTGTGTGTGATGCACACATGTGAACTGATGCACACTGAGTCCAGAAAGGAACATCAAAGACACAGATATAAAGTTATGGGTGGTTAAATGCCACCCTTTATGGGTGGTAGGAACCAACTCTGGTCCTCTGCACAAGCAACAAGCTCTCAACTGCAGGACCATCTCTCCAGCATCACTGCTACAGCCCCTTTTCTTTTAAAGATCTACTTCCCCATTTAAACTTTTCATGCAATACATTTTGATCCTGTTTCCCCTCTCCCACCTCCTCCCACATCTTCCACACACCCACCCACCCAGCTTCATATTCTTACTTCTCTCCTCTCTCGTTCTGTCTCCTCTCTTTGCACTCTCCCTTTCCCAGAACAAATAAAACAGAAGTATAATTGTCTGTGTGCACACACATGTGGGCAGGTAAGGCATTTAAAATTGCAAATGCTTCCAGCAGCTAAGGTTTTGGTTTTTAAGTAAAAAAAAATAAATAAATAAAAATACAGTTGTTCATTTGCTACATTTAGCAAAAGATTCTTCCCTTCCTTTTCTAAACACAGAAAGTTGGAACACTAATACACATTACTGCTGGATTATCATTTAAAAAAATACACACATAAATTTAAAATGTCCATTCATTTAAAAAAGTACCTGATTATTCTGATCACATAAATTATAAAAAAAAAAAAATTGTAAAGATGGAAGGCTTGGCCTTCAGCTGGGAGCTCTGACAGTAGGAGCAGGGGCAGTCTTTGACTCCATTGGGGGATGGGGAGAGGGGAGGAGAGAGGGAAGGACTGGGCGAAGAGGAGGGAGTGGAAGCTGCAATCTGGATGTTAATTAATTAATTAATGAAAAAAATTAAAAGGCTGTAAATAGGAGAAGGATAAAGCGTTGGGAAGGTTATACTCACTTGAAACCCTTGGATAAGAAGCACTCTGACTTCTTTGGACGCCCAGCCAGCTCTGTGAGGGAAGCAACTCTAACATTTTATATTAGTCACCACACAGCACTTTCTTCTATACTGTGCCACAGCATACTATAATTTATAATTGAAAAATACTGTAATTTATAATTGAAAAAAAAAAGTAACCCTTTCCAATGGAACCATTTTCATTAAATAAGAAAACTAAATGAGACATATTTTGCCATTCCAAATGCCTTAGAACATTAACCATTTGGTTTCAACCGTTGACATTTTGTTTGCTAAATTTAATTTACCCTGATTTAGGTGTAAAAGTATCTCAACTCTAGAAACGGTTGGTAAGGTAGCTGGTTAATTGTCTTTAGTCAGCTAGAGACAATCAGGAACTCCGATACTATAATGTATTAACCATGCATCCTGGTTTTCATCTGTGTTGCTCCGATGCAACCAACTTCAGGAAGGAACGGGTTGATTTGTCTTACATGTGCAGTCCATCATGGAGGGAAGTCAGGGCAGGAACTCAAAGTGAGAACCTGGAGGCTAGAACTGAAGCAAAAGCCATGGGGAAGTACTGTTTATTGATTTGTTACCCATGGCTTGTCCGGCCTGCTTTCTTATACTCCCCAGGACCTCCTCTCCATCAATCATCCATCAAAACAGTGTACCACAGGCATGGTCACAGGTCAGTTAGACAGGACCAATCCATCAGCTCAGTGGTTAACAAAAACTAACCAGTACAACATATTTTTTAAAAGGAAGGGAGGAAGAAAGGAAGGAAGGAAGGAAGGAAGGAAGGAAGGAAGGAAGGAAGGAAGGAAGGAAGGAAGGAAAGACAGAAAGACATACGTTGTGGGTTAAATAAAATACAACCTACAATTAAATATCAAATTACCAAGGATTTTCTCCATATTGGTGAAAGAAGTTTGAAATAGATACAAAAAGGAGAGCTGAACCCTCAGTGTCACGGAGATAAGAACTTTCAAAATGAACGAATATTTAGACTCCTTGTGTATTAACAATTTGTATACTACAAATCTTATGCTCTATGAAGGTAGATAATTTCTTGACTCTTCATCTCATTGTGGTCTGAGATTTGAACTTATATAACATATGAACAAGGGATTAGCTTTCTATGCACATAAGCATGTGTATGCACATACACATGCACACAACGACTGTGCGGTCTGATGAGGATCGGGTAGCACCTTCAGCATCCCTCTTAGAGTGAGACAGTAAGCTTTCAACGCTTGGCTGATGGTATCAAGTGCTTTGTCTGGTGGTACATAACCATCACGATGGGGGGATGCTGACTATAATTCTAAATCTAGGCCTGAAATCCCAGAGGTTGTGATGCAGAAGGTCATTCAGACCTCAGATGTTTGTGTTTCGACATGTAAACCGTGTGAGCATAGAACCTCCGGCTTTCAATGTTTTAGATGCTAGCCTCTCTACTAACCAGAACTTCTTACAATGTCTGGACCTCTTGGACTTCCTGGAATTTAAATGCCACCTTTTAAATACAAGCTTGGTTATTTCTAAAACATGTTTTTAAATATTTCGTTTTCAACGCTGTTTATGACTTCGGTACGCCATGTAATCTTTCATATCCTTTCGTAGCAATGGAGCAGCCATGACTTCCACCCACACTTTATTCTCTCTGGCAATCCTCAAAAGTACGGGAAACCAATGGACTTCTATGGGGCAGAAAGACCATGCTTCTGGTTGGAAGTGGTGAAAGATTGAATGGAAAAAAACATATTTCCATGTCTCCTTGGTAGAGGGATTAAAACTCAGCTCTCTACTGACACATGAACCATATCTGGTCCTAGGACAGCTAAGATGAAGATGCACCATGCCAGCTTTATAGAGACCTGAGTCTGTAGGGAAAGCAATTGGGTACCCTAGACTATTAAACCTGGAAGCAAGCCTTCACAGATGCATTAATGTGCTGTCTCAGAACAAGTGCTTTATACCTTGAGTAGCCATTCCCCATTTATTAGAGGGTATCCAAGCCTTTATCTTAGTTGATGAGGCTCTGTATGACTAAACCCACTTTTAAGGTGGACAGTAAAAAGGCTTCACTATGAGGAAACTTAGATAACATAGCTTCCATTTCTAAAGATTCAAAGTTTGCTATGGCTGGCACTATATGGGCAAAGTCTGTCTATGGAGAGATAATGGATGGATTCATGAAAGGACCAATCCAAGAGAAAGGAATTGGGGATTTCCGAACACAATTCCAAATGTTTAAGATTAAACCTTCCAGAATTTCCAAAATCTCAGGTGAGAGTAACAAGTTCAAAGACATGAAGTGAATACCAAAGACCTCAGAATCTGTCTATTCAATACATTATGTAGCTTGTATTAGCTTTTATGAACTAATCTGTTTTAGCATGGTTGTGTTTCATACAGACATGGGAAATAACACAGGGTGCAGCCCTGTCATGTGAGCTTGAAGTGTGGGCTAGTTTTGGAACCCCTACCCAACAGAAAAAGATGAGGGCCTGAGGGGGGGAGGGTAACCTCCAACAGCACACTGCATACAATGGAATCAGTTGGATAATAAATGCCGGATACCATCCCTTCTTCTAACTGAATCTCACTCACTCTTGAGAAAGGTGGCCCATCTGCGAAGGTAAGTAATTCTCAAAGATGGAGAATTAAATAAAGAGTGGGACAAAGATAGGATAACGTGAGCAGACATACTTGAACACCAAATTACTTACAAATTAAAGAAACAACTTTTTTTTTTATTTTCTAGTTGCACTTCCAGTGCTGGGAACAGAACTTCTCACTCCTCTTCCCTGTCTCCATTAACATCTCTAATCAGAATTCTGAAAACTCTCTTCTCATGCACCGGCTCGCTGTCTGCTCTTTCTTTCGCATGGAATAATCTAGAAAGCTTTGCC
>JANHMN010000019.1:39210390-39229663 GCA_030674055.1 Rhabdomys pumilio
GAGAGAGAGAGAGAGAGAGAGAGAGAGAGAGAGAGAGAGAGAGAGAACAGTATTAATGTATTACTTCCTGTCACCTTTTGATTATAATTTCAGCAAGTATCCTTATATCAAACAAAAATCAAAGAAAAATACTCTTTAGAAAGCTCCTTCAGTTATAGGGTAGCATATGTTTTCTCTATACCAAAGATCCTGGAGGGGGAAGAGGAAAAAAAGTTGCTGAATGCATAATGGCAGACAGGAAACCTTCCAAAGATGAGAACAGAGAAGTCTTCCCAACAGAAGGGAGGAAGCACAGAAGCCAGATTGCCCTAAGAGACACAGTGAATAGCAAATTACTGCGGCGACGTCTCTCACTTTCTGTAAGGGCAAAGAACGCAATGAATTATTAATCCGTGCTCGGGGGAAGTACAAGGAGCTGTGTAACCAGAACCAGCCAAGAACAGTCTCCAATGTGATACCCCCGACAGTGGAGAAGCCAGTCCTACTCCTGTGCCTTAGATGCTCCACTTCTGCTGTGGCTAACGGGGAGGGGGGGGGATCCATCTTCAGAAAGAAGACCCAGGCCAGTAGGTCTACAGTGGCTGCAGCCATAGGCGCGCAGGAGTGGTAGCTGGCAGAGACTATCTGTCTGAGCGTTATCAAAACGATGTCTAAAGGTAGACAGAGAGTCTGTCAGCAGTTCCCTGGCAACCTTGCCCTGGGTTTTGTAAATATCTGGCTCCAGCCTTTGAAATACGCTGAGCATGAGAAGCTGCCAGCAATCTGAGTCTCTTCAGAGGGTGCCTTGAGCTTAAGTGTCTGTTCTTAAGTGTTCCTTCTTGAGGAACCAGCCAGTGTTTACAAAAACCTGCCATTTATTTCTGGTATATACAATAACCACTGATGGTTCCGTTAAAAGCTACATTAGAAGTTATCTACCGGAGGCTGCAGAGGTGTCCTAGAAGTTAAAAATGCGTATTACTCTTGCAGAACTGAGTTCGTTCGACTTTCAGCACCCACTTAAGGTGACTCACTCCTGCCTCTGAGCTCCAGCGGGATGTCACTTCCTGGCTTCTCAACACCTCCACTCGTATGTTTGGCTCAAACTCCGCACGGAAATATTCGATACACATAATTTTTAAAAAATAAAATAAATGTTTAAAAAGTTATTTATTGACTAATTTCCACCAAACCATTTGGTTTTATTCAACGATATTATGTGCTGCTAAATATCGAACAAGCAGTATAATCACCCAACAGCGATAAGTTACTGTTAGTAAATCTACTAGAATATTGTCACATAAAAGCACTCTAGCCGTGGTTGCTGATAAAATCACTTTCAATAAACTCCACTAGGGTTACCTGAATATTTTAATAGCTCTAGAAAAGGTTTGTGAATTTTCCCAAAGGACACCAAGTGAATAACTACATAAATGTCTGGGGTGGGGATGCGTACCCATTACTCAGCTCTCATCATCATGCACTGTATACATGTGTGAAAGTTCCTACCGTATCTCATAAAAGGTACAGACAGTAACTAGGGTCAATTAAGAATAAGCATTAGTCAGGATATGATGGTCCAAACCTGCAATCCTAGCACTCAAGTGCTGATATAAGAAATAGCTCATAAGTTCTAGGTTATCCTGGGCAGAGACTCATCTAAAACAAACATAATTAGATGATGATGATGATGATGATGATGATGATGATGATGATGAAGATGATGAAGAGATAATTGATAGATGATATATGTGTGTGTTAACCACTGTGATAAATGTTTACATATTTTATTTAACAAATGCACAAGGAAAGGATTTTGTTGCCTTCTCTATATTGGAAAGCAATGCCACTATCAACAAACCCCTCAGTTGGTTCTATCACAGTTCCACAGATAGCCTGGGTCCTTTACCGTGTTTTAATTTTGTTAACGTCAGTAATTTCACAAACAGTATCCACGTTTGCATGTAGGGCTGTGATACTTCATCCAATTAGTTATAAGTTTCTTATTTACTTACTTACTGGAGGCTGAAAATAGAGTTGAGAAATTCTTATTCATAGACATCAGAAAAATATTTTATGGTAAATCGTAGCGTAAAACCACCTGACCCTACCCAATCCTCAAATTCTGTCTTACACTCACACAAGCAATTTTAAAATTACACATCTGTCTTCCATCTCTGCATAATGTTCCTTTGCCATAGTTATTACACAGCGGGAGTCAGCAGCGGTCCCCAAATGTACAGACCTGGCAGGGGCGAATGCAGAGAAATGGATGTGCTCAATTAAAGCGTTTTCAAAACTGAAAAAATGGAAAAGTACTCCAACAGTTTTATTCCACCTTCCACCTTTCTTTGGCCAATCTAGGGCTTAAATATCTCTTAGAATCTATGAATTATATGATTAATCCAATACAGAACACTAAATTGTGGATAGTAAAGTCGACTATATAACTTTAGATATTTATATAAGCAGATATTAAAATCCAGAATAAAACATCCTAAGGTTCAACCTTATTCACAAAACATTCATCACTAGAAGTATGTTATATCACACGCATGGTTTATGATTATAAAACAGATGTTGTGTGTTATAATGGGAGAATTCTTGCAGAATCTGTAGCTACCGGCAGGTGCATGTCCAAGGGGAAGCCCTGAACTTCCGTGTGTATAGAAATGCGTGTATATTTAAGCCTAAAGTAGGAGTGAAAAACATTTACAGTTCCTCGGGAGTCTTAGAATGAAAGAGGATCCAGCAGCACTCAAACAAACCAAAAGTGAACTATCAGAGAGCAGGACCAGTGAGCATCAGAAAGAAACTACTCCAAAACCCAACAGAAAAACTGCCTCCCATCTGTAAGCCGTATGCTCAACAGTTTGTAGCAGTGGTTCATATACCTTTCTTCTCAAACACGAATTAGAGCTTTGCTGGCTACATATCTAACTTAAAAATTACTTTGCACAATATTCCTTAACCCTCTTTAGTACTGGGGATATTTTTATACTTTATAGAGGGAATGGTTTACGCATGCTCCACAAAGACCTGAACATGACACATACACACTTACTAAATGCTGTTTGGTATGATACCGCCCTGCCCTGAGATCTTCCTTTCTAATAAATATCTCTTCGTGTGGCAACCACAACTCACTAGCTGATTTATGCCTGGAGAAGCACAGAACCCAAACTGGGTGATCTGAGAGGGTGGAATCCAGAAGATAATAGTCCCTTGTGTTATTCTGTTTAGTGTGTGTTAGCCTGTGCTTCCCTTTCAGGGATATCTTATAATTTCTGTAAGTGTTACATTTTCTAAAGTATCCATCTGTAGGAACAGAAGGCGTAGATGGGCTACTTTCAATTGATTTTTTCCTTAGGGATCAAGATATGCACTGATTTTAGGATACCTTTGCCTATTTAGATGACATATTTATTCAATATAAGCAGAAAATAGAACAAATGGATTTTTTTGGTACCATAAGAGAGCTAGAATATAAAAGATATAAACTTATGTTATGTTTTATATTTTAGATTATGATTCTGTATCTCGGATTCCATTGAACATTGGAATGAATGAAGCAGACTTCAGATCAGTATTTTACAGTAGGTCTAGAGAGAAGGAGATGGTGTGTTAATCCCTGTGCTTATAAAACCTAAATAGCATTTTTGATACAGAGCATCTGAGATTAGAAAAGGTGAAGACTCAAATTTTTTTCCCAGTAGAAAGGTTCATTTGTTCAAAGGTTGAGAAAATTATTAATTACTTCTAATAAACATCGCAGACTTGCTCTGCCTACCCTGGAGACTTAAGACAATCTGTTTACAAACTGCTTTAGTTTTTGCACAGTATTTTAAAGCCCCAAAGTGAAACTCTATTAGGAAAACCTGTATTAGTAAAGAGATGCATGGGGAAACTGCATCCTGTGCCCTGTGCTCCACTCTCCAGCCCACAACTCTGTGTACACTCTCAGAGGCTCACTGGCACTAATCAGGACAACCAGGTAAGACCCTGACCCCAGCCTTTGCCTGCCAAATCCCCTTAAAACCCACCATCATGCCCTGAACTCCATCATCTGGCCCACAACAATGCATGCTTTCTCAGAGTCCAGGTCTCCAGGCCACAATGGTACTAGGAACCCCAGAGGCAAGATTAGCACTCCAAACTCCAGAGGCCACACAGGCCAGAAAAACCCCAGGGAGATATCCTACTGGACCTGAAGAGTCACTAGTCATAAGAACACCAGGCCACTCAGGCCAAAAGACAGAGGAAACAGAAACCAAGGGGGAGGGGGAAGCATCCAAAACTACCCATCCAACAAAGATAAACTCAGAAATAAGCATCTAAATCTGTAATAACTGCAAAACCCAGAGGGCTGAAAGCGATCGTAAAAACACCATCAACAAGAGCCAGGGCAATATGGCATCACCAGAGCCAGCTCTCCTACAATAAATAGCAAGCCCTGGATATTCAAACACAGCTGAAGCATAAGAAAAAGACCTTGAATCCAATCTTATGAAGATGATTGAGGCCTTTAAAGAAGAAATTAATAAATCCCTTAAAGAAATACAGGAACATAAAAATCAAACAGATGAAGGAATTGATGCATGGGAGTTGAGTGGCTGCTATTTGTGTTCACAGTGGAAAACCACAGCTGGCCTAGCACACAGCACCTGCAGTCATCCATTGATTCTAACTGGACTTTGAAATAGCAATGGCCAGAAATGGTTTTAAAATTGGTAAGCCCGTCGCTTCTCTATAATATGGTCTGATTAGGGAATATCAATCGTATTAAATGTGCTTTCCAATGTTGCTAATAGTATATTAAAATCCCAAACCATCTGGAAATTTACGAGTTGACAATGTTTACAGTTATTTGTTTGGGGATATCAGAGAGGGCTGAGTCATTGGTTCAGCACCAACACAGGGAAACCTATGCTATTAATTTTTTTGTGCTAATAATTATATACACTGGTTCATAAATGATTTGTGTGTATTAAAAATGTGCATCGGTAATGATCATAATTTTAAATAAGTGTTGTTACAAAAGAAAGCGAGAAGGTCTGGGGACATGGAGAAGTTGAGCAAACATGATCCCCAGGATAGATATATATATATATATATATATATATATATATATATATATATATATTTAAAAAAACCCAAAAATAATCTGTTTTATATCAAAGAAAAAAACACCCTACAAACAGAAAGAAAAATAAGTGCTCTAAAGGGCCAGATACAAAGTATGAAAAGCAAACATTTACCTTCTAAAACATTGTTTTTAGAAATGATCTTTTCTGTAGCCCATCTAGACTTAATTTTATTGTGTAGCTCAGGCTAGCCTCAATTTCATCATGTAGTCCAAGGCTGAACCTGCTCCTCCTGGCTCCTCTTGTGCAATGAAATAATAGGCTATAACAATAGACTGGGTTTTATCTTCAAACTTTGATGGTGCTGAATGATAAAAATTGATTAATAATAATTAATTAAATAATAGAATGAGACCTTCTGTGGAACTACAAATCCCTTCCATCTTAAAGAAAAGCTGGAGCAGATCCGGTTTTGCATACCGTTTCCCAGGCCCCTTCAGAAGGCTATGACAGCAGTGTGCACTGATGGTACCTTCTCTTTCCAAGAAGGACTACTGTTATATTTCATCTTAGGGCCTCTATAATGTCTATAGTGTTGATTGTATAACAAGCAAGCAAAAGACAAAAAGAGAATGAGCAATGCACACACGCACGCACGCATACATGCACGCACGCGCGCACACACACACACATTTAGAATGGTCTCCATCAAAGAAGACTCAAAAGCTGAAACAATAAAAATTAATTTTTTTAATTTAAAAAGGTAAGGAGGTCCAGTGATCAGTCCAAATTGGGATCCATCTCAAGGGGAGGCTCTGACATCCCAAGGCCTGACTCTGTTACTAATGCTATGATGTGCTTACTTACAGAAAGGAGCCTAGCATGGCTGCCCTCTGAGAGGCCCAACAAGCAGTTGACCAAGACAGATGCAGATACTTACACCCAACCATTAGACTGAAGTCAGGGACCCCTGTGGATGAATTAGGAAAGGCTGGAAGAAGTTGAAGGGGAAGGGAGACTCTATAAGAAGACAAGCAGTCTCAACTAACCTGGACTCCTGAGATCTCTCAGACACTGAGCCACCGACCAGGCAGCATACACTAGCTGATATGAGGTCCCGACACATATACAGCAGAGGACTGCCTGGTCTGGCCTCAGTGAAAGAAGAAGTGCCTAACCCTCCTCGAGAGACTTGAAGCCCCAGGGAAGTGGGAAGGCCTGGCAGGGTGGAGGTGGGGTAGGGTGGGGGTTGGGTAGTAGAGTGAGGAGTGGGGTAGGGTGGGGATGGGGTAGGATGGGAACTGGGGTACAGTCGGGGGTGGTGTAGGGTGGGGACATCCTCTTGGAGATGGGGTGGAGAGGAAATAAAAAAGAAAAGAAAAGGGAAAAAAAAGGTAAAAGAGCCCATGCATGTTCCCAAGGTTAATGGAGTATTACATCAGTGGAGAGACTGCTCTCTCTCCACCTCAAAAACAGTACCAGAGCTACAAAGGAAGGAACCCCGTATTGTTTGTTTCCTAGTCAGCTCTATCATTTAATCAAAGTGTCTAACCACCCGATTCCCTGTAGCAGTGCGCATAGAGAAATCCCAAATGTCTAAACTGCACACCCATCAGGAACATCATACAAGATTTCATCAGTGCTTATAAAGACACTCCAAGATTTGTACCAAGCAAAAGTTGCGTAACAGCAAAACATCCATTAGGATCCTGTCTCCTCCAGCAAACGCAAACTTGCTTTGGCCTCTCGGCATTGCTGGCAGCAAAACAAACCTGACATCATTCTCCTCGGCCCAATTGGCAGCCCAGCTGTGCTATTATCCCCAGGAAGAGAGGTCGTGTGTAGTAATGCCCGCATTGTGCACTGGACAACCAAGTCCAAATTATCCCCCTTGGAGCAGAGCTCAGCCTCTTAGAATACAGAACTGAGGAGACATGCTGGTTGGTTGGAGCAGATCAGTCATGGTAAGAGACATTTTTGACTGAAAATGTCTCCAAATTACTGGTATCAACGTGGTGTCTGAAAATCGGGGCCAAAGCAGCTATTTTCTATGTGAACATTCACCGAAAATATGGATGCAGCTGCTTTAGACTTGATTTCTTTCTCTATTTTTATAAGATATATATATATGAGGTCATGAATAGAAGCACAGATAAAAAATTTATAAAAACAAATTAACCAGAAAGCATTTCATCTATTTTTAGATGCACCTAGTCCTTTTTAACATAGTTTTTAAAGGCATATGCTACCTGGATCCTGGCCAACTGGCAATTTGATAAACAACTGTATAGTTGTGTCTTCTCAGCTATAAAATACACCAACATGATACTTTAAAAGTCTGAAAATTTCAGTGTTTTACTTATGGAACCAGCTTGATACAATTTTCCCTAAGCTTGATTTATCCATAGAAAAAAAAACCTGTTTTCTATACCAGGAGAACAGTAACACTTATGAAAGTTCAGAATGTGTGTATGTTCAGAGCTACATACGGAAAGAGAAGGTGGCTTCATAAGAGAAAACAGAGCTCTGCCTACAGTCCTTTTGTTCTGAGGGCGGGTTATCTGCTTTTGAGATAATAGGAGATCAAAGTTCGGGAAATGGAACTGTATCTGCCTCTCCCGAGATTCCTTCTTCTGATATACCAACCTTTTTAATAGTTTCTTGGGCTCCTAGTCAGGAAAAAAAAAAATACTATGTGTGTCATCACACATTTACATGAAAAGAGTTAGTGCATGTATGTTTGCTTCCTGTGATGAACAGAGGAGTTGCTGGGTTACAGAGACTGCTTGAAGGTTATTTTGACATCATAACTTGTTTTACAAAGGAAACCCTATATTTTCAGAAAGGTTTTCTATGAATCATGTAGGCTTAGATTTTTTTAAAACCTACTTTAATAAGGGTTTTGAACTCTTTGACCCCCCCCCTTCTAGCCCACCATCCAAAGGTAGGAGAGAAAAGATGTTAAACAGGACAGGGGGAGGTGGACCTGTTTAGAAGTAGCTTGGGGGGGGTGTGATTTTAATTTTTGTTTGTCAAGATACCAGTAATCTAGTTTAAAAGTGTCACTAGACATGAATCAGCAATGGCTACACGATCCAGCAGAAGCCACCAGGCCTCTATCGAATCAGCACAACTCAGCGGGAGTGACCAGGACCAGCCAGAAATCAGGAGTTCTCTGCTGTGCCTCTCTTGATGAAGTAAAGACCAGTGAAGATGCGAGACCAATGAATAATTGCAAGACTGGTTATGCAAGCATCTTGTCACTGTCCATTGAGTCCCATTTAAACGCTTTTCAAACACCACACGTCCTCCCAGGGGTCTTGCCTCAGCAAAACACTACTTGAGCCTGCATCACGTGACTCAACCAGAAACTTCCACTTCAAAATCATCTATCACAAGGCGTGCTCAACCACTGGAATAATTTAACATTCTAATGGTGGTGTTAAGGTAGATGAAAGGGGAGAGAGCTTTGGCAAGGAAATACACTTTATGGCTTCAGCCTCTATACCTATTTAACTCAAGTGAACTATACCATTGCATCTCAGCCACACTCAAATCATACATAGACCAACTTTCCTCTACTTGAGGAAAGTCATAAGAAGTCCAAAGTTCAGGACTTATTTTGACTCCTACTTCCGCTTTCTTATAGTTGATCAGAAGAACATGGCATCAGTCCAAAGGAACATAAGTCACAAACAGAATCCTAGTGAAACTTAGGAGATGATGTTTCAGTCTGCAAGACGCCATGGAAAATGCCTTTGGTTCCTGTGGCAATTAAGTTGTTTTTTTTTTTTTCCTTTAAGAATTTTTAAGAACTAGAGTCCTAGAAGTGAACTCCAGGATCCACAGACGGGTCCCCGCTGTGCGTGCGTTCCCATGTTACTCCCTGAAAACACACAAAGATCTTCTAGATCTGTTGCTCCATCTACACTCCCGTGATAGTGGCAGCCATGACCAGCTTTTCTGGCCGGTTGCTCCTGTCTTCCCGGGTACTGGCCATTCCTCCCCGGGATGACCTCGAAAATCAGTTAAATAAGATTTGCCATATTGGGAAAAAGATTTGAGATGACTGCAGTATGATGCTAGAAAAACTCAGGCTTGCCTCTTGGTAATGCTTTTTCAATTTGCAACTTGGATACTTTATAGACACATTCATCCCTTTAGTCCATTGAAGTATCCGTTTGCAATTTGCTGCTGTGGCAGAGAAAACTGAATCCCATAGCAACAAACAATAAGGCCACAAAAAAAATGTCCAACTGTTTCTTGAGAAAAAAAATTATAACATGGAAAAATATAAACACGGAAATATAAATATAACATGTAAAAATATGATTAGTTTTTAAAATAAAATTCTATGTGTCTGTATGGATGTGTGAATTTAAGGTTTGGGGGTCTTGGGGGGAAGGGGTTATTGCTGTTATTTTCATTTTTCTTGGCATTCATTAATGAAAAGATCATGTGATTATCTCAGTCCATGGAGAAAACAACTGAGACAAAGGCCAAACATGCCTTCTTAATAAAAACATGGAAAGAATTGGAATGGAAGCACATACCTTAACATTATGAAGTCTATATGACAACCCTATAGCCAATACCATTCTAAACAAAGGGGGAAAATCAACGTGTTTTGATACCAGTAAAATTAAAAGAAAGCAAGTGTCCACTCTCTCTGCTCTAATTCTATGAAGTCTTTACTGCAGCAATAAGACAAGGGAATACATATAAAGGACACCAATATGAAAACAAGAAATCAAAGAACCCCTAATTCCAAGATATGATTGTATACGTGAGAGACCACAAAGGCTCCATATATGATTCTATTCATAAGAGACCGCAAAGGTTCCATATATGACTCTATACCTAAGAGACCACAAAGGCTCCATCACATGAATCTGAGAATTGTGATAAATACTTTCAGCAAAGTGGTGGAAAATAAAATTAGCACAAAAACCAGTAGCCTTCTCACACACCAGTGATGAATATACTGAAAAAGAAAATAGAAACAACCCCACTCCTAATAGCCACATACAAAAAAAATATATATATATATATATATATATATATATATATATATATGGAAACAAAACCTTCACAATAAAAGCTTTAAATGCCAAAGAAAGAAAATTAGGGAAATACTAAGAGAAAGGAAGAGCTTCCAGGATCAAGGAATGATTACAGCCATTCTATCAAAAATACAGACTCAATGCAATCCTAATCAAAAAGGCTAGGGCCATTCTTCATGAAGATAGAAAACATAATCTTCACATTTATATGGAGTCCGCAAAAGACCGTGGATAGTCAAAGCAATCCTGAACCAAAAGAATGAAGAATTTTGTTTCCAAGCCACAGTAATAACAGGCACTGACATACATAAAACACATTTTTAAAGTGTCAGCATCCACAGCCACCAGGAAAATAAATATTAAGATTTAAGATTCCATCTCACACCAGTCTTAAATTACTAGCAACAGAGGGAAAAAAATATCACCACAAAAGCGAGAAAAGGCTAATGTTTGGTAAATAACTATTCCTAATATTTGCGGTTCTTGGTCACTGCTGCAATATGCATTTATTCTGCTTTGAAATTTGATAGTGTTGTTTAAGAAAAATTTTCTGGGGAAAAATGCCTTTCTTGACCCAGTATACTATATTTGTACTTCCAAGTGCGATGTTTTTGGTTATGGGGTTGGACCATCTATAAGCCTCTCTATAGAGTGTACCTCACAACACACACTAAACAGATAATCCTGTTTACACAGAAATGTTGAAATGACTCAAAAGCAGTGTGTGCAGAAACATGGCTCAAATAAACTAGAATTTTAATGTTCTGCTATAAATTGCACACATAGCTCTCCAGGAACAGCAAAGTTATAATGAGCTGCTCCATAGGTGGATAACCTACAGGTACATAGAAAACAAGTGTTAATTTGCTAAATTATCAAAGAATAGTGTGTGTGTGTGTGTGTGTGTGTGTGTGTGTGTGTGTGTGTGTGTGGTGTGTGCATGTGCATATGAGAGAGGAAGAGAGAGAGAGAGAGAGAGAGAGAGAGAGAGAGAGAGAGAGAGAGAGAGAGAGCAGAGAGATGCAAAGCTGGGTACACTCTTCCCATAGATAATTTAGATGGACCTTCATATAAAACATATACACTGCACTATTTATGCATGCCACAGCTACACATACAACCCCTTCATAGTTCTCTGGCATAGAATAAATAAAACTGTCCCAAGAAGCCTCAGTTGGTAACTATATAGGACTTACAAATTATGGGGCAAATAACTTCATTCAATAGAACAAACAGAAGTAGTGGAATTTAAAAGAGATGTTTTTATGGGTTACATACTTCAGGAGGGTTTATAAGCTCAGGTAAATCTAGGCCATTTCACCACATTTAATGACAATAACTGATATCCAAAATTCTCTGAAAGAAGTGTGTGGTATAATTTGTGCACAACATATCTATCTCTGAAAGTATGCAATCTTTTTTCTCAATAAACTGAAAATAATTGCAACTTGTGAGCATTTGATGTAATTTGAATCTCCTTCGTGTAGTTCAAATGCATTTGCACAGAGGAAGCACTGAGGGACACCATAGTGTGAAGCTTGAACTCCAGCCGGTGACTGTGCAAGGTTCTCTGTGCCTTGGTTTCCTCATTGGAAAAACTGGAACTGATTACACACCCTGTATGACCGAGTGGCTGAGGATTACAGAAGGTATGAAGATCTCAGCCCAGTAATAGGCACTACCTACAATTGCCAACCAAGTAAATTAACCCAGAAACTAAAGCACAAGATGTACCCTTTGCCTCCCCGAGTCAAAACACAGAAGCAGCTCTCCAAAGGTCCTGCTGGATGGAACCACAGGAAGCTAATGCTCTTGGCAAATTGAGACAAATGAGGAAAGCTTAGCTATTTTTGCTCTCGCTGTATCCAAGCCTTCAATGTATGAGGACTTCCAGATCCAGTACATTTCCCTCTACATTTGTGATTTGCTTTTCTCCGTCATCTCTCCTGCCTCTTGCTTCTCTCTTCTTTCCTCCTTTTCCTTTTCTTCCTCCTTTTCCTCATCCTTTCTCTTCCTTTCTCCCTCTCTCCTTCCTCTCTCTGTTGGTTCACACAAATCTTCAAGTTTTATTCACCACTGAACTTAGGCACACCAAAATGTGACGACATCACCAACTCTTCCTTACAGTTTATTGACTCGGGGGCTTTCTGAGCTGTCGGGGTTTTGTGGTAATTTTGTTTCTCTCTCGTCTAGTATTTTATCAGTTAGGTAAGCAAGCACGAGAAGCATGTGAAAAATTACTCTCATTTCCTCATTGACCTCAGCGTTAAAACAAGAAGTAGTGATATGAGTGGACCAAGAAATGACGAGGACCTGAAAATATCTCAGGTGGATAGTTGGCACTGGGAAGATGCTCTAAAACTTCTCAAATAACTGTTTCATCAATATCAGCTGTCCTAAATTCCACCATTAGAGATGCATTCCCTTGGATAATTAAGAATTTTGTATTTTAAGTAAATTTGTCCCTCATTTTTCCCTCATGTGATACACAGACATGAATGTCGTACTATGTCTTATCTTATCATACAACAAGTAGCCCATTCTGAAGGCTTTCTGAATCCCCTAACAGGATTTTGCCATCTCTGTTTCTACATCTTCATAGCACGTAGACAAAAAGATACATCTCATGAGGTAGTAGCTCATATTTCTGCTTTTATGAATTCTCTGGTGAGTCTTATTTAAATATTTAAACATCTAATGACAATAGTGACTGTCTCACATGCACACCATTCAATAGTCCTAGCACTCAGCTGCCTAAGGAGTCCTACAAGTTTGAAGCCAGACTGAGGTATGCAGGGAGACCCTGTTCCAGATAATAAACTGTAACAATAACAAGCCTACTTACAGTGCTTGACTGAAAAGGGATTCTGGTCCCTTACTTTCAGAGTAGCTTTAAAAAATGTAATTCAAACATTAGTACAGAAAAATATTTAGAATCAAAAGTCTGCTGCCCAGTACTTAATGGAACATTTCAAATTGTCTCTTGACTCGGTGCAATATCAGAAACTTCTACTTTTGCTGTTCCTATAGAGTTAATTTATTTCCATTTCTCTCAGATAACCTTAAAAGTTTTATCATTGAATTTATTTTTCTATTAGTATGTGGAAAATCTAATTTGAGAAAATGAATCTTCGGGAAAAAAATATGAACCCTTTTCAACTGAAAGTAACAGATGAGAAGCGATCTGTGGTACAAAGAGAAAGGCACAGCAACCAACTCTATCCTTAGTTCCCAGAATTCCACACTGTAAAGACATCACGGTAACAATATTTTGAACCCTGGGGCTTTTTTTTTTTAACTTAAGTATCTCGTAAAGATAAATTATTCAGTCATTGAGATAACTTGTTAAACTAAAACCTTTATGGAGGGGTTGGAGAGATGGCTTAGCAGTCAAGAACACTTGAGGCCCTTCTAGTAGATCTAAGTTGGGTTCCCAACACCCACAAGGCAGCTCACATCCATCCAGAGTTCCAGTTCCAGGGCATCCACAGCCTCTTCTTCCTCCTCCTCCTCCTCCTCCTCCTCCTCCTCCTCCTCCTCCTTCTTTCTTATTCATAGCTATTAGAGGATGGTGCTGCTAGCACATGAATTAAACAAAGAAAACACTGGGTGTGGTGGCTCCTGTTTATCATTCTATTGCTCTGGAGGCTGAGGCAAGAGGATGCAAAGATCAAAGGCTATATAGCAAGACTCCATCTCAAGAAGAAAAAGGAGAAGGAGGAGAAAGAAGAGGAGGAGAAAGAAGAGGAGGAGAAGGAGAAGGAGAAGGAGAAGAAGAAGGAGGAGAAGGAGGAAAAGGAGAAGAGGAGGAGGAGGGGGGAAGGAAAGGAAAGGGGAGGAGGATGGGGAGGAGAAAGAGGAAGAGGAAGAAGAAGAGGAAGAGGAGGAAGAGGAGAGGAGGAGAATAGAATAGAATAAAAAGTCTCTCAAAGCCATGTTGTTTAGTATAACACTATTTCAAAGTTGTAAAGGTAGGTCTACTACATCTGAATGCTGCCTAAGAAGAGCTCTTAGGAGAAGCATTGTTAACAAAGCTTTTTCTCGGGTTTTAAGGATATTTATGATACATAGATCTGCCGTGATATGAGAATCGTGGTGTTTGTGCTTTCTTGCTTTAAAGGTGATTATTTATTTAGCAGTTAAAATACAGTGTGTAATATGGACACAGGATTCTTTAGAATTCCACGTATTAGTTCAAGGTGGCCAGGGAAATGCAGAAGATTAACCTTAAACCTGCATCCCCACAAGATGACTGTATGACCCCCCGGAGATGGTTTTCAGCTCAAAGAAACTAAAAGTGGTGGCGGCGGTGGCTCAGAGCTCATACAGGAGATGGTAGATTCTAAGGACGAGACAATGAGCGTTCCAGCTTAACCTCTATGTGTGAGTTTCAGTATCGCTCTATATTAGCTCTCGCCACTGTGGGTGATCAACCGCAGATACTTGATTTTTAAACTAAATCTATGAGAAGGAAGCCAAAAAAGGAGGGCACAACTAAACTTTTCTCCTTAAAATTATTGATTCAACAAACCTGGAGGGTCAGGGAGAATCTACAGGCTTGAGTTCAATTCCCAGGATGCATATGGTAGAAGGAGAGAATTCGTTTCTTACAAGATGTCCTTTTACTTCCATATGTATCCTGTGATACACACGTGTTGTTCCCGTTGTTCCCCACAAACAATAAATAAATATTTTAAATAAAATATTTTTGAGGAGGACTAGATACTCTAGCGTTCTTCCCAGCCCCCAGCCCAATCAGAAGAGACAATGACTTCTAGTTCTCCAGTTAACACATGGGATAAATTGAGAGATATTCAGTTCAGTTCTGTTCTGTTCTATTGTTGAATATAACTGGGATGCCCAGGATGAAGTTTTCATAGGAATATACAAAAACCTTAAGTACCACAAATCTTAAGAACTACAATTCAATACAAATTTTCAAAAGACTAGGAGGAGGTCATATAACTCGGTGGCAGAATAGTTTCCCCAGGGACAACACAGACAGAGTCTCATTAGCAAATTCGAGAAGTCCCATTGAAGTACAGAAGACTTTGGAGCACGCATCGCCATGTCATGAACTCTTTCCAGAATTTATGAAGTGGCATTCTCGTTCCATTCATGAGCACCTTTAGAAAGAGGGTGTGTATTTCCTGAATAGCCAGCTGCTCCCTGAGGTCCTGCCTGTGCTCACTAAGCACCTTTTTTGTTATGTATAATCCAGGGCAGCAGGGCAAACATTGTCCATCTGCCTCCAGCATCACATGCACGCGAGCAATGTGACCATTCAGAACCTCGTGCAAACTGGGGCAAGTGGAAGCAGGAGTGCCCCTATTCAAGATCTGATGAAGTCACCTTCGTTCCCCTGATATCAGTCTCAGCTTGCCAGAAAGACAGGCTTGTCCTCATTTTAATTCTTTAGAAGAGAATCTTCAATATTCAAAAAGGGTAAAGAGGTGGACATATTAGACAAGACACATTTGTTGACAAGTGTTTCAGCATCTGACCTCCTGCAGCCTCCTTTGACATGTCAGCTAATGTGACAGTGTCCGGGAACCTTCCTTGGAGAGAGCAGTGTTCCAATAATTAGCCAAATAAAAGAGTCAAGATGACTGATAAGAAACAGAATGAGCCTGTGGTACGATTCCCAGCTGTGAAAACTAGTTTTGTGATTAATAGTTTCTAGCTTTAAGCTAAATCTCCTGTGGTTCGAGTTCATGTTCTTCCTGTCTTCAGTATCAGGCTTAAATCTATTCTTTTAAGGGTAAATTATCCTATTGCCTAATTCAAAATCCTAATTGAGTCTTCCACTGTGGCTGATGTTGACAATACTCACATAATGGGAAATGGAAGAGAAGCTGGTTCTAGGACAATGGGCTTCTCTAAGTAAATGACCATACCTTGGCATTGTCCCCGGTGGGTGATCATGATGTATAATCATCTCCCACATTAATGTATCTTTGATGAACCATCAATTGTACTGCAAGGTAATAGGATTAATCATAGCTTGAAAAATGCACATTCCTACCCCCTCTCAACTATAATGAAGAGATACTTTGAGCAAAGATGATATGAAACTTCAAAACTAGGGACCGCAGAAGCACACATTTAAACTGCTTTGCCCAAGCAAGTAGCTTGCCCAACATCACTGAACAAATGCTGGAGTGAGCCCTTTGTATACATCAGGAAGAAACTACATGCATAAAATACATTGTTAATATTCAAAGAAAATGCAGCCTGCCTGTCCATACCAAATGCCATTTTTTATAATATGCTCTCATAATACTCTGAAATTTTGCTAATTTTCATTCTGAGTTTGGGTATTAGGAAATACCAAATAATAAGGCACTTTTATTTGGAAATTTTACTAAATAATTAACATTCAAATTTTTACATATCAGAGAATTTCAATGCACATTTATACAAAATGTCTTCATGGAGTAAAATTATCTAAAATACCTATCAAAAACAACTGAATATAAAAAACTGAATATACAAAAGATCAATTTATTTAAGGTCAATACTGCATATGGCTAATATGTTTCTAGTGTTTAACATTGCACAATCTTAAGACAAAACTTATTTTAGTAACTCAACCAAAAAACAGACCATCTTTCTTTTTGGCAAGTTAAATGCACACTTGGAAATTCTACAGAATTTTGACTTGTAATGTTTAAATGTTTCTTGACCATCTATATGTAGCCTGTCTGAAATATACTAACTTGAATGTATTAAAGATGTTGACTGCATGTTAAAAGTGAACAAATATCGGGGCTGAAGAGATGGCTCAGGCTGTGTCTTGCAGCTCACACCCATCTGTAACTCCAGCTACTGTGGATCTGACGCCCTCTTCTGGACTCCACAGGCACCTTTACACAGGAGGCATGTACTCATACAAACATGTACAAATAAAAATAAAACTTTTAAATGAACAAAACTGAATGGGTTGACAAGTTCATAAATGAACACTTTAACCAGAATACAACTTTATACCGGTTAATTGACTAAAGAGTAAATAAATTATTTGAGGAACAAAATATTCACCTTCCCTTCTATATGACTGAGTTCCATGAAGATCAGAGATTTTCCAAAGGAGAAGGAATCCGGCTATTACACCAATATAATGTCCTGAGCCAGAACTGAGGTCATGACATGTTCTTAGTAGCCATACCAGTATCGTTTTCAAACAATGCCACATGATGTCAAACATGAGTTTTATTAGCCACAAGCCAAAGGCAGACAGTGCAGTGAGACTCTCAGTAGATTCCACTATTGCAAAATTAGAATCACAGAGATATTGAAGAGGCCACAACATCAGGGTGAGCATATTTGTTGTGTTTACTTTGAAATTCAGTATGAAGAGAATAGAAAAATATTTACTAGAAACTCTGTGTTTCCATTCTACATGTCTGGCATTTAAAATTTACATACAGAAATATCTACCTATGCATCCTCCATGTTCTATGCATGTATTAGTAATCTTTTTTACAGTAGTTGATGGAATATTTTTCTGATTATATATTTTTCTGATGAATATTTTCATTATGAAATATATACATACATACATACATATACACACACACACATATATATATATACATACATATATATATATATATTCAAACAGCTAGCTTCTTGTTTTCAAAACACAAATATTATTCCTCTAGTGATTCCTAAAATGCAAAATGACATTTTTTTAACCTTTTCAAGATCAGATTTTAAAGAAGAATTGCTTTTCTAGTACTTCTACTGTTTACACAATGCAATGAATATTTTCCCCAGAAACCACTCTACTGCCAGGAATACAGAAAAGTTTGGTTTCTTTTCTAAATCCTCAAAAATCATTTTTGCTTTCTTCTTTAACTTTTATTGGTAAAACTCTAAAGGAATTATCACATGAAATTTTTCCATTGTAGCCTAAAGGCAAACCCATACATAGACACGCAAGGATTTTTAATTTTTGGTCAAAAATACTAAAAACATATACTGGGGAAACTTGGTATCTTCAATAAATGAATATCCTTATTCAGAAAAATGAATCTAGACCCTGACTATTGTCAGTTACTAAAAGCACTCAAAGTGGATTGAAGTTAAGACCTGAAACCATGAGACAACTAGAAGTACATAGAAGAGAGGCCTCTGGGACACTGAAATCAGTGAGTATTGTTTTGGATGTGATTCCCACAGCACAAGAAACAAAGCAAAGATGTGCAAGGCTTTTTCACAAACCTACACACATATGCTGGGAAAAAAAATACTTTCAAACTACATATTTGATAGAACATTAATGTCCAGAATGTATAAGAACCTGGAAAAGTCGACAGTTTCACTCAACAGGGATAGATAACCAGCCAAAAGGTACATGAAAAAATAATCAACATCACTAGTCAGTGAAATGAAAATCAAAATCCCAATGACACATCACCTCATTATAGCAAGAACATCAACTAAGATTAAAGTCAAGTACTGGTGTAATGTGAAGAATATAAGTTGTCCTTGACATTACTGGCAACAACATAAGTTAGTCTGGCCATTATGGAAAACATTGGAACTCATAAACATTTGTAGAAGAACTACCATAAGATAAACGGTATATATTAACAATAGACAAGCAAAACCATGAAAGACACATCTATCCCTATGTCTGCAATAAAACCTTGCTGCTTGAGACGTGGACAAAGCCAAAGGTGATTGATTACGTTAAGTAAAATAAATCGGGCATATACGGACAAATCTCTCATAATCTCACAGTTAAGCCATAAAAATTTGAACTTATAGAAACTGAAAAAAAAAATACCAGTGGTGAGCAGAAAGTAGTAGAGCAAGAGAAAGAACAAGGAACGGCTGGTGGATAGGAATTAAGTCTATTATGCAAGAGCTCTAACAGGATGCTGCAGAATAGGAAGACTGAGGTAGCTGCATGTATCTAAAAAAGAAGGAAGGAGCAAGCAGACTCTCGCTACCGATAAACATCACTGAGAAGACAATGTATCTATCCTGAACTGAAGGTTATACAACATGTGCATGGACTAAGAACAGTCTCATGTGCTGTACACTGTATCATTATCACAACACCCCGGCCAGGTATATATATACTCTTTTATTCAAATTGGGAAACTGTATGTCACAAAGGGAAGGGAAGGGAAAGGA
>JANHMN010000019.1:39229763-39247704 GCA_030674055.1 Rhabdomys pumilio
AAGGGAAAGGGAAAGGGAAAGGGAAAGGGAAAGGGAAAGGGAAAGGAAGAAGGGATTTTTCTCCTGAGCATAGGGAAAGTCACTATTAGTTAGGATTTAAAAGGAGAACATGTCCAGGAGAAAGACATATTCTCTCTGCCCTCGCTGTACCAAGTTCAGAACACTAGGGTTATATGAACTTAGAGTGTTTCTGGATTTTATCTTACTTCTGCTCTTAAAATATAGGATAAAGAAGCCTTTATCTTCTATTTGCTACCAAAATATCATTTTTTTCTTTCTGAACTAATCAAATCACTACAAAAGACGAAATTTCTTATGCCTTCAAAGTATGGTATGCTTTCTTGCCTTCAAACTATTCCTGCTTAGAAGCTGTTTAGACAATATTTAAAGTTTAGTCTCTATTATTGTCTGCCAGAGATAGGAAGAAACATGTACTGTGGAAGTTTTCAAAGCCTGTGCAATACATTGTACTCGTTAAAGGTTCTTTGGGAAAAGTGAAATTTGTTACAAATATCAATTTTGTCAAGTAGCAACTACTTTTTGAATTCTTGATAAAGAAGCTTGGCTTTTTAAAATAACATTGAATTTATAAATATGTAAAAAATATATACATACTAGCATTTATCTTAAGCTTATACATTATGTTAACTTATGAATATTTGATAAATTAAGAAGAATAAAATGGATACGTGTAATTTCAACCAGCTACATAAAAATAGGTATGTAAATAATCTATAGTCCACTGTTCCACATCTCAAAATGTATTATATATCATTAGTGGGGTTTTTAAAGAAAATAGTCACTCCTAAGGTATTATTACCAACTCCTAAAGGACGGTGAATTCCACTAACGCTGAATTCATATTTCAGAGGAGAGATGGATAGCATCTCACAGTTCCACCACAGCGGGAGTCATTACGCCAGCCACATGAGTGAGGGCTGTATTTCTCATTGGATTACAAATCCAATAAGAGCTTTCTTTGCCTTTGAGTTACTGGCACTACAAATGCTAAATCATGGCACCGTGCGAAAAGGAAAAGCCCGTAGATGTTTGGAGGTTTCTAGAATAAAACACTCATGATTTTTTTTTCCTCAAATGGACATCCATAGAAATCATATTGTCCTGATCTCCCATGGCGGAACCCAGCGTGCAGGCTTTTGCACCCTGTCTCTCTCCCATTCTTGGCCCACTCCGATCCTGTATCAAATGCATTCATCCATTTCGGCGACCCAGAAAGGCAGTGTACTTTTTACCCTGCCTGCCAGTTTGATAGAACGTGTCCCTTCAGTCTCTGAGCAGAGCCGTTCTGGACTTCTATAGATACCAAAAGATACCAAAGAAAAATCCTGTGAAGCAGGTAAAAAACAAATGATGTTTAGCTAAATGTCGTGCATAGGAAAGTGTCAGCGCAAGCCGGGCGGTGGTGGCGCACGCCTTTAATCCCAGCACTTGCGAGGCAGAGGCAGGCGGATTTCTGAGTTCGAGGCCAGCCTGGTCTACAGAGTGAGTTCCAGGACAGCCAGGGCTACACAGAGAAACCCTGTCTCGAAAAACAAAATAAAACAAAAGAAAGTGTCCGCCCAAAAGGGGAAGGATGTGAAAATGGAGCTAAGCAGACCAGAGAACCAATGGTTTAAATGAGCCTACCCCCCCCACAAGTTAGGCTGCATACAGAAGCAAGAATGAGAACGCAGAAATGACCGAGAGACATGTCCTTTTGGAATCCACAGAGACCCCAGAAATAGGTCTGGTATTGCACATGTCAGGCTTCTGAGGGCCCCATCAACACTGTTGCCCCCAAGTGACAGCTGTATCACATCCCAGTACTCTGAATATTTCAGATTCTTCGTTTCCCAAGAGTACACTTACGGATCAGTGGTAGCCTCCTTTGTACATTTTTGGTCAATAACCTTCCTTCCATTTTTAATGATTTCCATTTGAATGGCTGAAGAAACAGGCAAAGACCCAAGCTTGTTTGGGTACTGCCACATACTTTCCAGTTCATCTGTGGTTACACAGTCAGGATTGCATCCAGGGAAGCTCATTTGGAATCCTTAGTAATGACTGAGAACTTGAAGCATTTGTAGATAAAGAAAAACTATGTAACCTTTGCATCAACAGAACTATAGAAGAGGGAGGAGGGGGAGGGAGAGGAAGAGGAAGAAAAGGAGGAAGAGGAAGAGGATGCAGAAGAAGAGGAGGAAGAAGAGGAGAAAAATAAATGGTAGTCCAGGAAATTTCCTCATCAGAAAGGAAATAACAGGACTCTTGGGAACATTCAGAAATTTATAAAATCAGAGAGGCATGGACCATTCTTGTCTTAATAGATAAAAAAATCCTCAATAACAATACTCAGAATTATTCCCTGTGTCAAAAGTCCAGAAAACAGCTAAAAGGTTGCTAGCATCCCAGTACATCCAAGCCAGTCACATCAGACTTGCAAGGAATATTTAAGAAACATTTTTGCCATGGTCCCACCATAGCACAGTGCTCCTATAAGGAGCCAGACCTACTTTCTTCCAAAGGAGGAAAATAAGAAGAATAATTCAAATTTTGCTTCTTATGGAGGCTTCTTGAGACACCATCTTCTTCTCTCTCATGTGTCTTGGAACACTGATGGAGCCTACCAAACTCTCTAGTCAAGAGGGGCCTTTGTAAACAGTTTCTAGTTTGTGTGTGTATATGTAATACTAATATGTATTCATATTTCTATACATACTACACAAAGTATGTTATTTGATTTCTGTGTATTAGTGAGCTTGCCATTTTTCTTCTCGAGCTGTTCGTATTTGGGGTTAGAAAAAACGATTATGATTTTATTAATCCTGAATCTGAGAAGTCCTTGAAATTTTCAGCCTCCCCCAAATTAATTATGTGGAAACAGAAACTTTTGATGTATGGAGACCCAGGCATGGAGAATAATTTTGCCATGAAGACCTCACCGGAAAGAAAATCCCAGAAACAGATATATCCATCGGCAAATCTACCCAGATGTTTTAAAAATAACAACTACCAATCCTCAGTTTCTTACAACAAAACGTAACGTTGCAAACCATGTCAGGAAACTTGTATTACCTTCATACAGAGCCAGACACAGGAACCACAGGAGAAAGAGAAAGAACATGAGAGGCCAACGTCTTTGGTGAAAAACTAAATACTTTCTCCCTACAATTATCAGGAAGAGACTATTTATTTTGCTGTGTTTCTCATCATTTCTATCAGTATGTCATGTTCTTAAGATTTGAAAAATCTGAATCTAGTAGCAAAATGCATCCAGTGTGGAAAATTCTCTGCACTAATTTTTTTTCACTACTTTCTTTAAGCCTAAAACTATTTTTAAATTTTTTTAAATATAGCTTTTTTTTTAATATCAGGTTTTGAGAGGCATTTCTGGAACACTAGCATTGTATAAAATGGGTAGAAGGCGGAAAGGCTTTCCAGTGGAGTTGAACAGTAGAATTGAAAATAAATGTAACCCTCCAGTAAATTTGGTTTACTCGTGTTTACAAGTTCCGGGTTTTGTGTCAAATCAGAAAGAAAGATAGAACAAGCAGTCAATGTTTCTAGAAGAACAACAAAATCGGGGCAAGCTTCTGTTTTCACAACACACAGAATCCTAATAATAAGTAGTGCCCATCACAGCTATTTTGCACCAAACAAAAGAATTAGTTGTTTTTCTCTCTCAAAATGCAGAGCAATTGCCAGACTTACCTTTTTGCAAGCTTTGGGTATCCTTTGTATAGAACACACACACACACACACACACACACACACACACACACACACCTCCAACACTAAGATTCAACTTCTCATTGCCAAGAAGCGAGGGAGATTTCTAAGCAAGAATGGCAAGATGAGTCCTTCCCCGTGACCACCCTGCAGCGTGAAGCACAGTCACTCGTCACTCATGTTTACAGCTTCTGTCTCTCCCAGCACTTGGGAGGCAGAGGCAGGCAGATTTCTGAGTTCAAGGCCAGCCTGGTCTACAGAGTGAGTCCCAGGATAGCCAGGGCTACACAGAGAAACCCTGTCTCAAAAACAAACAAACAAACAAAAACAAAACAAAACAAACAAAAAAAAACCAAAAAACAAAATCAGCGTCTGACTCAGTACCACTGAAGAGAGTAACCAATAGTGGCACATATTTTGGAATTATCATGGTGGGTCACCCAGAAAAGTTGCTTTCCAAATGCAGTGACAACCTTTTCTATTGCCCGAGAGCAGTGCACGTAGACAAGCTTGTTAAAATATTATCTGCACAGGTGTAGTTCATCTAGGCTCTTCGTTACCCACACTCTGTATTGGACTCTGACCCCGTATAATTAGATAAGGCTCACCCACTGCAGCCCTCTGTTACAGTGATGGCTACAGAGGTTGCATTGTACTGATGATGCATTACCAATTAGTGGTAATGAAAAGGTATTAAAAAAATAAACTTTTTCAGGCAGATGAAAATAGATGCACAGACAAATGTCAGGTGGAACTTGGGAAGGGTTATGGGAGAGTACGGGACAGACCTGAGTGAGCTGGAGGGGTCTAAGACACCACAGAAAGACCTACAGACTCAACTAACCTGAGCCCATGGGGGTTCACAGAGGCTGAACCACCAACCAAAGAGCATACAAGGGCTGGAACTAGGCCCCCTCCACATATGAAGGAGATATGCAGCTTGGTCTTCATGTGGGTCCCCTAAAAACTGGAGCATGGCTGTCTCTGACCCCATTTCTTGCCACTGGATCCCCTTCTCCTACCAGGGCTCCCCAGTTGGGCCTCAATAGGAGAGGATACATTTAGTCCTGCTGGGACTTAATGTCCCAGGATGGCTTGGTACCTAAGTGGAACTTCCTATTCTCTAAGATGAAGGGGAGGGGCTAAGAAGAGGAATTTTTAAGGGTGGGACTGGGAGGAGATGGAGGGAGGAAGCTGTGATTGGGATATAATGTAAAATTTACAAATAAATTAAGGAAGAAAAGAATTAAGAAATAACCTTTTCCCATATACTTCTGCTTACTGGTTTCAGCTCTGTACCCTTTGAGCTCTGTGATTAGTAGGTCTCCTCCATCCCTTCTAGATTGTACCTTACACTTGATTTAAGGTAGTCCTCATCTTCTATGTCCTTCACAAAGTCAAGTCATTACACACCAAGCTCTGTCGTGGTCTAGTGATCATCTGTTGTGGGCAAAGCTATCTTAAAACCTAGTGGCTGGGACCAACAACGCTTTTATTGGCTCTCATGGTTCTGAGAACTGGGGTCACTTGGGATTTCAAACACCAGGTTTCTATGCAGCAGCAGTGGAGGTCTGGCTGAGGCTGGAGTGAGAGAAGGGTTAGCTAGGCTAAATATGCAAGAAATAAATATAAATGTAAATAAATATAAATATATATGCACACGCAATCCCAGCAGCTCACACTGGCCTTTTTCCTAGAAAAAAAGACTAGCTCCCTTGGCTGTGGATTCACTGTATAATATGGGTCCTTATAGCCCAGCAGTTTTATATTCTGGAAAGTATCATTCTAAGACTGAGTAGAAGCAAAATATGAGTCACTCCTAAAGAGAGATTGACCTAAATTGAACCTTGGCTTCTTTTAAAAGCAAGTATGTTTAGTCAAATATCTGGGGGGGACGATGTTTGCCATTTAACGACCGGTGCTTGCCTTCAGATCTGACCTTCTCTTCTTTCTCACCTAACTAAACTGTGCACATTCCTACAACAGCACTGTGGTTTCTGACCTTGGACCTTTGCATAGGCTGTTATATTATACATCGACTGGATGCCAGGATCCTAGGCACCCCTTTGAAATCAGCAGAAGCATGCTCTTCTCTGTGAAGCCTGTGGTCCTCTTGCCCTGGAGCGGGTTGTCTGGGTGATGAGGTTCTCAGCACTTTCCATCCCATCGCTACAGTTTCTGTTTCTTTGTTTCTTTTTGTTTCTTTGTTTCGATACATCCCAGCTGCAGTTTCTCCTCATACGGCTCGTTTTTTTACTTATTGCTTTAGCTGATCCCTTGACAACCAAGACCTCAATTTTTCAAATCCTGAAATCACAAGTTCCATAGGACACTGTCTGTAGAGGAATTCATGTGATCAGAAGTTGCAACAACACCCACAAAACTTTAAACTCAAATACATTTTAGCTCTCTTTCACGGCCAATGCAGAATCTTCCAGAAAAAAAAATATGCTAAATGTCTCTCAAAGACCCCCCATATGTATCACTATATTTATAATGTGTACAAAGTCACATAATTTCCAGGTGTCCATATAATACAGTCTGCTTTGGATCACCCTGACTTAGACTTCCTGTAAATAATTAAGCTTGTTAATTATTTTAGTGAATATTTCCTCTCTCAGAAATATCTCAGTTTGGATGGTAAAGTATGTTTACCCCAGATTTTCCAGCGATAAATTAAATACTCTCCGAGACCAAATACCTAGTTGCTAAGACAGAAACTGTCTCCTTGTTCAGACTAAAGAAGATAGGAGCTTCACTTTGTCTGTTAGCTGAAGTTGTAGGTCAGGGGTGTTTCCCTAGACATCTTTTTCCAGATTTTTTTTTACAGCTGGGATTTCCAGCAGCTGATGACAGACATCTCTGTACCTCATTAGGGTCTATCCTCAACTGCAAGGAGCTCTGCCAAGGCCACATGCCCCCAGGAATGACCCACAGCCAGTGGCTGATGACCACAGAGAAGCGGACTCCATTGTCCTGTCTTAATCTAGGCAATCCCAGTGGACTCCCAGCTCCAGAATCCTAAAGCTCTTAAGAGTTCATTGTGTTTGGCTTTGCTACCAGTCTTACCTGCATCACAGAATCTCCTGAGGGGATTTCTCAACAAGCCTTAATTTCAGACTGCACCCATGTTCCCATCAACGTCCCTGTCAGACACTGGCTAGCCTTAAATTTTGTAAGAACCGTTCATGCAAAGATTCTTTACTCCTCATTTACTTCTGTCATTTCTACCATCCAATCTAGCTCTTTTTCCATGTAAGAAAAATCTTTTAAGTAAAGCCTATTATTACTACCAAAAAAAAAAAATTAGGAAGTACAGGTGCCCTAGAGGGAGGAAGTAACTAGTTGAAACCACACACAGAGAATGACTCACACAAACCTCTTGTAACAGGAAACAAAGAAAAGGTTCTGGGCCTTCATGCAAACAGGCTGAGAGTATGTAACCTCCTAGACCTTTCCCAGTGCAGAGCTTTGGAAGGAGTCCATATCTTGCCAGTTAAGGCGTCCTTTCTTGCTTCTCAGTTATTTCAGTTTTACAGACATCATGTAAAGTGTCAGAAGCTATACATGTAAAGTCTCACCCACATGACTTCCTAAACATGAGCTGAACAAGGGCAATAATAATAGACATGCCAAACTCGACAGCGGAGAGGCCAGACGGCCTCAACCTTACACAGGAAAGGTATAAGCAACAAAGAAATGCTGAGAGCATTATAGTCTTCCCCAAGGAAGCACCTACCAACTGGTTAACTAATGCCAAGTGGTCAGCCCTGAAAATAAACAGTCAGGAAACATTATATAGACCGAGCAAGTTGTATTTATGACTCTCTCTCTCTCTCTCTCTCTCTCTCTCTCTCTCTCTCTCTGTGTGTGTGTGTGTGTGTGTGTGTGTGTGTGTGTGTGTGTGTGAATATATAAATGTAATCACAATTTTAAAAAGAGGCCAAGAATTTGAAAAAAAACGAAATGGGGTATACAGGACAGAAAAGAGAAGGAAGAAATGACATAATTATTCTATAAACTCAATATAAAAGAAGACATGAACAGTTACCATGTCTTCCCTCCTGTGCTTGGCTCTCTCTGGATATTTCCTGGTTTGTTTGGTATTGTTTCCAATAGTGGCTATCTCTTTTTTTAAAAATTGTTAGCTTAATTCAGTAATAATGTACTTAGCTTCAGTATAATTAATTGCCTCTCTTAATTCTGGCGTTTAAATGGAATTAGAAGATTAAATGGAAACAAAGAGAGTTATGGGGATCACCTGTGCTCTCAGGAGAAGACACTAAACTTCTTTTTTTTTTCCCCAGTACATACTGCACAAACTCTCTGAAGTCCCAAAGTGAACATTTCCTAACAGATAAAGATGACCCCAAACGTGGCTGGTCCAGAAAGTCTCAGTCAAATCATCCAAATAGCTAGAGAGCTTTGAGAAGAATGATACTGAGCCCCACACCAGTCCATTAAAACTCTCAGGTACCTGGGAAAAACCTAGTCCTTGTATTGAAAAAAAAAAGGGTCTATGAAACAAAGTTTCCCATGTAAACAGATCCCCAGTATTCAAATTATATAGAATTTCTCATGATACCCCATTCCTACATTTCAGTTTCAACATCTGAAGCAACCATATCATGTGGACAGTTCCTTTATAGTTTCCTGGACTCTGGCCACATGCTCTGTTCTAAGTTTGTCAGCTTTGATTTTTAACAAATCTAATCCTGTGTAGACCTAAAAAGGATACCACTTATTCCTCTTAAGTTACTTAAGATTGTAAAAGTCAGATACATATAAATTGGGGAAAAAAATACAGTGCTCCCAACATAAGCAGCCATTCTAACCCTGGGGCATGATGGGAAAATTTAGGAAAAAATACAAAGAGTCAAGTACAGTAAATCTGAACTGATAACGATTCTAATACTCGGTCCGAAGGGGGAAAATGAGGGGAAAAGTAGGTCTGATAAATTCTCTACATTTTCAGAATTTATGTTTGCTTTCTTTTGTATACATTTAGTTGCACATGTGGGGGAGCTGTCTCTGTAAGTGTGTAAAAATGTGCATCTCAGGTATCATTCCTCAGGAGCCGTCTACACTGTATACTTTGAGGCAGGGTCTCTCACTGAACGGGAATCATGCTGATTCAGCTTAACTCTGGCCAACAACGGGCCGTTGCCACCTCTGCATCGCTGAGTCTACACATGCAATGCTACGACTCCTGGCTTTGTGATGTGGGTCCCAAGGGATCCCACTCAGGACTACTTGCTTGCATGGCTAGCACTTCATCAACTGAGCCCTTTCCCCAACTCCACATTGAGAAAAGGTTTAGTCCTAACATGTCTTTTGTAATAATGGTCATTTCTTGTGGATACTCCTAACTACTTTATTAGAATAAATGAGCTAAAGCAGCAATTTCCAAAATAGACTTTTAAGAAAGGGGTGTTGGTCCTGTATGTAAGGGGATCTCGGAATATCTCTTTGCTGATGCATCCATCGGAGCTTCCTGAGATAAGTAAATGCATTCAATTCATACAAAGGAAATTGACTACTGACTATCAAAAGCCAGCCCACCTGACTATTTACTCATGAAGCTATGAACGGGAATCAAATGTGTGCCTTCATGTTAGACAACAGAAGAAAATACGGAGATACTGAGATGTTTAGAAACATAAATTAGTCCTCAAATGAACCTCACGTATAACTTAATCCAGCAGTATTATCTGTCACTTGGCGCTCTTAAATTTCCCTAGTTAAGAATCTCCTGGATGCTAACTTCACCAGTTCACAAATACTACCTGAAGCGATACATCCAACATTCAACATTCAACACCAATATGATTTGAACATACTCCCTCCCCAAATTCCTATGTCTGCTGATACCTTAAAACTCAAACATGATAGCTACTCACCTTCAAAACCTATATTCATTAGTTATAAAAGGACCACGATATGAAGATAACTGATTTCCCAGAGTCCTTTCTCTTCTTAAAGGATCGTTTTCCTCAAGTCTGAAAACTTCCTTAAGTGTGTTCTTTACTAAAAGGATGGACCAGACCTAGCCAATCCTGGAAGTATAAGAACGCCAGCAGTCATATCTTGGAAATATCTATGCTTAAGTTTTAAGAGACAGAAGCTGTGTTTTCTCTGATTCTCTATGCTCTCTGGAGTATGTCTTCAAATGAATAAGAATCCTATGTTGGAATATAGCCAGATGAAAATCCAAATGGTAGGATTGTAATAGAAAAAACATGTTTCTGGAGCTTCACATAGATTTTTGGAAGAAGCCTGTATTTTCAAAAGGAGATTTTTCCTCGCAGGAGTTCAGTCACATAAACTTAAGTAGGTGCCCGAAATTCATTTCATGTCAGAGAGGTTCTTTCTCTGCTACATGGCGTATACAATACACAATCATTTTATTTATCCTTGCATTTAAAATACAACTCAGCTTTTTCTAGGTGCCAAGAATTTTGTCTGGGGCCTGGGATAAAACATTAAACAATGCAAATGTGTGATCTGCCTACATAGGCCTTAGAATTTGAAGTCTATTTTCTATAGTGGGTTCACAAAGAAAAGAATTGCTCAGCTGACTAGAGAAAACTGATATCGACAGACGAAGTGAACTCTGCAGAAATGTTGACCTCCTAATTCTCATAATCTACACATCAGTAGTAACTAATTTGAAATTTTAGTTTCCTTAAAAAAACACAGAAATATCACAAGACTAGGTTTTTATTTTAATCCCAGGTATAAGATATAGGGCTACTTCAGATTGTCCACTGGAGCTATGATTTGAGCTTCAGAAAGTTTCTGTGACTGTGTGATGTTAGGAATTCTGAGAACTTTTCAGATGGTATAAATGGTAGGGCCCTGAGAGGCAGGGTGGGTGTTGTTGGTGGGTTATTGGTGAGTTATTGGTGAGTTGTTGGTGATTGCACTTTGTTAAGTAGTCGTGCATGAAGAAGAAACAAGAAGAAAATACCTGAAAGCAAAGATCAAACTTTCCCTAAAGAACCTAACACCCCAAATCAACAGGAAGTAGCTTAACAATAACATCACCCCCTTTACGACCCCTGACTTCTTTGAAATCTCTTTCGTTTCTTCTCTGTCCCTTTTTCTCTCCTATCTAGTGTTAGGGGGTCAAAAAGTAGAAAGGAAGGGATGCAGAGGGTGGAAGAAAGAACCCACAGAGTAACAAAAGATCTTCTCTAAGTTACCAATAGAAATAGAATTGAGGTTGAGGGTCTTAAGACATGGATAACAAACCTGACAATCTAGGTGGACCCCACCTAATTATATGAACTCTAAATGGCAGTTTTCTTTCCAAGTGTGTCCAAAGTCACAAGCAGAGTTGGAAGCATGTAGCATCACTAGTTATGAAGGTGTATAACAGAGACCATAAGTAAAGGAATGAACGTATCATCCAGAAGATAGAAACGGGTAGGAAATGGAGGCTTACTCAGGACTCCAGGAAATAATGCAACCCTCCAACGTGATGACTTCAACCCAGGGAAACCTTCACCAGGCTTTTCACCTGTAGAGCACTAAGGAATCTGAATAATTAAGACAGCAAGTCTTCCAGTCTTGATGGCACACACCTTTAATCCTAGCTCTTGGAAGGCAGAAGCAGGCAGAACTCTGTGAGATCAAGGCCAGCCTGGTTTACATAGCAAATTCCAGGTCAATCAAGGTTAAATAATGAGACCCTGTCTCAACAACAACGTAAGACATTAAGTGTGTGGTGATTTGCTACAGCTACAATAGAAACCAACTACAGTCTGTCTATTCTCTGTTTCTTTCCTCCCTCCCTTCCTTTCTCTCCCTCTCTCTCCCCACATACTATAGATAGATAGATGATAGATAGATAGATAGATAGATAGATAGATAGATAGATAGATGATAGATAGATAGCACAAATATCTTCCTAATATAACAAGACATACATAGAGATTCAATGACAAATATAATACAAGCTTCCTGTGTTTTAAAAGATTATTTCAACTCAGGATAGCCATGTACTCCAATGGACTGAATCTTAAATAGTCGTGTTCCATTGATGACCTGGCTCTGGACTCAACAGACACTAAATGTGAAGCTGAGCCCTGATGTTACATTGTCACAAGAGATCCACAGACTCTATGAGCATCCATCATCCCTTAAGAATTTGTGACTGTCTTTCTGTCTAAACCATAAGGCTAGGCAACCTGACTGGACCCTGTCTCACTGTATGAGTCTGTAAAAGCAAAGAACCTTTCCTATGTGTGTCCCAAACCGAAGTCTTCATCAGCGCAGCAGATTACAAAAGGCACTGGTGGATCTTCAGAAGCAAACTGGGCCCATCCGGGAAGACAAAGATTCTTCAAAGTTCCAGAACTCTCTGGAAGATGTTGCACAAACTGAGCAAGCTTTGACCGCAGCTCATTCCAAGAAACAAGAGCTTCCTGTCCATGAGACCGGATAAAGGAAACTGGACAGACGGCTCAGCCATTAGGAGTACTTAATGTTCCTACAGAGAACCTGGTTTTAGTTCCCAGCACCCACATGGCAGTTCAGAATCAGCTGTGGCTCCAGTTCCAGGTCACCTGATACCCTCTTTTGATCTCTGTAAGAACTACATATAGGCAAGACATTCATATGCGTAAAACAACAAAAAATTATGTTTTTAGAATGGGATCCCCTTGGATTTGCCACTCTGCTAGTGGGCTTCGAATTCTTAGCAATTTTACCTTGAGGGCAGTGTACCCAAGTAGGACAAGGAAACCCATGTCTGGGATAGCCCACTGTCACAGTACCAGGAAAGGTACTGTGATGGACTGTCGAATATGGGCTCTCTACCCACCAGATGCTACAGTCCCTCTGAATGTGACCTTTGCCACCATGAAGGTAGGTCATATTCATGAGCCTGGACCACAGATGCCTGAGGATCTGTGTCCTCACTGCACAAGTAGGCTGCCCTACCAGGAAACAGTATTAAGTAGAAAATAAGAACTTATTTCACTGATTAAGAGTGACTATGAAAAAGAAAGTTTCTTTGCCTGTTTTAAATATTATCAGCTTTGTTTTCATATTGTACTAGACGCCACAAATCATGAATCCATCTCTACTGATCTATGTAGGTTAATGTGGAAGTCGTAAACCTGTATATCTGTAAGCGCAACCTTCTATTTTAGATAAAGTGAATTCATCTATTATTTCATATTTTATATATAAGTGTATGTATAACTTGGCTACACTTTCTCTATAAAGATGAGAATAATATTCTTAATACTTTTCAGTTTCTAGGTTCCTTGTGATTGATGAACTGCCCTGAGCAATCTTTAATAAGAAAATCTCATATGCTAAAAATGGTAACATTCTACCTTCAGATATTCAAGCAGGACACGACATTACCAACATGTGCTTCTTATTAACAAAATCTGCCTCCGTGCCTTGATTTCTTGACAGGAAAGAGCTTTGTGGTCAGTAGTAAAATCATCAAATATTAAGAATATGGAGACATATCAAATGTGTTCAAGGGTCTTGAAAACTCATTATTTGAGCACATTTCACTTCTACCTAAAGCAATCCCAAACTTTCCATTTCTTAGCCCAAAAGTCATATGCTCTGTGATTAATTACTGTCCAGACATACCTGTATCAATCTTGAGTTGTTCCGCTTATAAGTGGGTAGATAAAATATTCTTAAAATAACTATGTAGTTCAGCGATTTGAGAAGTTTTCATCTCTTCATCTGTGAGGGATACATTCTATAATCCCCAGTGGATACTTGAAATATAGTTCTAAACTCTAGATATACAGTAACTTTTCCTATACAAACATATCTGTGACAGTTTCATTTATAATTTAGGAACAGTAGAAAAACAGAGAACACCATCAACCACAAATTAAATAGAATAATAATAAATGTATACTGTGTTGAAGTCATTTTTAAACACGTGTCATTTTTTTTGAGTTTCCCATGTAATTATTTCAGTTGACAGTTTGCTATAAGGAATTAAAAGCCAAAGGAGCAAATCCACAAACACACAGGGATGAGTGTAAAGCTAAGTTATCCTGAGGTCGTATTGTCTGCCTTAGCCATGACACTGACATCTGAACAAAGGGGACAGACCATTAATAGATATATGTATGACACAGAATCAATGAAAATGGACCTTGAAACAAATACTTACAATTTCCACATTTCCAAACTTTCAGGGTGGGTCTCCCAACAGCAAGCATATGGCACTATGTCACATTTTGGGCAAGACAAAGCATTCTCCACACTGCCTGGGCTTTTTAACCCCTCAAACACAACTCCAGACCCCCACACCATTGACAGACCCTATACCATCAGAACTCTAACTTTTCAGGGCCCTTTGTCACCAGCTCTACTCCAACCAACATACCCCAATACCTTCCTTTGATCCTCTAAATTAATGTGCAATACTTGTTTTGTTCCTCAAACCCTGGATCTCCGACTGAGATGTAGATACTTCTACAACCAACCATGTCTAAATACTTTTCCAATTCTGATTTCGACCCCCCAAACTCCTAAAATTATGCTTCATCTTGGAAAAAACAAACCAACAACAACAACCACAGAAACCACTCTCGAAGTCACTTTCCATAAAACAACCTACTGCTTATTGGGTGACTATGTTTCCTACATAGAAACATTCCAAGCAAATAGCCAAAATCATTCCAGGAAGATGCAAGTAGGAGAAGAAGCCGGTCACCTACGTTACTCATGTACTCCGACAGCAGGTCCTGGAGAGCTTGGCGGATGGCATTGCACTCAGCGATGATCCGCTCCCGGTGGAGGTCCCTGGTGCAGGACGAGTCAGCCAACAGTGCAGCCCCACTGATGATGGCTTCTAGGCGTTTCTCAAGTGATGGTCTTATGTCTTCCTCTGTCACTGTGAGTGGGTTCAGGACAATTAAATTCTGGGGAGAAGAGAACATTTAGATGGTTAGGATTCTGTAGAAGTCTGTTTTATTTAAGCTTCCTGCTTAGAATCCGGATGTAGACGTATTATGCTTTTCTTGCCTCTGCAGTTCACTCAGAAGACTATATAGCAATTATTGTTCAGCTGGATGATAAAAAGGGTTGTATTTAGGAGCTTGGGTTCTACTGTCAGACAGTCCTGGATTCAAATCCTGCTCTTCCCATTCACCAGAGTGTCTTGTTTCCCTATTGTTGGGAGCCGACTTTTAGCAGAAAGCAGCTATCAACTTTGCAGCCATCTTGAGACATATACCCTGACAAGAGACTTGTTTTTCAACAGCCTACAACAGCCGACACACACTCTGATAAACATCTTGTTTATCCCACATACCTTGTTTTGCTGTTTAGTGACCCCAGCTGCATGGTGCACATGGTAAAGTGTCTTCAGCTGTGTTCCCCTGCTTGTGTTTATAAATACCCAGAATTTTCTTGCAAGGGAGTCAAATGGAGACAGTAAACGAGATTTGACTACACACCCTGTCTTGTCTCCATTCTTCACGTCTCTTTCCCTTCTTCCCCCCACTCTCTCTCTCTTGCTAGACCCTGACCCGCGAACTGGAGCAGGAGAGCAGTCCGGGACATTTTGGCTCCCAAGCGTGGGGCAGCTCGGGTCAGGGTACCCTATGCCTCCCTTACATCTGCAAAGCTGTAATATTCCTGTTGCTTACACCCTAAAACTATCATAATTATACAAATACCTAGCACGGTGAGTGGCGTGCACTGTTAAGCACAAATGACAGCATCTTCAAGCTGCCTGACCATTTTTCACACACACTGTCTCATCTTAACACAGAGGATGCAGACAGCCAGAGTGTGATGGTTCTCACGTTCCAGAGGCTGTGTGAGTCTGAGAGGCTCTGACCCAAGGTCAAAGAGCAAATAAGCTTTGAAGTTCAGACACATAACTCTGTCTAATAATTCACAAGTCGATGCCATTTTCATTATACTTCACTGTAAGTCTCAGTCGCTAATTAACTTTACCACTAAAATATCAGAGAAAATTCTGGCTTTTAATTATTCATTTAAAAAGTAGAATTCCTGGGGCTGAAGAGATGGCTCTTCGTTTACAGCATGAATGGCTCTTGGAAAGGATCAAAGTCCAATCACACCCACAGTGGGCAGCTCACACTCATCTGGACCCAAGCTCCAGGGGATCTGGCGCCCTCTGCTGGACTCTAGAGGCACCTGCACATCACATACGCATGTGCACACACTCATTAAAATAAAATATTTTTTTAAAGGAAGACTCCATCTTCTTATTAATCTATTAACTTGGACCAATTCCAAGCTACTCAAAAATAGCATGGTCTTTTTAAAGATTTTATAAAGACCTGATAAGTCTTTGGGAATAGAAATCAAGATAAGGCATGTCTTCAAGAAGAGTCGGAGAGCACACTGCTCTAAGCACCCTCCAACAGTGATACACCAGGAGAGGAAACCTCTCTAAGGTATACCCCAGTGTGATCTTTGAAAAGTTGGTATAAAAGCTCTCTGTAAAATCTTTAACATAAAACTGTACCATGATCTTTGGTGTACAAGAGTCAGAGTATTAGAGTTGACACACAGTGATACCATTATAATATTACAAAATAATCCATACATGGACATTAATTTTGATAAAAATATTTAAATATGTAAAGATTACAAGGTTCTAAAATAATATGTGCATGCTATCATTGATACACATATGCAAATACACATGTAGAAATCTTACATAGTCACGGTGCTATATCATGTTATGATAAATGTTTTATGCAAGTAGCCAGGATGCAATTTTAAGAAGCAGTAAGCTTCTGGTGAGATCGCTCAGTGAGTAGGCATTTACTACACAAGCCTAGAGATCTAGGTTCAGTTCATAAAACTGAAAGGACTGAATAGAGTCCATAAGGTTGTCCTGTTGATCTCCACCATTCACCCATTCTCTCTCTCATACACACACAGACATACACACACACACACACACATGCACGCATGCACATATGCACACATGCAGCATGCAGTGTGGGCGCACACACACACATAAGTTCCCCCACATACACATACATATATACACACACACATGCTCCCTACATATACACACAAGTGCCCTACACACATTGAAACATGTACACTCAAGCGCACACATACACACACATGTACATAATACATACATGTACACACAAGTACACTCTCCCACACATTATTTAATGATAAGGTTAAGATAAAGCAAAAAGTCATTACTTAAAGAAGTACCTCTTTTCAGAAAGACAGAGAGCCGTGGTAAAGCATGGAGCCCTGGAACCTGCACACTACAGAGTACAGTGCAAACCAGAACTCAGATGTGATACGACATAGCTTAACTGTCTTACAGCACTCAGAAATCCCCCCTTCCAGGCTCTACTCCCTTACTTTCTCATTCTACCGCTCTGTTTACTTGGACAAAATAAAGAAGAATACAAGGAGGATGCTTACTAGCTTGCTCCTCATGGCTTGCTCAGCCTCCTTTCTTATGGGACCTAAGTCTACCAGCCCAGGGATGGCCCCACCCACAGCGGGCTCACTCACTAACTTTAAAACTACCCTATAACCAGATCGCATGGAGGCATTTTTCCCAGCTGAGGTCCCATCCCTTCAGATGAGTCTAGCTTACATCAAGTTGACATGAAACTAGCCAGTACAGTCACTGAAACATTTGTGGTTCAGATCTGCAAGAACCAAGATATGGCAACTATCTTTGCATTTACCGACGAATGAATAGATTAAAAAACTGGCTCATACTGTGTGTGTGTGTGTGTGTGTGTGTGTGTGTGTGTGTGTGTGTAGACTGTGGTATACAGACATCTACCAGAATATCACATGGCTATGAAATGGATACCTTGACATTCGTGACCATACAGACATTAGGCTACTTGAACTGAGTCATACACAGAAACACACACACAGACACACATACATGCACACACACACATTTAATGTATGTGATGTTACTTGTATGTGGGACATAAAAAATTTCAAAATCACTGAGATACAGAACAGTATGGAAATTTGCAGAGGCTGTGGGTGGGTCCCTAATCTGAAGGTCCAAATGGTGTTCAAGGGTCACCTCAGGATCAATTCTGTACTTAAAACATATTGTTTCTTGCTTGTTAATATATTTTACGTTTTTTTTAAATTCTATACATTCATGTATGATTGTGTGTGTGCATACGTGTGTGTGTGTGTGTGTGTGTGTGTGTGTGTGTGTGTGTGTGTGTGTGTG
>JANHMN010000019.1:39254028-39317491 GCA_030674055.1 Rhabdomys pumilio
GAGGAGGAGGAGGAGGAGGAGGAGGAGGAGGAGGAGGAGGAGGAGGAAAAGAAGAGAGGAGGAGGAGGAGGAAGAGGAGGAGATAGAGGAGGACGAGGAGGATGCCATCTCAACAAGATGAAAGGGAAAACCCAGCTCTCAGTATCTGTCTTCTGATCTCCACATATGTTCTATGGCATGATGGCATATGTGTGTATCCCTGTGCATGTATGCATAAGTGCATATGTATATGTACGTGCACACACATGGGCATGTAAGACTCTGACAAGCTTTAGCTACCCGGGACACCCCCACCCCCAAGGAACCACGAGATCAATGCAAAAGCAAGAGGAGTTTATTTTCCCAGCATACTGGGGTCATCCTGCATCCAAAAGGAGAGGCAACGACCTCAAGCAGCCTGTTCGTCAGGTTTTATACAGTTTTCAGGGGTAGAATAGAGCAACAACCACTAGACACAATGTGATTGGCAGAACAGTGTGGCTTTTAAGCTGATTGGTCCTTAGAGAATGAGGTAGCAAGAGCTTTCCTTTTCTGCCTGGGGGGGGGGGGGGGGGAGGCAATTGTTGACTTGTCCTGAGGAATGTGTCTAAGTGCTTTGTTCCCCCTGTGGTCTTTCTGAGGAATGTAATTCAGCCTCTCCTTTCTGGAGGTGGGGTGCCTACATGTTCTACAACCTCTCCCACGGGGGTAAGGGGTGCGTATGTGCTTCTAATGACCTCTTCTTTCTGGGAAGGGAGGGGGTCTGGTGAAATTTTCCAAATGCTCTGAGATGACCTCTTCAGGCACACACACACACACACACACACACACACACACACACACACACTTTTTTTCAAAAATTTAAGTGCATTCAGAATTTCAAGGCAGTGACATCAGATAAACCACACCCAAGATACCTTCTTGTAACTGAACCCTATGTAATGTTCACAGTTACCCATAAACTAAGCCCTGGATTTTTAAAGAAAAACATGATAAATGTATACCCACACATGTGCACACATGTGTACACACTATACACACACATACACACATACATATACACACACAAAGAGAAAAACATATTTTCTTGCATGCTGATTCTGTTTTGTAAGCTACTGGTGATATTTCCTTCATAGTTAATAATACTTTATCATATGGTTTTATTTTTCAATTTTATTTTCAATTGATAGAGGAAGCAAAGTTCCACTTGAAAGTTCCACTCATATTATAGCATAAAATTTAATTGGGGTTAAAATATAATTGCCTACCAATGCTGTTGACTTTACTGTAGATACTAAAACATACAGGTAACATTTAAATGGGATAGCTTGGTAGCTGGATTTAGGCAACTCAAATTCTAAAACTCAGCCATGAGCCTCTAAAAATTCTCTGAGTGCTAAACTCCAGGAGTGGTTTGACCATTGTGTGACATAATTATAAACTTCATTTAACATCCAAAGACACAAAGCCTAATGCTATCCTGGGACCTACACTTCTAACTAGATTTCATCAAACATTTTGTCCTTGAACATCTCTGAAAGTCTCCATTCTTCATACGTTGAAGGGAGTGAAAAAATGGATTCCTCCAAAGCCAAACTGGAACTTGCTGGACTGAATGCTACCAAAAATTATATCTGAATTTTAGGGGTGGGAGTGAGATAGGGAAATTCTATATCATCCTAGCCATCTTAGAACTCACCACGTAGACCAGGTCACCCTCAAACTCACGGAGATCCACCTGTCACTGCCTCTTGGCGCTGGGATTAATGTTATGCACTACCATGTCTGAGATTTGTTTAGTGTAAAAAATGAATTAGTGGCTCATGCATTAGTGGCTCACTTTTTTTGGTTTCAGCTTATAATCTGAACATTTCTCTAATGGTCATCAATCCATTCCATACAAGGTACTCTCAAAAAAAAAAAAAAAAACAGACCATGCTACATTTTTTTAAAGGTTTCTAGACAGCAGGAACTAAGAAAGAGTGGATATAATTAACTGTGCATGGCACAAAAGTTAGGGTCAGAGTCTGACCCTGGTCCTAAAAGGGTGGCTCAGCTACTGACCCTCAGGGGACCAACGAAAGAAACAAGCACTGCTACAGAGCAGGGGACAACTTATTCAATGTGGCCACATTGAGATGAAAAGGTCGAGGGGTCATCCCCAAGCCCATTTTCTGGGCATTGACATGAGGTTTAGGTTGAAGCAGAGAAGAGGTACATACTGGGAGGTTCTGGTCACAGTATGATTTTATACACCATCAACTCTGTTCCAGTCTCTCCCATACAATGGTCTGACATATAGAGCCGTGTGGGATCTCTTTCCAGGAGATAAGCCCTCATCCCCTTTTGGCTGGCATCAGGCTTCAGCCTTTTTTCAGCTTGGGTCTCTGGAGGAAATTTCAAATTTCTTGGGGACTGCTGTCTCAAAGGAAGGGAATAGTATCCCTTCAAAATACCTTCGTTACTGGCAGGACAGGACAGCTATAGCCAGAGTATCACAGTCACTAACACAGCAAATGTAACCTTCCAAAGGCTTCATGAGAATCTAAGCTATCTACAGATAGAAAAAGGAGGCATGAAACAGACTTCCTGGAAAGAAGCTGTGACTACAAGAGCTGATTAACTGATGATAAAGTCAATGATATAGAGAAACTAGAATGATCTGAGCCCAGAACAAAACCATCTTGGCCCATCTTTATCATTAATAGCCATTTAATTTCCTTTGAAAATCTTTGGGACTGTAGAAACTATTCAGAACATCCAAACAGGTCAATAGTGTCTACCGACCAGAAGACTAAAAGTGCCATGAGAGAGCATCTAAGGCCTACAACCAAATAGTCGCCTACTTTTCGACAACCTACCTACCAAATGTTTCAACTGATGAGCTTGAACTTGATGTATGGTTTTCTTTGTTCTGTTCCCGTGAAGTTTCATGAAACTGTTACCATGTTGGAATGTGGAGTAACCCAGATCTCTGTTCCTGGACCGTGGTCAGTCATAACTTGTCCCCAGAATAAGCTATTTGAATGCCCAGATAGTAAACAGCATTTCTCTGGAGCTGTCTCCCTTACTTTATGTCATCGATCTTTGCCTGGCCTCGTTGTCCTACTTGTGGTATGATGTCATCATTCTTCCAGGAACATATCCTCCTGATGTCTAAGCTCCCGTGGCCTACTTCTTCCCTCTTACCCACTGGAGTGCTCACATTTACCCGTCCTTCTGTTCTTATACCTACCTTTCTATTTTCAGCTGTGTTGGGTGTGGTCCCCTTTGTCCTTTATTTAGAGTACTACCAAAATTTCTGGATTCTTTTTTTTCCTTTCTCCATCCTTGCAAAACCATGTGCACGGCGTGACCATGTTTAGTCTTTCCACAACATCTCTTTGATTTTGTCCCAGTCCTAATCAAATAGTCCTTATTAATAAAGCTCAAATTTGTTAGTCAACCATCCAGTATGATTCCAAAACTTGGTTTCCAAGCCTGGTTGTTAGCAGCTGCCCTCCTGCTATGGCTAACTGTCATATAGTGTTAGCGGGAGTGATCTGCAAATGTAATTTCATTAATGCCAGGAAGGGGGAATTCAGTCTTCTCTCTGATAGAGGAATATATGAACTTAGAAATTTGATTTCTTTATGAAGGAAGCAGGCTTTTGTTAGAAGAAAATTATAAAGCTAATCTCTAACTTCAAAGTCGGCAGACACATATGCTGAAATGTTTTAATTACTGTGAAAAGGAAAGCTAACTGTACAAGCCTCTGAACCACAGTAGACTGATGTATGTCCCATGAAACCCACATGACTGTCTCCAGGAATTCTTACCCCCATGCTGTTCTGTCCATAATGATAAGCTCTTGTGTGAAGAGTTTCTACTAGCTAAGGATTCACTTGGCATTGAACAATCTTACTTCGTCCTTGTTTTTACCTACCCAAGTTGTAAATGCTTACTTTTAAAGGCATTAGAGTTTATATAATTTCTTTTATGTAACTATGAAAAGTCATTAAACAGTCTATCCAAATCTTTCCATCTTGTAAGACCTTACTTGGTTCTTTTCCATAAAGCTGTGGCTGGTTGCTTCTTGCTATAAGAGAGCCTTAGAATTGAATAGATGGAATCTATCTTATATCAATTATGCCCATGCATGCTTAGGCAAGACCACCTCTGGGATGATATACAAAGAACAGTTAGTTTACTTGTTTTAGTATAGGAAAAAAGAACAAGAGTAAATACAGATTGAGAGAGAGAGAGAGACAGAGACACAGAGACAGGGAGGGAGAGAGTTGGGGAGGTTAGAGGAGAGAGAGACAGAGAGAGAGAGGGAGAGAGAGAGAGAGAGGATAAAATAATTTCTCTAGGGCAAAATGGAAAACCCCAGTCCCTAAAGGCACCACCATTCTCTACCTAGCCTTGATGTTGGAAAAATTTGCCACTGTAATTCTTTCCTTGTTCTTGGAAATATCTGTAAATCTTTTTCAGAGATACCTAAGCTTCTTACCTGCTTTTCAACCCTAGAATTTATTTCTCAAAGACCCTAGAGCCATCTCTTTGAAAAGTAACCGTCAAAGGAGGTAGTGTCCCAGTCTTTCAGGGACTGTGGGAAGAGAAGAGCCTAACTCCTCCAGGTGTCTAACAAAATCTACTTCCTATTTTAAAAATATATAGCATTGTTTTCCTTTGAACAAAACCAAAAAGCAAACGTAGCTAGTGATTCCAATCACTAGGTGATTCGAAATAAGCTATGTTTACAAAACGTGCTGTCACGGTCTCTTACTTGAGACATAGTACTTGCCTTATTTGCTTGACTCTAATTTGCGTGGCGCCTATTTTCATGCCAAAGATTCCGCAACTGGAAATTACATGCACAGAACTCATGCTGACCTCCCAGAACTGTTCACTAGCTGTGTGCTCTGTGTGCCTTTGCATGGTGTCAATTTCAGGCAGGTAACTACATATAAAATTACTTCTAAACTCCCTCCATTAGCCTGTGATTTAGGCAGTGTACTGATTATCCTTAGCTCTGGCACATACATTCAATTCCTAGGACAAGATACTATTTCTAATTTCAATAAGGCACAGAACAATGTGGAAACAGAACAGATACCTAACCAGTATCAGTGAAGAACTGATTGCCTCAACACTCATATACAAATACTTCATATGAATTTGTTTGGAGGTCACAGAGAGATGGCTCAGTGGTTAAGATCACTGACTGCTCTTCCAGAGGACCTGGGTTCAATTCCCAGCACCCACATAGCAGCTCACAACTGTCTGCAGCGCCTGTATCTGATACCTTCACACAGACAGACATGCAGCCTAAACACCAATGCATATAAAATAAAAATAAATTGTTTTAAAAAAAGTATTTGGGGGATTTTTATTTTGGATTTTTTTATTGGATATTTTATTTACATTTCAGATACCAATTCCTTTCCCCATTTCCCCTCCCCAGAAAACTCCTATCCCGTGCCCCCCCTTTTCCATTTGGGTTTTATACAATTTTTTTCTATCCTCTCTTTTTTAAGAATTTCTTTTTAAAAATCTACCATTTCTTAAGTCTGGGAGGAAAAATATACTTGTCATTTTTATCACTAGCCAATTAAGAGCTTTTTCTAAGCTTGATGGCAGATTCATATTACACAATATTACATACAACATGTGTCTAATAATCCCAGAAGGCCAGGAGCAAACAAGGTCTGCTAATGAGTATGCGTGCATTTTACTTACAGGGTACTTAATCACTTTCATGTTTAATCGTCAAGAGAAAGGAGACCGTGTCCGTCCTCATTAGGTTAATACTTATTACATGTATTAAAATCTCACCAGGTTCTTAAATACCAGCAATTCATTATCTTTTCAACAAAGGTATTATATGTAATTATTTGTTACTCAGTACTGTGCTAGTCTGTGAACAATATAAATATGAGTAAAATATCCATCCTCCATTCATATAACTAACCAGCTACAAGAGAAAAATACTATATAGACAGACAGACAGACAGACAGACAGACAGACAGACAGACAGACAGACAGACAAACTACTCAATATAATGGTCCATCCTTTGTCACACAGACTATTGTTTGGAAGGAGCAATTGGTGTGGGGTGTCAAGGAGAAACCAGTCCAGGTTATACCTCTCCTAATTCCTGCTCATTTGACCTCTTACAAGTTGTCTAGCTTGGCAGGTGAGTTGCTGGTTTCTCCAGGATCAGAACAAATGGACAGATAAATACCGAGCACTACAAATACTGTGCTAGGTGCGTCTGACCACCCAGCGCGGTAGACCAGATGGACACAAACAATGTGGTTGCCTCTGTGCTCTGCTACACTTCAGTGTCACCGTTGAGTACACCATTTGTAGAGAATGTATGGATAAGCACAATAATAATATAGCATACAGTATCAATCGGCTTCTGAAAAGGGTGTGCCCAGTAGCTTTCAACCTTCCCCATCCCTTCTGTCCTAGGTCATGCATGAACCCTTCTGTTCCTCCTCCAATACCTTACCATACACTTGTCCCATTAAAAGTATGTGTTTGCCGTATGTGTTATGCTTAATGTAAGGGTGAAATGCTGTGTGGACTCAACTTCTTGCCCCTTTGGTAAAGTGTTTTGCTCTGTTATTATCCATGCTAAATATATTCCTAAATATATTCATATATGTGTGTATATGCACACACATACACATGAGTGTGTATATACATACACATACACACACACACACACACACACACACAACACACATACACATACATACTTCAGTCATTTCTGCACCTTATGGGTTCATTTCTAGTCTTAAGGAGAATACTTACCATGACTTAAATTTAAGTATGAACTTCTCTGGAGAATTTTATTAAATCCTTTATCAATTTAAGAAAATTCGCTTCTGCCCTTTTGTTCCAGGCGTTTTAATTATATTGAGGTTCTCAGACGTTTTCCTGATCAATGAGATAATGTATTTTTTTCTCTTTTAGTTGGTTAGTGTGCTGAATCACGTCAGTGGATATTCTAATGATGAGCTGGGATTGCCTTTGTGAAGTGACTGTCGTGGGCCTTTTAAACAGTTGTGGGTAACTCACCCAACTCTGCTTAAGATTTTGTATTTTATTTCCAGCATTGGGTTGGCGTGCAAATATCCCTCCCTTACCTAACTGACATGGTGTTACTTGGTATTGGTTTCTCCAACATCATTTGGTGAACTTGAGAGCTTTTTCGGTAGCCTTTCTCATCCCGTTGCTATGGAGGTGCTTTTACATATCCTCAGAAGGGTAGCATACTACAAAGGTGCCCAGCCAGTACCATTTACTTTAAGTAAAAGCTGACTCTATTGAATACTTTCCCACTGAGCACCTACTGCTGAGCCAGTTTGGGTGACTCCTGTTTTTCTGGGAATGTTTCCATTTCATCTGAATTTCATCCTTATCTGCACAGATTTACTCGGAATAGTTCCAGCCTCTCTTCTTCCCTGGCGTAAGCATCATGGGAAGCACACGGCTCCCTCTGAGTAGATCCCCTCAGGCTCTCGTTCTAGTTTCTTTATCTCCCCATCTAGGTTGTCTTGTTTCATTTCATTTTCAAGTATAATTGTTCATGAACCAGGAGATAGATGTGCTTTTCAAAGAGGATCCAAATAATGGAACGATTTCACTTACCACCTCGATAGCTTCCTAAGATGCCCGTTAAGCGCTACTTCGTTGAGAGGCATCCTTTTAGCAACAGGTCCTTTTTTTGTTGATTCCCCAGGCATCACTGAGAAGGATGTGTTACAACCCGGTAAGGATTAATCTTGATTATCAATCAGATTAATTGACTGATTGGTGGAGCACGTTGCTGAGCGCCTCTGTAATGGCTCCTCAAGAGATGATTGTATCCTTGGTCTCTGATATATTGAATGGATATCTGTGTAAGGTGATGGCGGCATCAGGAGGTGGTAGAAGTAGGCCCCTGGAAACGCGTCCTTGTGGGTTATCTCTTGCCCTGACCTTTCTACTCTGCCTCCTGGCTGCCATGATGAAAAACTATTTTCCGTCCTCCATGTTCCTTCTGACCTGGCAATCTGAAATATCTGAACCCTAAGCCAAAATAAGTATGTTCTTGGGTCAATGACAAAACCCAACTGATACAAACCCCCTTGGTGAATTAAACTAGCAATCTATTGTTACAACTGTTTTCAGAGCTGTTTCTGCTTTATTTAGTTGTGTTGTTACTAAATAATACCTCTTATTTTTGTTGTTTGTGGCACGGCTTCCCTGTGTTGGGCCAGGCTTGGCTCAAGTGTACCTTTCTCCTGCCTCAGATTCCAAAGTCCTGAGATTACAGGCCTAGGCCACCAGACTCAGGTATAAAGAGAAAGTCCCTTTTTCAGCTTTACTGCAATCTGTGGAAATGTACATTTCTCTGCTAATGCCATACTTGGTACTTACAATATGTATTAGCTATGGAAGACTGTTGTCTTCCATAGTTCTGGAAGATTCTTTGTTACACTTTCTCTCTTCTGTAGATCATATTAGGATACTTTTAACCTGCTGCACTATCTTGCATATTAACTTATTTTTGAAAATAATTTTTAATTCTGTGTCTGTGAAAAATCCTAAGCGGCATTTTCAAATACCTTCCTGAGATTACCAATCCTCTACCTGATTACCTGATAATCATAATTACATTTGTTCATTTTAGACAATACATTCTGCTCAATTCTTTTAATCTTTTTACTCCTTCAGCACTTTTACAGTTGTGATAAGTAAATGAGAGAATCGTGTGTTTAACAGCTAATTTCTGTTTGGTATCTTATGATCTCTGTGTTTGTAATAGAAAGAGCTTTCTCTGCAGTTTATGCCTTTTGTCAAAATTACCCACAATGGTTTACTTTATTTGTGTGTTATGAGAACTTATCTTCTTTGGAGATGTATTAGAATTTTTTGAAGACTGGGCATAAAGTTCAGGATGAATCTGAGCTTGCTTCTGCCAGGTCCCTTGAGGTATTACCGAGATAGGACAACTTTAAATTAGATTTTTTTGCTGAGGTTTAAGAGGCTACACAGATAATACAATTTCTGACCCAAAGTCCACATAAGGATAGGATCCTGGCTAGAAATTTTCCTGGTGCTTTCTGTTCTTTGGAGGTTTGGGGACTGTGTGTGTTCCTCTGGGCTACACCCAGAGCCAAGGCTAAGCAAGTCAAGTTTTCTGACTAGTTCTTGCCAGAGAGGCCAGGGTTGTCTTCATTCATCCAAGGAGATGATCAAACCTTAAAGATTACCAGCTTCTTGCAAAGGCCTCCTATGTCATCTTCCAACTAGCAGAATAGGGTTTTTGTCCTTCACCTTTAGCTTGTCTCTCAAAGTTCAAACGCCAGGCTTTCACTATGAAGAAATTCCTGCATATTCAGCAAAATTCTGTGGCTGAGTTAGTATGAATTTGACATTTCTTTCTATCTGCCCTTAAGGAAAAGACTCTTAACAGATGGACTGTGTATATTTTTAAAATATTTTACCCATCATTTTAACTACTTTTAATTCCCTCTATTTCTGGAAACAAAAACATGTTTAAAGATAGTAATTAGATGAAGTAACTCTAGATAAATGAGTGACAGCTACTGTCTTCTGAGTTCTTAAGTGCTTATCAAATTGACAGAGGTCTGGCTTTTCATTGAAGTGAAAACATAGGGCAGAGAGAACCATGTTCACCCCAAAATTACTATGTATAATAAAAGGCAGCACATCTTAAAAATCACAGAGAGCCTAGATTAAAGATGGGCAAGCTCCTTGGAGAAAGAAAGGAAGGAAGGAAGAAAGAAAGAAAGAAAGAAAGAAAGAAAGAAAGAAAGAAAGAGCCGGGCGGTGGTGGCACACGCCTTTAATCCCAGCACTTGGGAGGCAGAGGCAGGCGGATTTCTGAGTTCGAGGCCAGCCTGGTCTACAGAGTGAGTGCCAGGACAGCCAGGGCTACACAGAGAAACCCTGTCTCGAAAAACCAAAAAAAAAAAAAAAATAAAATAAAATAAAGAAAGGAAGAAAGAAAGAAAGAAAGAAAGAAAGAAAGAAGGAAAGACATAAGATACACATTTTTTTTCTCTTTGTGCCATCATATTACAGAAAGATTCTGACCAATGCATCCCTTCAATCTACTTTCTTGGTTCCCATACTATAAATTCATGGCACTATTCAAAGCTAAGTCCCTTATTAAGTATCAGTTCAAGTTGGAGAAATGAGGGGGAAAAAAGACAAAAATGGCGTTCGCCATGATGCTTCTGGGGGAGGTAGCATGTTTGAATGTACTTATTGTGCTGATGTTCACTTAGCAACGCTATGTGTAATTGTTCTGTGCACCTGGAGATAGAACTAAACAAAGTCATGTAATGGAATATGAAAGGTTTTAGTGAGGTAAGGGATGGAAGGGTGGGGTAGAGGAAAGAATATAAGGAGAGACAACTAACACTAAAGACGTTCAAGAAGGCCATACAGAAGCCTAGCCCTGTAGATGCTAAATTATATACAGTACATAGGTAAAAAAAAAATTTAAATGGAAGGTTCCTATCATAGAGGGCCAATGCCTCCTCCAGTCATCCATAGGCTATCAATAAATTAAATAAACTAATAAATAAATAAATAAATGCCCTAGTGCCAGAAGTGAAATATCTCTTTTCTAGTTTATAATCAATAGAGTACCATAGAACATACCCCCCCAGAAAATTACAAGCTTTTTCTATTGCTCTTTGTTATTGTTCAAGACTTAATGGTAAGACCTTATTGCTCAAGTATATTAGCATATACCTTGAGTCCCAGAACCTAGAAAAATCAACCTCGATATTTTGTTCCTGCTGGCTAGCATTCATAGTGCTAGGAGTTTCATGCACAGAAGAAAAGCAACCAATCATCTTACGAACCATGATCCCTGCAAACTACAGTAGTGACAGACCTGGCAAGATATGTTCACTCTTGCAATGGTGGCACAAATGGTATGGATATAACCAACCACTACTGGTTGGATTTAAGGACTGACCATTCCACATGATGCCATTAATTAAACCACAAACAAACAAACAAACAAACAAAACATGATTAGCTAGTGAAGAACCTAATTATTCTGCAAAATGGACATGGTAAATAAACCTGCCCTCTAGGTTTTATTATGCCCATAGATTAACGGTTCTCTCTACACTCATCAAAGACATTTCTCTTTGCAATAAATGATAATATCATTACTGGTTACAACAGGTTAGTGTGCAGAGAATAAGAAACTGTTCTCGGCTCTAAATGGGACACCTATATCATAGTCTCCCTTTTCCCTAGAGGAAGTATAAAAGATTTTGTGAGCCAGATGTAGTGGATGTCTGCAACGAAACAGGATTTGCTAGACCTGACTGAGCCATTGCAGCTGTGACTGCTTTCACGAGACCCATATAAGGTCAAGCCATCCAAGACCACAACATGGGTGGGGGGAGATCATGATGTTCCACCCCTAGCTGAGGAACTATTGTCAGTTGATGGCTGGAGGATAGAGTGTCAGTTTTATAGAGGGATATGATATCGTAGAGGTACTATGCTCTGGTACACCTCTGTGCACAGCCAAGGACATAGAGGAAGCACATAGAAAGTCTGTGGCTTTAAAAATAGAGAACATAAAACTGGGAAGGAAAGTGGTTCAGGGAACAAGGGATGAATTAGACGGTAAAGAATGGAAATAGATTTGATCGATACACATTTCATTTGTGTGTGTGTGTGTGTGTGTGTGTGTGTGTGTGTTTCATATATATATGATTATCAATAAAAAATATAAAACTATATATAAAGTAATAAACAAAGGAAAATAGAGCATCTCTGAAAATAAAATAACTACACACATATCCTTCGATATCATCAGCTTAAAAGACACATGAGAATAACTCCTATGAAGATTACAAAGGTTATCTTTTACCATCTACAGGAGGGTATGTGTGCATTACTTGACTTCAAGTTTTCGAGGCAATTTTGACTGGCAAAGTTTTCTGCTTAATGACGTTTTTAAGATTCTGTCCATCTACTCCTTGACTCTCATTCGGTCACAAACGCAGAAGCCACAGTCCATAATTCACACTCGCCTTTCCAATAAGTCAATCAATTTACAATGTACAGTGTTCCAATTCAATTTCTATTTTTCCCCCCACCGATAAATCTCAAGTTTCAGACCCACGACCAGCCATGGCCAAGAATAAAAGATTAAGCAGAAGTTTTAGCTTGGTAGCTGTTGGGGAAGTGTTCTGATACATTTTCACACCATAAACATTTAATGAGTCTGGCTCCCGGCAGAGTATTTACTATATCCATTTATCTCATAGTAGTATATTTGTAGGAGCAAAATAGAGCAAAGGTTATTTCAGATCCTCTACCAATATAGCTCCCTGTAAATAATATAAAGTACAACCATTTAACTCACAAAATTATTGTTAAAAGGTTAAACGTTCAGTAAATTCTGTTTTATCTAGTTCGGGCAGCTTTGGCAATTATTTGTAACTTGGATGTACTTTCTTTTCTGGCATTCTGTTCTGAAGCCCTGTCTTTGACTGCAGCTAAAATTCAGAAGTTGTTAAGACGGTATTAGGATCTTGGGAAAATATTTTAGGTCTTCTGCCTGCTTGTTCCAGGACTGAAGGAACTGAAGAGGTTTGCAACCCCATAGGAAGAACAACAATATCAACCAAGCAGATCCCCCTTCCCCCTAGAGCTCCCAGGGACTGAACCACTAACCAGAGAACCATAGAATACACATGGAGGCACCCATGGCTACAGCTGCTTATGTAGCAGAGGACGGCCTTGTGGGGCATCAATGGGAGGAGAGGCCCTTGGTTCTGTGGAGGATCAACGACTCAGTGTAGGGAAATGCCAGGGCAGTGAGGTGAGAGTGGGTGGGTGGGGGAGCACCCTCATAGAAGCAGGAGGGAGTGGAAGGAGGGTTTGTGGTGAGGAAACTGGGAAAGGGGATAACATTTGAAATGTAAATGAATAAAATATCCAATAAAACAAAAGAGGTCTTCCATTCTTGAAAAAGCTCTTCTCTATGCTCCGTCCTCTCCAACCTCTGCTATGGTTTGCCTATCACACTAGCTTCCGGCTAACCTGAGAGACCAAAGGTGTTCCAGGGGAGCATCGACTTGGAAAACTTTGGGGATAAATGAAGCCATTTGTGGAAACATCTCTGGAAACAAAATTTGTTTAACACTTTGGAAAATGTACTTTACAATTCCACCTGCCCGGGTTTCTGGAAACTTCCATTCCATCACAAGAGGCACTTCCCGAATACAGACCGTTTTTACTTAATGATCCATGGGCAGCGTTTAATCCACCAGAAAGACGTGGTTACATTTATAACTTCTTTGATGATTCATTCAAACTAAGAAACTTGTCATACATTATACCAAATTTTAATTGAGTGCATTAAGTTCTAGCTAAGAAAACTCAAGATGCATACAGTCACAAATCCTTCTGGAATCAGAGATTAGACACATACCCTGCCTCCTCCTATCCACTACCTTCCTGATTTGCAAATAGATACAACTTAGGTTGCAATTTTTTTTTAGTAAAGAAAAAAATTAAATTTTCAATGGTGACAATGTAATAACCAAGTGAATAATTCGTGTAAGATGTTTAGCCGGAGGGGCTAGAGAAATGGCATGGCTGTGGACTTACACAGAGGACCAGAGTTCAAATCTTAGCACATACTTAACAAGCCAGGCATCTAACACAAGCCAGGCATCTAACACACGCCAGTGTCCCCAGCCCCAGTGGGAAGAGAGATAAGAAAATCAATGAGGGTTACTGATTTCAAGTCTAGCCATGAAAATAAGAGTTCCAGGCTTAGGGAGAGCTTCTACCTCAGGTGAAGAACAATAGCGTCTTTGCCTGATACTCTCTCCTGGCCTGTATTCATGCATTCACACATGTATGCCCTCACACACACACACACACACACACACACACACACACACACACACAGAGAAATAAATAAAATACATATTTAAAGCAAAAATACATAAAAGTAAGTCTTGAAGACAGTTTAGTCAACCAGAAATATTTTATATTTTATTTTTAAAAATTGGGTTTATTTGGAGAAAATTTTTTTTAAAAAAATCAACCTGAAGGATGATTTTTATATACAATAATGTCTGCCAAATAATGTCTACAGATTCTTAATCATTTTCATAGAAGGTACTTTGTATTAATTTTGTATATATTTAAGAGCAAACATAAGTAGCTTCCCCTTCATTTTTATTTTAACAGGGGAGTAGACTATAACTGCTTTCTCTTGAATGCAGCTATCTGGAAGGAAAGCAGACATGAAGAGGGCAGACTACCTTTTCATTGTCTACAACAAATGGTTTTTTAAAACATTCAACTGTTGCTGTCTCTCTAAAAGCCCTTTTCTAACTACAAGACATTCAAGTCCTCTGTATAAGTGATCTTCTATGCCCACTGCTGCAGCATGCTAAACCAATGTCCCTGCACAGCTGGCCTAGGACATGAATATTAATACCAAGTTACTGTTTTTCCTGCAAATGCCCTGACTTCCCACAGTGGGTAAGCTTGCCATCTGCAGAGCTGACCTCTACAAAGCTGCACATCAAAGCAGACAGGTTAAGCTACTGTGTAGCAAGAGAAACCAAGACCTTGTTCAATAGTTCTTTTTTTTTTTTCTTTCCATTATCTTTTATTTTTGAAGGGTGCTAAGAAAGTAGCCCTCCTAAGAAGAGTCATACACAGTCTAGGTCATTATAAACGCAAGCACAGGGGATGAGGGGACATTGAACGAAACCTGTGAAACCTTAAAATATCCCAGTCCAGGCTGAAGGCCTCCAACCAAACTTCCCCTAATCAGCACCAAAGTCCATTAGTTGAAACAGTCTGACCTCCAAGGGGGTGAAGGCAGGAGCAGGCAGACCAGAACAGGAATCAAAGAGACCACACAGCTGGATCACAGCGGTGATTCTGCAGGCCACAGCTTCTGGTTACTAAGAGAAAATGCCTTTGAGAGCAGGTGTGTGACCGTACAGATTGCTTTGGGGAGGCCAGTAGTACCATCGAGGACAGCAGGTGACCAGAGTTAACAAGGTGTCAGAAGAAGGCAGATAGATAGAATTTGGAAAGGATGGTGTTTGGAAGGGATGCAAACAGAATCCACAAGACTGGAGTTTCCCATGACTCCCTCCTCCAGTGAATAAGCATTCATGTGATTACTGGAGGTCAAAACGTTTCCCCTACCTGGTAGAAAATAACAGATCAGCCATGATCAATTATTTCAAGCGATGGTTAAGTTTCCCATTTATTTTTGTCTTCCGGTTTTATATTTTATTGATTTAGGGTCTAACACTTTACTAGGATCTAGCCCCTTTCTTCTCATATCTATGACTGGTCTTAAAAAAAACGAGAGCTTCAGTTTTATAAAGATAAGACATCAATATACGCATATAACACAATCACGCGTTTATCATAGGGAAGAAACATTGGGTGATGGTATCATTAGTTTCCATTAGAGGTTTTTTTTTTATCCTTATCAGACAATGAGTCTTTAAACTCTGCACATGACTGGGTATTTTATGCAATTTCACATGAAATTCATATAATAATCTGGCAGCTGATAATATTGGATTAGAAATGAAGAGTCTGATTAAAGACATTTCATTAAAGGGAAAGCAAGCTATTTTAAACTTGAAAGTATTCATTATCTAATGAATTTATTATGAGCTTGATAAAAAAACAGCATGGGTATTATATAAGTTGTGGAGTTGGGTGGGTTTTTTTTTTAGTTATCAGTAAAACTTTAGTGACTTTAATTATAGATATTTTTTTCTGCTTCCAGGTGTTCTCTGTACTGATGCTAAGACTGAATATTTACCATGCATTGCTCCAAACACTCAAACCTGATAGGTTCATAGGTATCGTTGCCAAGGTTACAAATGTAGCAAATGCCACAGCTGGAATATAAATCCAGGAATGAAAGAAACACTATACTATGGTTATACTATGTTACCTCTCACTAAGGAGCTCCCTGTTGGACTAGGGTAACAAGTGCTTTTTAACATCATGCTTGAAGGCCTGATAAACACCTCAACTTGTTCAAAATTGAGTTTCTGATCTTCTTCTGACAGCTTTGCCTATAGCCTTCCTATGGTTAGTGAAAACCTCTTCTATCTAGTTATTCGATTAAAACTTTAGAATTAACTATCTATGCTATTCAAGATATCTGATAGCTACCTCCGGCTTCCAAGTAGGAGTCACTATCAAATTGTGGACAATCTGATACACAGATCAATCCTTCTGATCCCAGAGTTCATGATCTTCACTGAGAAAATGATCTATATTCAGCAACTGAGAGATGCAAAGGTCTGTGTGTTTCAACCTAGGGAAGCACACTACAAAAACCAATGTTCTCTAAGTACTAGCTGTTGGTTGGCCCAAGCTTTGTAGGTCTGTCTTCCAGGCAGACTTCATCCTGTCTTTTTGCCTCCTGGACATTAATTCTTAATGGCATCGGAGACCATAAACTCCTCTCTGTGTTGCTAGAGGATTCGGCATGCAGCATCTGCTGTGCCTTCTCCTCGTTGTTCATGCCCAATCCATCCATTCTGTCATTAGCTAGTTGACTCCTACCTACACAACCGAGCCTTGCTGCTGCTGGCATGACCATGTGAGACCGAGTAGGGTGATGCACTTAAGGTAATTGGTGACTTTGGGTTCTGACCAGAGCCTCTCCCACCTGGTTCCCAGCTTCTCACCTTATTGGCATTTAGCCTGTGCTCCTGTGGTGCTAACATCATTCCTTTAAGACATAAGCCTCAGTGTGTTTTTTTTAAAAAAAAAAAAAAAGGCTTATGAAGAGTCCCAGTTGTTCAGAGGAAGAGCTGGCACAGCCTGTTTTAGCTGGATCCCATTGGCTCTTTACCTGAGCTGTGAACTTCCCCCCTTGATGACTCCACCAGGTTCCTGGCTTCTATGCTGTCACAAACACAGGGTAAGTAGCCTTGAGCCTATGCTCTAGACCTCCATCTGATCCTGACTTAAACCCCTTGAATCTTTGAGGATACCTCACCCCTTTATGACACGCTATGCTAGTTGGTTGTTTACAATGGTTAGCACGCTTTTTGCCTACGTGCTAAGACACGAACCCTTGACAAAGGCACTGACCAGATGTATTCTCAAGCACGTAGAATGGTGCCGATAATAAATATTGCATAGTAAATAGACCCTACACTTTAGAAGCTGGTCTGTTTAAAATAAAGTCTTGACTAGAATCCCAAGCAATTCCAATGTAAAGGCTTCTTAAGCAGAGGAGCGCTAAGCATGCTGATAGGAAATCTTGCTATTAATCAATTCATTGGAAGACCCAGGAAAGTCACTGAGATTGATTAGCGATAAAAATAAAAGTTCTCCAGACTCCACCATAGGAACTGAAAGTCCGCGTCTGCTCACTCTTACTGAGACATTCAGTCACATTGTTGTCTCTCTCTCTCTCTCTCTCTCTCTCTCTCTCTCTCTCTCTCTCTCTCTCTCTCTCTCTCTCTCTCTCTCTCTCTCTCTCTCTCCTCTCCCCTCACCTCTAGCTCATCAAGAGCACTTCCCAGTGTTGCTGCCTGAGGTTCAGGAGATGCTGACGCGTTCTGGATGCCCTGGGAAGCATTTGAAATCACATCAAGAGCATGCTGGATCTCTTCACAGACGGTGTCCTTACTGGCTTTGAGCGAAGCGACATCGGAATGTTCCAAACACGCTGAACAAATTGAATGCAGGAGGGGGGAGTTCTCCCTCAAGGTGGCCCGCGCCCCTGCGATTTCATCCCTCTGGCTTGGAGATTTTAGGTCCTGGAAAGATATTAAAAAAAAAAAAAAAACAAAAAACTTACTACTGGTTATAGAAGAAAGACATATTACATAGATGCTTCCTTGGGGCAAGTGAGATGGGATGAATCTAAAGAGAGTAGGCAGTAGTCTGTCAGAGTTAATCAAGGGCATCAGGAATCTCTGCAGTCCTTCAGATTCTGAAGTTCTACAATAGGGAAGAGGGGGTAGTTCATAGGTAAAGGCCACAATGCTGGGGAGGTATCCCTGGTCAGCTGTATACGCATTATCTTAGTTTCGATCCCTGTTGCTGAGATAAAATACTCTTCACAAAAGCAAACGTTCAGAGTCGCGGTTCACTGGGCTCAAATTTTCAGGTGACTGTCCATCATTACAGGGAAGTCAAGGCAACAGAAACATAAAACAGATGCTCACATGACACCATTGGTTCAAAGCAGACAGTGCTGAACTAGCGCATGCGTGCTAGCATTCGGCTCACTTCCCCCACTCTCTGAGAGGTAGAAGTCATTTCTCAAGGGAATGGTGCCACTCACAGTAGGCAGGCCTTTCCAGTATAATTAACATGATCAAGCTAACCTCCACAGACTTGCTCCCGGGCTTGCCTAGACATACCGTCATTGAGACTCTCTTCCCAGAGGAATCTAGACTATGTCAAGATGATAATTAAAGCTAATCATCACACCCATATAAGTCACGAAAAACTCTGACACATTGCTAAGCACATTATCAGGAAGCTTGAATTACCAATATTCTGTTAACCTATCCCAGGGATATTATTTGCATTCATCTTTCCATTAAAACAAACCTAGTGAATTAAAAACACTAAATTAAAAACTTTTCACTGTTCAACTACCTTTTTCTATTTCATAAACGCTAACAAACCAGCCGTTTGTTTTTCTTTCTTTGATACTTCTCCAACAAATAGCATACCCTAGTCATCGGGTTATAGAGTCCAGGAGTACAGATATGAGCAATCCCACCAGACCTTTGATGTTTTTGAAGTTTCATGTTAGGGGACAGGAAACTTATAGACAAGCAATAAACTAGGCAAACATAGAAATAAGTCAGTTCCCACTGATGAAAATATGAATGAAATTAAAAGTAAAATATAATAACAGCTGGAGTCGGAAAGAGCTTTAGTGTGAACAGTCTGCAAGGAGGTGTGTGTGGATAACAGTCGTTTGAAATAATTCTCATTGCAAAGTACCACAGACGGAGCAGGGGAGCCATGTACATAAATGATGGCTGGCTAAAACTGCTTAGGATGCAATGGAAACCAAAAACCAAAAACAAAAAAAAAAACAAACAAACAAAAAAAAAACCATTTGTCAAGTACTACCTTAACCAAGTAATGAAGGCTGACATCATCAGTGATATCACATGGATACATTATGACACAAAAAGTGTCACTTCTGGGGTACTCTCCAGGAAGCCATAAGCCTTACCTAATAATGAGAAGTAAAACACATAGGAGCAGCCTGGGAAGCATCCTGCATGCCACATGGGCTGTCTTCAAGGAGACCATGCAAGTTTGTAAAACAAGGAAAAATACTGATAAATTGTCATAGACTAGACCGGAATGGAGACGCGTGACAATTACATGCAATGTCATTCTCTAGACTGGATGCTAGAACAGAATGAAGGTATTTATACAAGCCGGGTGAGTTTAAACACAGGCCATTAATAGTAGTAAATAGTGACATAACAATGTGATCTCTTTGTTGGGGAAAATGTTAAGATAATGAAGAAATCTATAAGAAAGTAATTCTCTATTCTGGCATGCTTTTTTTAACACATTATTACTCTCATAAATATTCTTAGAAAAAGCTACCAAGGAACATGAACATTTATCCTAGTTCACGCATGTCATATGTGGACCTTCCACAAAATTTGGGAACATTTGATAAATGTGATTATCTCATTTTTCAAAATGAGAAAGTGGAAGTTCCAAGACACTAAGCATCTTTAGGGAAGACTCAGACCAAAATGGATACGTTTTGTTTTTTATAGCCCGTTAACGTTACATTCTTTCCTGTTCCGGAAGGGTTTTCTTTGTTACACAAGAATAGAGTCTGTATTTATATGTCCCACAACCTATAAAGTACTTCTGCTTGGCCGCTTAGTGAGCATCAGCCTTTTGGGTGAAGTTTGTCATTACTAGCCCTGTGTTAAATGAGTAGATACTTAGCGCAAGGGAAAGAGATTGGTGAAAGAACAAAGATCTAAACTTAGGTCTAAACTTGTTACAAACACTGACTTGTTTAGTGCGTGTGTGACTGTGTGTGACTCTGTGTGTGTGTGTGTGTGTGTGTGTGTGTGTGTGTGTGTGTGTGTGTCTTCCACAACACTCTCCTTGCCTGGGACTATGCTGCTAGGGTTAATAAGTGGCTTATGCTACTGTATTTTTAGTTCTCTCCCTTCTAAAAACAAAAGGTCTCTACTACTTCATGCAGCCTTTGGAGATGAAGTTCTTTCCAAAGCGTAGGCAGGGCAGTTAAAGCAGCTGTCAACTGAATAAACCAAAAAAAGACAATGTGTGATTTCCTTGGCCCTCTATAATCTCCACCCCCCCTGCCCTCCATACCTTCTCTGGGTCCTAGTTTGGGCTCTGACATCAGGACAACAAGATGGGTAAGTCACCCATTCTTTAGGTATCTGCTTTTCCATTGTAGAAACAGAGATAAAGATACTCTGCCGAAGCTCTTACAAGACAGTACAAGAACAGCAGAGATGGAAGACAGCCTGCGGCCATACACTCTGAGCACGCCAGGCTCATCTGATCTTAGAAGCCACTTGGGTGTAAGAACTGGGATGTATATGGAAAGCAGTAAATAATCTTAGTAAAAATAACGGATCATCCCTTACACTTTATCAAAAATGCTATGCAGGTTTTCCTCTTGTGATGTTCTTGGGGATTTTCATACACCTGGTTTACAACAGCACTTACCAATATAAATCACATTGCAGAACACGTAAAGATGTAAATCGTGCAAAAAATAATAGTGAATATAAGGTATGCACAGCCCCTGGTGGGAAATACAAACAGCACTAACGTTCAGATGTTCAGGAAGGGTCACAGAAGACTCTCTCTGTAAGACAGTGTAATCAGAACACATATTATGTAAGTTCCTCTGAAGCAGCCTGTGCACGGTTCTTTATTTAGAATGACATTGTCAGGATTTCGGTGGGAAATAGCGTACCTAAGTTATAACAAAGAAGGTTAAAGTTTAAAAATATCATTTCCTTTGCTTTGGTGGTGGCTAGGAATATCTTAGAATAAGCCCCTTTGATGCTGTAAGGACTTTGGGATTTTTTTGAAAAGTACAGACGTGTTTTGGATTTTGAACATATATGCTTTGTCATCCCTACCTAAGGCAATGACAGAATCCTTAATGAGTACCAGTACCCCAAATACCAAGCCTCTGAAACCTGCAAGCAAGGACAGGACCAGTAAGCAGAGCAAAATTAATACATTGTGGCGGTGTAAAGAAAGGGGGCAGGGTAGGGAGCTCAGAGAACACTTGAGAAGAGGAAAATCATAGCTCACAAATGATATTGTACATTATATACTTAATGTGCCAAACGTTCTTTGGGATAAATGGTGATCATTCTTCTAAATTAATGGTTACTATGGGTACTTGTAATTACTTTAACCAATAATACTATTGGGTTCATAGGTTGTCTATTTATCCTAATTCCAAATCAGATCAAAATATTTATTCAATGTCAAGGTTAATTGAGGATGTCCCTAGATTGAGAGGAATACAGAATTCAGATCTTCAGGGACTGACACTTATTTCATATATATTTTTTTAAAACGTGTCAGAAGAAAAACACACACGCAAGGTTTTCAAGCTAAAAGACATCAAATGCTCCCAGCTGATAAAAAATACTCGCAGATGGGATTTTAAAAGTATGAGAAAACCTTACGCATCTACACAAATGGGTAGAGAAAGCAACATATGAATTACAACCCTGGCAAGAAAAATGAAGTATCTGGAGATTTTAAAGAGCACGCAAGACAAAAACAGGAAGCTCTAAGCTATCGGTTAATTCACCCATTCATCCAACAATTGCTGAGCCTGTATTGCGCATCAAACATGACGTTGACGAAGTACTGGGAATGTGGAGAAAAGATTCTCAGACCAAAGCGTAGACAAACAAAAGAATTTTATCGAAACTGAGAGCTGGAGAGTTAGCTCAGCTCCTAGGAATACTTGTTGCTCTTGCAGAAGACCTGGGTTCAGTTCCCAGCACCACCATGGTGGCTCACAACCTGTAATTCCTGGTCTAGGGGGATCAGATACCCTCTTCTGGCCCCAGTGATTACTGTATGCAGATGATAGATATACATACATGTGGGCAAGCACACACACACACACTGTACACACATGCATATATATTAAAATTTTTAAATTATATAGGAACTAAAAGTTATAGCACAGAGAAAAATCCTCAGCTTAAGAAGGTTAAAGTAAATATTGGAGAGAAGTTTTGGAGGCATAACTGATAAATTAGCATATATTCAAGGTCTATAAGATGATATATATACACACACACATACACATTGAATAATGATTTCTGCAATTAAATTGATTAGAATCACTTTCAACATACCTAATTGCCATACATGTGTATATTGTAGGAATACTTAAGGTCTAGCCTTCTAGTTAATTTTAAATAAATAAAATAGTATTATCAGCTATCCTTATCATACTACTATAATTAGATATCCAGAAGTTACAAATCTTATTTTGAATCCCTTAACTGAGTCTCATTTTCTCTATGCCCTACCCCTAGCAACCAGCATAAAACATTCTTCTAAAATGTAGACTCCTTTTCAAATACATACAGAAAAGAAATCGTCGTGTATTTGTCTTTTTCTTTCTGTGATCCTTGCCTAGCACTGTGTCCTCTGGGTTCATCTGAGCTGTCGCAAATACAGGAGGGCGTCCGTAACAAAGTGAATCTTAAACCAGTGAGGAGAAGCTGTTCTGTGAACAGTGCAGAACAATAAGCAAAAGGAAACAAGCACAGCAGCCTGAAGCTCAGAAAGTGGAGAAGCATGCAGGCTACTGGGGGTGACCAGAGCAGGAAAAGTAACAAATGCAGCTGGCAAGGCCAAGGAACCCTGAAAGCAGACAAGATCCCTTGAGTGTTTTGAAGAGGCCTTTGATAATAACCATTTGAATAGACTCAAGCAATGACACTGCAGCCAGGGAGACCAGACAAAAATTTCCGTTGCTTTGAGAAACGATGAGTGCCTACCACTGGACAGGATTACCAGGCTGAAGCAGGAAGGAGCCAAGCAACACTTAACCAGGGGAAAGCGCTAAGGCTTTGGGGGTAGAAGGTATGTAGCGGTGTCTAGAAAATGGCGTCTGTGATTATAAACATGGAAATGCATTCGCTGGGATGGGAACACAGTGGAGAGAATGTGTTTGTAAGAAAAAAAATGAAGTGTACTTTGTGATGTTATCAAATGGAAGGTCAGAGTGAAACTGTAGGTGAAAGTGCACCCTGGAATGAGGATGTAAGCTCAGAAATGGGGACTCGGGAGTCTCCGGCTCGTCTTTGGGGGGGGTCCACGTGTGAAGGCAGCAGTACCTTCAGCCAGCAGGAAGGCTGCGCTACTGTAGGGAACCTGAGATCAAATACAGTTCCCTGGAGACGTCGATGGAAGTACCTTATGTGCTAGCCCCAGAGGGCAAACACCGACTGTGTCTCATTTGCTAAAATGGCTATCGGAAAATGCTGAACTTCGAAAACATCTTACATTTTAAAGATTTAAAGAATTTTAAAATTAAAGAATTAACAGAGAGTACAGAACAAGAATTAAACTGCAGGTAACTATACTTATCGTAAGAAGCAATATAGGAAGTCAAAATGACTTCTATATTGTATAAGCTAAGAAATATGCCTGTCTAACTTTAAAAGAAGAGATTTACACCTGGAGAATATATCACAAAAAAATAACTAGAAACTATGAATGAGCTTGGCCACTTATTAATGGATTTTCTTACTAAATCTACAAATACTAGATTAAAAAAGTAGCTTTATAAATTTGAGTGAAATAAATCAAACTATCTGTTAATATTTGGTGTCTTCAGTTCATTCTAATGCTCTTGAATGAAAGTCATATAATTTATTATTTTAAATCTTATTAACTAGTAACACATGACATTATGAATTTAAGACATTTTGTTGAAACAAAAAAAAAAACCAATGAATTAAAATTAAGTCAGAGATGAGGGATGAAAAAATGGCTCAGTGATTAAAAGCACTCGCTATTCTTCTAGAAGACTCCAGTTCAATTCCCAACACCCACATAATGACTCACAACCCTCTGCACAGGGGAATCAATACCTTCTTCTGACCTCTGCAGGCACCAGACAATATGTCCACTGGCAAATCACTCGTACACATAAAATAAATAATAAGAAAGCAAATAAATCTTTAAAAATATAGGTCAGAGGAAGATATACTTCAAAGGGAGATAGAGAATTCAGGTATTTAATAATAATAATAATAATAATAATAATAATAATAATAATAATAATTTAAAAATATCAAAATTGTAGGAAATATTTAATCTAGAGAATTTATAGAAATTTGTATATGAAAATGTCATAGAAAGTTAAGCTTAAATTACACCTATCTCTACGCTAAATGTTGTTGAAGCCATTGATTGGTACAGCCACTTTGGTTAGCCGCCTTCTAGACCCACCTGAAGCTGGATATATGCACATCCCACTAGTCTATCCTACCTCTAGGAGAAACATCCACACACATGGAAATGTGCTCACGTGTTCATCAAAAGACACAAAGAAGTTCACAGCAGCCTGTTCCTAAGGATTCTAAACTGGAAACAAAGTAATAAGAACCAACAGAACCTGCTACAGGGAAGAGAATGGAAAACCCCACGTGGGAGAGAGGATGTGTTGTTTGAGTCTCCCTGTATCAAGCTTTTACTCAACATGAATTTAGAGCCGACATCAGAATGGTGATTAAGGAGTGATCTCAGAGAGTCATCAAAGAAGAAATCTAGTTCTGGTCATTGCTTCCTTTTCTAGGTACTAACGACAAGGTGTCTGCTGGAAATTTTCACTCAACTAATTACTTTTTGAGCTGTGTGTTGTTGGGAATGGACGCCATCATTTAGTAATTGTACATTTTATAAGGGCTGACAGGATGGGTGGGTCAGTGGGTGAGGGCCCTTGCCAAACCTAAGGACCTGAATTTGAGTCCCAGGTCCCACAGGGTAGAAGGAGAGAATAGATTCCCACAAACTGCTCTCTAACCTACACACACACACACACACACACACACACACACACACATTCTACCCAATAAATAAATAAGTGTAATAAAAAATTTTAAGATTACTTAAAGTTGAAAGAAGCAAACAAATGAACAGAGCCAACTAGTAACTGTAACTTAGCAAAATAACACTGCCAAAGATCCGCAGATCACCTGCCACCCGCCCTGCCGATCACATTTCTCATGTTAAGAGGATGATAAGCAAACTGGATATGCAGTCTACTTTCTGCCTGGATGGAGGAATTGTATTCTTAAAAGAAAAAAAAAATAACTGTTTGAAAATAAACACAAAAAGAAAAGCTTCTTTGGGTCTGCCAGCAGAAAGGCCAAAACTAAAGGGTCTTCAAAGAGGATAATTTTGTGTGCTCTCAGACAAAGCCAAATTTCAGAGGCTTAGCTAAAACTCCCTGCTAAGCTGCTTCCCTGCCCATGTAGAATTCCTCAGCAGATACTCTGCTGGGCAAAGCAGAACTACATGCAAATTCTCACATTTCTCTGCTGGCGTTCAAATGAAGCTTCCAAAGCTGATAAAGCCACTCTGGTAACGTGGGGGGCTGGGAGGGGGGGTGAGAAGGAGCTAAGAAAGAGCACTGTTTGTTTTCTTGAGATTAGGAAGCCACGTAGCAAGAAAGCCTGTGTACTTTTTGCCATTTGGATTCTGTGTGGGGTTGGCTTCTCTCCCCAGTCCTTTAGCTGCCAAGACGCCACATGCTGACTACTTTACTGGTCACTGGGCAACTTCATGTTCTATTGGAAGACAAAACAGTGTAGATGCATGCTGATTTAGACGGTTTTTCTCCAACATAAATCAGGAGATGGGGGATACTTGACCATGACTGACCTGAGGGGCAGAAGATATGGGACAAGGACAGATGGCAAAGAAAATTTTGAGGAAAACAGAGATTCCGGGAGCTTATAATCAAGACATCATTAAGCAGCAGAGAGAGCAGAGAGAGTTTTTCACTGCCAGTCTATTCGATTTTATACCAATGGGTCAAAAACAGTCAAGAAGAAACTAGAAGGAGTGACCTCTTTCAAACAGGCAAATGGGAAGCAATTGGGTAATAGTATTACATAAATCTCCAAAGTATGTACTAGGGACCCTTAATGCGTACCTTGGATAGCTGAAAGACACCAGAGTGAATACTAATGACCTATGCAAACATCGGTACTTGTTGGTTTGCTTGCATCCTGACATGGGATCTCATAGCCTGTTCTCAGACTTCATATTCTCCTGCCTCAGTTTCCAGGCTAGTGAATCATCCCTTATGGTTATAAAGCAGTTTATTGTGTTCAACATTATTTCCAGAGATTCTTTCTCAAGGAACCCTGTGGGGAGTTGTTAGAACGTTAGAAGTGTTCTTTATATCAAAAAAAAAAAATGGACAGGAATAATTCTCCAATACAAAGGAGTGGCAGCAATTGTTTCTTAGGCCACCAATCCTGTTGAGCTGCCAGGGAGCTTACTTTACCCAGACAACCAATTGTGTTCTCGTTGATGGGCCAGCTGTGGACAGGAGTCAAGGTTGGATCTCGTCTCCCTATACTTTTTACCCAACATTATTTCTATCTTTTTTCAGTAACTTTAGCATCTGTCAAAAGACAAAATGATTTTCTTTATGTCCTGTCCTTTTGTGGCAGCTTCAAAGAGGATGGATGAAGGAAAGTGACTGTTATGATTGTCATGCCTAGGATGACTCGGATTAAAAATGCACTGCTTAATTGGTCTAGAGAACAAGATTAATAAGAGAACAGAAGGATAATAGGAGATGGGACTGGCCAGGCTGTTTTAGGACAGGGACCTGAAAGCAGCACTTTCAGAAGTGTCAAGTGGTCCAATTGGCAGTCCTGTCCTTGTCTGCATCCAGGAATGTCAGAAGAGTGTACTGGCTTCTGGTTCCTTTTAGCTCTTCTCCTAAATGAGTAGTCCTGACTAGAAGTTATACCTGAGGATGTGACTGACAATTAGGTAAGTACCTGGACTTCGTGGGAGAGCTAACTAGATTGTCAGCCTTCCCGTGCCTCATCCCATGTCTCTCATTCTTCTCATTACCAAAGCTCCAAGACCACCTAATTGAAGGGACCCCAAATCACTCATGCATGAACCCCTGCACTCTGCCTTCTCTCTGTCCTATGAATCGACAATAAACTTCTTTCTAAAACTCACCCTCTGTGGTCCATAGATTTCATATGAGATGAGGAAGGACCCCGAGATCTGATTCATAGGAAGCTTTGTGTGACTGTGGCTGTCTGGTACCCCAACTGCCTGAGAGAAAAATCTCCATGAAAGTTACACACCCCCATTTCACTGGGGTCAAAACTATGGTTTGCAACTAAAGTGTGGTCCATAAAATGATCCGAAGGGCACAAAGAATTTTGTCAGGGTTGCGTGGGACAAAGAGGGGAAGTAGCCACTGTGAACTTGAAAGGAGCAATCTGCTTCTCATAAGAAAGAAACGTTCTAAATAAAACCTCTTAGTAATGACTGTCTAAGGGATTTTTTCCAGGAGAACTTTTGTTTGGCTTTTTAGTTTAATTCAACAAGCTTGCACCATCTGCTCTAAGGTGTTAAGTTAACGTTAAGTTAAAGACTACGGATTCTGATGTTTATTCTAAGCAGGGGGCAGGAATAGGACAGATGTTAATAACAGGGAATACGAATAGCAAGGCCCAGGCACACTAGAAATGATCTCCTCACACTTGGAAGTATTCAAATCCAAATTTGGCCAAGCTAAATAAAATCCCTTGGCCTCTGCTCTGAAATATTAGGCCTGATATTTTCCTCACTAATGCCGTCTCCTCTGTGCTTTATAGTTATAGCATACACATACTTGACCTTGGGAAAGATTGGAAAATGGATAACACATACACATCCCTGGGCCCAATGAACCTACTACAAGCTTAAAAAAAAAAAAAAAAAAAAGACACTTGGCATATTTCCAAGGCAGAAAATCAGACTCATTACAATGGAAAGAGCAAGAGCTGACCGTAACTACAAGGTCGGAATTCCAATGCAAAACCCCTCCAGTCACAGGCAATTTCAAGTAGAATAATTAACCTAACTTCAGCTAGACAATGAGGATAATAATTCCAACTTTCCAGGGTACTAATGAGGTTAAATGATTCAATGCAAAACACCTTTCCTACCTTTCCTTACTTGATCTAGTTTTATGACCAAACTTTAGGCCATATTGCCTCCCTAAATGTTTCTTACTGTCCTCAGGCAGCCATGGAAACGGGATTTAAATGGGCAAGTATTTCCCACAGTTTCAAGCTCCAAGTGCATAAGCTAAATTTGGGGATCAAGACAAACACTCTTTAAACAGAAATCATTGGCTGTTTTATTTCCCGTGTTTTGTTGAGCCTCTCCAGCCTGAGTGATCCCGATTGTCCACTGATCCATCTGCAGCCCAAAGAATTAGCTTCATTTCTTCTTGTCATATTATTCTCCACTGTGTACCTGTTTCCTTGTCCCTAGCAGAGCATGTGTTTGGGAGAGAAAAGAGTATTTTATTCCTATAAAAATGGCTGTGTGTGGACATGGGAGAAAAGGAGGCACAAAAGAAGATACTGCTAAGAACACAAGTTTGTTTTTTTTATCATACTGATGCTTTATCTGTGATTCCACCAGAGGCAGCTTTTTAAAATCCAAATCTGATCTCCATACACCAGTATACAACTTGACAGTGAATGTTGGAAGGTATCCAAACTAAAGCTCACACACGATACAGCTCGGTGTACACTGATTACAAAGATCTCTCCCTGGCCTGCCTTCTTCCTGTTCTCACAGTTAGGCAGCCTCTACTCCAGCCACACAGTCAGTCACGTGAGGTGGCTGAGACATTTTCATGAGCTGGGCTCCCATCTTCCCTTGCACCTTCTTGGACATTCCTATTTATCCTCCAAACTCTCTTCAATTCTCATAACACATATTATAAGACACAGACTCTTCTTCCACAGCATGACTTAACACATATTATCAAGCCACGGGTTTATGTTGTAGTTAGATGTTAACACAATTATGTCTCTTACCAAATTGTGTCACTGGGGCTCAAATACTCTAAATGCCCCCATGGACTGGGCTTTGCATAAGAGTAGCTACAGGTCCTGATGAACTAATAATATCTGTGGCCAGCAGTAAGGAAGTGAGAAGATTCTGAAAGTTACTGGTAGAAGATGATAATTTAATTATCCACAAAACAAGATTTCTAATCTTGGAAAATTATACTTGTGATTACAACTATAAAAAAAAAAAAAAGGTAAGATCTGCTAAGCATAGAAAGAAATTGTTTTAATTGTGTTCCAAATGAGGCTAATGAGGTTTGTTTATAAACTATCCTTGAAAATGTTCTGGCTAAGGCCTCTTTTTAAAAAAGCGGATGACGGCGGCTTTGGGCACTGGAATAGAACAGCGTCATTCAGCTTTACTGCTGTCTTAGGCAGTACTAGAGAATATCTGCTTTCTAGAGCATTCTCCAAAGGAAGCAAGACCTGGAACCAAAGGTATGTAAAGATGGTCCACAATGGATATGTTTTCCAGAAGCCAGTTTGCTGTCTACAGCTTAGATCAACAATTTTGCCATGATTGGGTTTCACTGTCTACTGTGATGGTTTGAATATGCTTGGCCCAGGGAGTGGCACTATCAGAAGGTATGATCTTGTTGGAGGAGGTGTGGCCTTGTTGGAGGAAGTGTGTCACTGTGGGGGTGGGCTTTGAGACCCTCCTCCTAGCTGCCTGGAAGACAGTCTCCTCCTAGCAGCCTTCATAACAAGAGGTAGAACTCTCAGCTCCTCCTGCACCATGCCTGCCTGGATGCCGCCATGCACCCACCTTGATGATAATGGACTGAACCTCTGAACTTGTAAGCCAGCCCCAATTAAATGATATCCTTTAGAAGAGTTGTCTTGGTCATGGTGTTTCTTCACAGCAATGCAACCCTAACTGAGACATCTACCCAGTGCAATTAGACTGTTATGAGAAAATACAAGCGAAAATTAGTGCCTAGCTCTGATATGTCTCATTTACCCCAGAAATTGTTATTTATATACTGAAATAAAAAGAGGAGGCTAAAATTGGTGAACTAGATAAGAACTAATCTGGGAAGTATAAAGTATAGGAAGAGCGTGCCCACCCCCAGAGAAGAGAGTATTTCTAAATATGTAGGTAAGCGATGCCTAAGATAACCAAGAGAGCTTACTGTCTCAAACACAAGATGTGAAAACCAAGCTCTTCCCACTCACTATTCCCACCGTGAATGGCATCCAATCCAGTTGTTCAAGCCAAAAGAAAATAGTTTTCCTCTTTAAATGTCTCTCTCTTATATGTCATAGTCAATCTGTCGGGAGGAAAAAAAAACTGTTATCCTCATTTATTCAGAGTTTAATCTATTACTTCCTCCTTCAAATCAACCTATATCATTTTGCGTTCTTCCCTCAATATTCTATGTGGTGGTTGGAAAGAGATGTATGTCCCCCCCCCATATCCTCAGGCACTTTAATACTTGGTTCCCCCTTGGTGGTACTGTCTAGGAGGTATAGGAAGTGTGGCCTTGTTAAAGGACGTGTCACTAGGGGTGAGTTTTGAGAGTTTAAAAACTCAAGTCTGCTCCCTCTGTAGACCCTGCCTGCGATTTGAGCTCTCAGCTGCTTCAGTCAAAACTCCTGCCTATGGCCATGCTTTCCTGCCATAATGGTGACCGACTCTTCTCTCTCTGGAACCACAGGCCCCAAATAATTCCTCCCTTCTGTAAGTTGTCTTGGTCATAGTGTTTTATCACAGCAATAGAAGAGTTACTAACACCTTCTCCATGCTCACTGATACTTGCCCCATAGGCTTCCTTAGCTATTTTTCCAAGAATCTAGTCATGTCCCTAACTTAGGCCTTTCCAGTATTGGCATGCTGTTCTAAATCTATGACTGGACTCATTCTCTCATTATCTATTATATTCATTTGTTAATTCATTCATTCATTCATTTAATCAATCTATGTGTGGATATGTGCACATGCTAGGTGCCCATATGGAGGGTGGAAGACACTTGCAGATTCTGTCTTTCTCCTCCCACCACGTGGATCCCAGAGACTTCACTCAGCCTTTCAAATCCCCTCTCCTTGCTTTATTTTCTTCTTATTATTCTTATTAACATATGTTATACTTATTACTTTGGATGCATTTTTCAATAGAACGGAAACTTCATGAAGGTATATGGCAAAACATGTATTGTCTAATGTATGGATTCCAAGTAATGTGGACCTACTCAGTAAATGATTGAGTCTATGCGGTTACAATTTGGAGTATCTTCATGATGTACAAAACCATGTCCTCTCTTAGGATGATAAAGATGCCAGCTAACACTTAAAGATCAAAGGCAGATACATGGCATAGAAATGGATGGAACAAGCTCCATTGATATTCACTCTAGCGACTGGAGGAAGTACACCACTGCGTCTCAAGACTTGGTTGTAGTTTTCATCTCAGCCATCTTGGATGCTCACCCAAAGCTTCACGGAAGCTGGCGAGTTCACGACAAGACAATTCAACAACTGGATAGATAGCTGGATATGCCTGTGCTCAGAAGATGATTGATACTTAAGTCCGGGTCCCTAACTGATAGACATTTTTCCTGTTTGGGACTATATTCAGAAAAGTATACAGTGGTATACACTGTAATCCTAGTTATTCTGGGGCAAGGGGAGGATTGTGAATTTTGAGGCTAGCCTAGATGACTTCGGGGGAAACTCCATCTTCAAAATGAAAGAACTGTATACAGAGCCTAGATAACCCACATGCAGAATACTCACTGTTCGGTTTCACCAGTTTAAATACTCATGTGTCTAGGAATGGCTTCAATCCTTCCATGATACATAAAATAAATTAGCATTCTCGCACTCTAGAGAGAAGTATGAATTTAGCACCAAATGGAACCAGCAGATGACTAAACACTACGCTTTTTTTTCCCCTCCTCTCTTGTTTCTGTCATAAACACAACAGATGCAAGATGCTGGAGTGTGAACAACCCCAGAAGGTTGATGTTTGCCTCTAATGCAGAAATAAGCCATTCAAAATTTCATTCCACACAGCACGCCAGAGCTAGCAAGAACTCCTCAGTTCCTTTATTCCCATTAGAAGGACTTTATGACTAAATGTATCACGGAAGTCTCCATAGTTCAGTGAAGCATATGGCTACCTTTGATGCTAAAGATTATGAAATACCTTTTATAAATTTATAGTAATGGCATCTAAGGCCGATATAAATTGCTGCCATATCAGTTATTTAGAATTACTTCAGTTCCCACTGAATCCTGAGTATCCATCAGATTTACAAAGCACAAAGGTGTGAAACACAGCTTTATAAAAGAGAAACCAAAGGCTGGAAAGTCAGCACAGCAGTTGAGAGCATCGGCTGCTCTTGCAGAGGACCCGGGTTTGGTTCCCAGCGCCCCCATGGTTGACTCACAGCCATCTTTAACAACACTTCCAAAGGTTCCAAAACCCTCTTCTGACTTCTACAGGAGCCAGCAGCACACACATGGTATGCAGACATCCATGCAGGTGAAATGCTCACTCATGTAAATAAATCTTAATTTAAAAAATTGAGTGAAGTTCAGAGGACAGGACTGTTCTGCATCAAGTAGAAAAGCCATGTTCTTCCCAGGAGAGAAGAAGCACTCTTCTATCTCACCTCTTTTAAGAGCAAAGAACACAAGAAAAGAGACGGACAGCTCCTTATCATAAGATAGTTGGAGAACTGCCATCCCTCCCAAAGGGTCTACAGCTCCTGCTGCCCTGGGGAGTGTTGACCTCGAACTGTCATCTTTTTCACTGTTGGAGATGCAATCAGTGAATGCATACTCAGAGGCAGTCAAATTCAGGTAAAAAAAGAATAACCTCAACCTGATCAAATACCCACCTGAGATTATGCCTAATGACTAAAGACCGAAGGCTTTCCTCCTAAGACAAAAATGGTCCTTTTCACCATTACCATTTTACACTGTGCTAGAAGGAGTGTTCAGACGGTTTGAGATAACCAGATTGGTAAAGAGATGGTAAAACGTGCTCTATTTGCTGATGACATAATTTTGTATATAAAAAATTCTCAAGGAAAATCACATGCACAGTAAGGATAATAAGAAAGATTGGTAAGACTACAGGCTGCAAAGTAATATTGAAAATCAATTATACACATATATATATATATTGCATATCTATCACATAGATACGTAGATATATATGTGTATATGTGTGTGTATATATAGGTGTGTATGTATATGCATATATACAATTTTAAATCCAAAATTGAAATTAGGGAAATAATTTTAACAATAATAAAAGAGTGATAGAGTTAACCATAGTACAGTGAAATGACCTCTTCAAGTGACCACCGAAAACCATAAAATATCATTAAAGATATTCACTAAGATGAAAGTCGATGGCAGAAGAGCTGTATGTTTTGGAAGCTAACATGTTTATAATAGCAACGTAGCCCAAGCAAAGCTACAGATTCAATACCATCCTATCAAAGCTCAGTAGAGGGGTTTTTTTGGGGTTTTTTTTGTTTGGTTGTTGGTTTGGTTTAGTTTTTTTGTCTTATTCTCTTTTGAAGATCCGGACAGGATAATCCTAAATTTTGTATGGAAATATAAGGAATCGAGAATGGCCAAAACAGGCTTACACATGAGAAAAATGTTGGCAGATACCCAATCCAAACCTTATCACAAGGACTGTAGGTATGGCTGACCTCGTGCTAACTTGAACACCACTGACTAACGAAACTCACTACGGAAAAACACTGTGTTACAATATCAGACACACATAACCAGTTCAATGTGATCCAGAGTCAGGCAAAAATCTTAGATCCGTGGTCATTTTCGCAGGGGTGCATCAGGATGAGGGAATGAGGGCAGAGCAATGTTTTCCATCGTGGTGCAAAGACAAATGAGTATCTGTAAGCAAAGGAAAGAACTTGACCCTTTACACACATATGCACACATGTACACATGTACACATGTGCACACACACACACACACATACATACATACACATGCATGCATACATGCACACGCAGACACATACAAACACATGAAAGGCTATCACAGTCTTTAAGAGCTAAACCTATGAAACTCCTAGAAGAAAACATTTGTCCCTTTCAACTAAACAATGGTTTCTCCAGTGGAACAACAAAAGCACAGACTATAGAAAAAAAAAAAAAAAAAAAACACAAGGTAAACCTTGACACCAAAATCCTGCATCAACAGTTATTACAAATATTATTTGAAAAGGGAACGGGCACCATAGAGAGCAGTGAAATGATGCGGCAATATGAAGCCACATATGCCACTGGAATCTTGTATCCGGACTATGAGATAATGGAAATAAACCCGCAGTGATTTTTAAAATTCTAAAGCAAACAAAAACAAAAGGACAACACAACAATCTCTGGGATACAGCAAGAAAAGGTAAGTTTACAGTAAATTATCCCTGCATGAAGAAAGGAAAGGGGGGCCAGCAAGATGTCTGGTTTGGTGGGTAAGGAGACTTGTGTGAGCCTGGCAGCCTGATTTTGAGCCCTGGAGAGAGGCTCAAACTTTCACCATAGAAAGGTGGAAGGAGAGAACTGAATCCACAAAATTGACCTCTGACCTCTACACAGGCACTGTGGCAGGCAGCCCCCCACCACCTCCCCTGCTCTAAACAATAAATTAATTTTTAAAGTGAATTTGTCTAAATCAAGTGTTTTAGATGGAACAAGATGTGTGGTCTCCAATCCATGTCAGATCCATAATAATCTGGAAAGACGATTAGCTTTGGTAAGATAAATAGATATAGATTAGATATAGATAGATAGATAGAGAGAGAGAGAGAGAGAGAGAGAGAGAGAGAGAGAGAGAGAGAGATCAAGAACAATGTCTTCTACTCAGTCCTAGGTCAAATGTTGGCCTTTTATTATGATGCTCTGACAGATACACACACACACACACACACACACACACACACACACACACACACCGGAGCAGAAGCAAAGAGTTAATGTTTCCAAATTGCTTCACTGTCCGACACTTACAATCCCAGCCCAGCAGCTTTGTGACTTAAATGTAAATTCCATCTCATCAGCAACCAGCATCGGCTCATTTATTGGAGCTGAAGCCCTCCTTCCCTAGAGTCATGCTCCTTTTCTGCTCTGATTTGCTGGTTCTTCTCTGCGCTGTGGAATGCTCATTATGACCCCAGGCCCGGTGCCAGCGGTGGAGGTTTGTGGAAATCCTCAGAGCATGTGAATCTGGCGGGGTTTTACAGACTTTCATGTCCAGTCTTACTGCTTTTCTGCCTGAGCAGAGAGGGGTTTACAAACAACACCCTCGGCAAGATGAACCAAGGAAGCTAGGAAGTGAACTGCGGTCTCGGTCTCTTTTTCTCTTGCAGGGCAAGACATTTTTCTTTCTTTTTCTTTTATGAATGAGTTGTTTATGGGTGGTGAGCACTTAGGCGGCCATCTGCACTGACCTCAGTAGCCCCTTAGCCTTTCATACCAGAGGGGAAAACTCCTCACGATGATAGTGACCTCATCGACACCTCTGACGACTGTCTCTCCAAACAGTGTTGAGACATCCAAAGAAGTTATTTCAAGTGGTATTCATGGTGCAGCCGTAAAGAGACCCAGATCATAATTCTGCAAGGCTTGGAATCATTGTGATTCCACCGGAATTTAAACCGGAGTGATGCTCTGAGCTTCTGAGGATGACGTTGATGGCTGAAGCAAGGTTCATCCATTGGACACAAAGACAGGGATGGTGTGGACACTTTGGGTCATTTACAATGTGATCTTGCTAAGCTATATGGCCTCGATTGTCCCTAACGGCAGTGGAATAGCTTCTAACTTTCTCCTGTCCTCATTGGGATAATTTGTGTATGCATGTAGCTTGTTAATTATATGTACAGGCATAGTTCTTATTAAATAGGTTTACTTTTCAATCATTTCTGAAGTTAACATACAAAGCAATGGGCTTCGTTACTGCATTTTTGTGCCCGTGTCATTCTTCATTCTCATCCAACCCTTCCTCCACCGTGGCATCCCCTAGCTTGTAAGTAATCTCACCTCAAAAGCCTGGAACTATCATTTCAGAGTGAACAGTGATTTCCCCACATGGCTCCTGCCTTTTCTAATTAGCCTTGCTATTTTTCACTTCCTTGGCTCCTTAATTTGCATACTCATTTTTTTTAAAGCATGGTCTGTTTACGTTTGGGAAATGATATTTTTTTTCCCCTGCAAAGTTTCAGGTCACTTTAGACTTTATATTCTCCCTTAATTTGATCCTCTTCAGATCTCTGGTTAGGGAATATTCCTTTTAGGCTCCTGCCCCCCAAAAGATTCACAGGTGGCCTTTTATAAAACAGTAACTGGAAGGGTAGAGAGATGGCTCGGCAGCTAAGAGCATGTACTGCTCTGGAAGAGAACCTGAATTGTGTTCTAACACTGCATCCAACCAGTAGCCCACAACTGCCACTCCGGGGGAGCTGGCACCCTCTTCTGGCCTTTGCAGGCACCTACACTCATATACACCAACTCACACACATACACACACACACAATTTAAAGTAAATGATTTTTTTAATGAGTATCTTTTTAAAACATGGTGGCAGTGCAAACTGTCCTTTTGTTCTAAGCCCTGTTGTTTCCTCCATTCTGGAAGTACGTGATGTCTCTGGTATCCACAGATCCTAGCAGCAATTTGGATTCTAGGCCAGTGGTTCTCAACCTTCCTAATGCTGCGACCTTTCAATGAAGTCATTCCTGTTGTGCTGATCTCCAACCATAAGATTATTTTTATTGCTACTTCATAACTGGAATTTTGCTAGTTATGAATCATAATGTAAATATCTGACATGTAAGATATGATATGCAACCCTTGTGAAAAGGAGAGTAGAAACCTACGGGTTGAGGACCACTGTTCTAGATGGTCTCTGTAAATAGCTTTGTAACTAAAAGTCTACCTGGGTCCTTGATTCTGACTAACGTAAGTGGAGAATCTCATGGTCTCTAGACACAAGCTTTTCTCTTCCCTCAAAATCAGCATCTTTTCCACAGATGCAGAGCCAGCTGAGTGGCTTCTGAGTGGCTGTTTGGGTTCATAATTTCAGAAAACAGGCAAAGTTAAGATCCAGCAAGATGGCTTAGCTGGTAAAGGCACTTGCTGTGTTTATCTTAAGATGTGAGTTCAATCCCCAGAACCCACATAATGACAGAAAGAGAGAACCAATTCCACATCATTGTCCTCTGACCTATACATGCACTTATGCATGTGCATGCATGTGTACACACACACACACACACACACACACACACACATATGCTGTGGTATATGTGCCCATGCACACATATCCTAAACAAATAATAGTTTCTTTTAATTTTTAAAGAAAAATTATTTTATTTTTTTAATATTCTTTTAATATTTAAAAGAAAACCATCACTATTTTTGATCCTGGAAAAACAGTGATTTTTATAGTTTAGTACATAGTTAGGTTGGGTAATGTCTTCTTAACATTTATGGTAATAAATTTTTTAAATACTCATGCAATGTTTGTCCTATTACATGTGGAAAACTGTGGTTTGTGATAAAGATCATTGTCCTTTCTCTCCACTACTTTTCTTTCTCATTTCAATTCCAAAAACTATAAGATCATCTAAGTCTTCAACAGAGAGTTATTTATATTTAAAATTGCTATGCACTATCACACTATACATTATTAAAATGTACTTAACATAGTTAAATTGAGTAATATATGTTAAGGCTCTTACAGTAATGCATGACACACAGTTAAGTGCTGTGTTAGTGTTTTTCTATTAGCTGATTCTTGAAACCATGCATAATTCATCCAAAGAGCAGAACTCTGAGTGTGAGGGGGGAAAAAAAACCACATGGGCTGGCAAAATGGCTCAGTGAGGGGAGGTGCTTGCTGCTGATCTTGATGACCAGAGTTTAATCCCCAGGCCCCACATGGAGGAGAGAATTGACTGTCCCCTGACATGAGCGTATTATATCATATACATGGCAACAAACTGAATCTAATGGTTCTCTGATTTTTCCTTATTTCTTTTTGCATTGTTGTTCTGTGCCCCTAGCTGACCGTACTGACTGCTGTGCTTTGGGGATGCTACTCATGACAAAGGTGTGATGAACATATATGGAATAGAAGGAGATATTTGAAGGGAAAGACTCTCTGAGCAGTGGTGGTCATGTAACTCCTGCAAGATACCCTCCTGCTGTATCACCTGCTTCCTGTTGATGAAGCCGGTGTTGTTCCAGGATGTAGATCTGTGTGAGAACTAACAAGACAGGAGTGCACTGTCTTCTCTCCCTCCTCCCTTTGACTATGCATTACATCATCCTTCTTCACATGGAGGTGCCTTGTTAGTCATTGAACATGCTTCCCTCTTGGCACCTCCAGTGTTGGTATTTCAGACATGCCGTTTCCCAAATGTCATTTTTTAAGAACCATTCATACATTTTTTTCTTCAGTTTTTTAGATAATTCTAAGATCTTTTAACTCCTTGATCTTAGATCAGTTGCTATTACAAAGCCTTTGACTGCTAATGTAAACTATATATAAGCAGGACAGTCAGGGTTGGCCCCAAGACAAGTCTTAAAAAATACCCAGTTCTTTCACAACCCAATCCCCAAGATGAGCTATAGACAGGCTGACCACATACGATAGACCATTGACCCTGTTCTGTCAAAGCATTTGGTGTCCTAAATGGATTCAGTGAGAGCAACCCCATAACACATTGTGATTCAATGTTGACCATACCTGCAGTGTTCAGATCAGAACCACATTACGAATGAAGCACTACTATGCCTAATGGACTGTATCCATCAAAGGATGACATTCTAGGTGCTAGATGTGAAATATACTTTGGGATGAGGAGATTTTTCTGGGCACCTGACAAATCGTATCATCTTTTCTGTGATTCAAGTGGTCTCTGAAATTTTTTTGTACAAAATATATTAGTTTTCTGTCAAATTTCTCTTTTAGGGCTTCATATAACAACACCCTCTGATTGTAAGAAAGCATGTATATGTACTTAAAATCCCTTCCATACCCTGCCCCCAATTATTACTCTTTTGCTCTGTAACTACTTTGGGTAGCCTCCTCCATGCGTGTCCCCTCTTTCTGCAAGTCATCCTCTCAGGATGGAAGTACCTGTTCTGTCCTGCACACACACACCTAGACTCTGGTCCTGCTCATCCCAGATTAAGGCTCTTATTTAAAGATGACACAATTATTGGGTTGATTTGCTATTTAGCACAGTACAGGAAGATATAAAATATGCTTATAAATATGTGTTGCTTATTACATCTTTAGGGATTCCAGCATCTAAAGTAACAGATTCACATCATATACCGTGTCATAATTATTTTTGTAAGCAGGACAGATGAGAAAGCATATCTGTATAATGGTTGATCTCAACACTGTGATATGATTATTCGTAGAAAATTGTGATACTGGCTATCTGATTTCTCCTTGAGGGAAAGCATGAAATAGACAAAATCAGAGAGCAACGACTATAACTTGGAAAATGGGAATGTTTACTCATTAGATACAGATATAAAAGGAATCAAATATCGTGGTAGTTGGAACGTAAAGTGGTGCTTTTTAAAAATAAGTCATAAAGTCAATAGGAGGCGGCAGTATATACTTTACAGTCTAAGTGACAGTCATAGTATACTATAAGCTTTCCAAAATCCTCCATACGACAAGGTCCATTATGATGGTTAATCTCAATTGTCAACTTGATAAGATCTGAAATCACCTAGGAGATAAGCCTTTGGGAACACCTATGAGGCACTGAGGTAGCTTCTGGGCATGGCTGTTAGGAATCTTCTTGATTGGGTTAACTGCTCTATGAAGATTCTCCCACTACGGGTGTCATCATTCCCTAAGCTTGGATTGCAGGCTGTATAAACAGAAGAAGACATTCATTTCTCTCTGCTTCTTGGTGGTGGATGCAGTCTAACCAGCTCCCTCAAGTTCCTCCTGCTGTGGCTTTTGCACTATGATAGACTGTATGTAGCCTGGACAAGATAAATCTTTTCTTCCTTAAGTTGTTTCCCTTATAGTATTTATCAGAGCAATGGGAGCAGTAACATTCTCTTTTTCCCTATTAATTTATTTATTTACTCACTTTACATCCCAATAGCTGCTCACACAGCCCTTCCCTCCATCTTCCCTCCACTTCTCCTCTGAAAGGATGGAGGTTCTCTTTGGATATCTCCACACCCTGATGCATCAAGTCTCTGAAGGGCTAGGTACATCCTCTCCCACTGAGGTCAGACTAGGGACAGCCCCTGCTCCAATTGTTGGGGACCTACATGAAGACCAAGCTGCACATCTGCTACATATGTGCAGGTGGCCTAAGTATGTCCATGTATGCTCTTTGGTTGGTGTTTCAGTGTCTGGGCCACCAAATGTTCATGTTTGTTGACTCTGTTGGTCTTCTTGTGGAGTCTGTATCTTTTTTGGGTCTCTCAATCCTTCCCCAACTCTTCCACAAGACCCAAGGTCTGCCCAATGTTTGGCAGGTCCCTGGATCCATTTCAGTCAGCTGCTGGGTGGAGTCCTCTCAGGGGATGGTTATGTTAGGCTCCCGAAGCATTCACCATTCTTAAAGCATTCCAGCCTTCCAAAGCAGATCATTTGTACATGGTAGCTAAGTCAAGGATGTACCCACATCTCTTAATTTTGATTATGGTTATTGATTATTTTGGGGTGGTATAACAGTAGAGCCAAAGGTTAAAATTTGATATTTCAGGCTCAGGTTCAGAGTTTGAAGGAAGGTTAACAGACACATTATAAACATATGTCTTCAATCTCTATAAACAAGGAGAGAGATCCAAGTGATACCTTAGAAGACTAACACCTTGGGTGTCTCTTTGAGGAGTGTTTAAGTTATGTAGAAAGTGACCTGTGGCAATAAGTACACAAACTGTGATCCTTCAAAGCATGTTTGAAGAGTAATCTTAAGAGTGGGCTTGAGTTCCTCCAATCTCAAAACAACATACAACCTACAAGTTCTAAAATCACATATTAACACAACAGATACTCAGGTGCTTGCACATTAAAAATATGACTGGTTTTCAGCTGGTGTGGTGGCACCATCCTGTCACAATGCTTGGGAGACTAAAGCAGGGAAGTGTTAGGTATCAGGCCAACTGAGGTTACATAGATAGTACCTGTCTCAAAATAAAGTCCCTACCATCTCACTCCCCCCAAAAAAGCCATTTATTTGTAAGATATAGGAAGCAGGTAGAACTTTGGTCTTTATGAAAATGGAAATCATAAACTAGATATCAATGAAAGTCTAAAAAACATAGCACAAGGGGTAAATTTTGTGATGTATACTTACTGTTGTTATTTTGTTCTTTTAAGCACATTTTACTTTTTAAAAAAAAATTAAAGTTTCTGAGTATTCATTTGCGAACAACCAGTATTAGTACTTATGGTGGTTTGAATATGTTGGCCCAGGGAGTGGCACTATCAGGAGGTGTGGCCTTGTTGGAATAAGTGTAGCCTTGTTAGGTAAGCCACTGTGGGTATGGGCTTTAAGACCCTTCAAAACAAGAGGTGGAACTTTCAGCTCCTCCAGCTCCATGACTGCCTAGCCACTGCCATGTTTCCCACCTTGATAATAATGGACTGAACCATTGAACCTGTAAGCCAGTCCTAATTAAATGTTGCCCTTTATAAGAGTTGCCATGGTCATGGTGTCCCTTCACAGCAATGAAACTCTAACTGAGACAATACTTTAAGAAAGTTTGCATATCATGGGCTGGTGAGACAGTTCATTGGGTAAAGGCACCTGCCCCCAAGCCTGATGGCCAGAGTTCAATCCCCATACACACATGATAGACGAGATCCAACTTCCACAGGTTGACCTCAGGCCTCCCGGTGAATGCTGTGACATAAGTACCCAGGCACAAGCACACACATGTACAGAAGAGTGATAATTAAGATTAATTTATAAAAAACAAAGTTTGGCTATCACTTGTGGGAAGCCAACAGAAGGTGGCTATCATCCTTGCAGCCATCTTGAGCCATATACCTATACCCTGACAAGAAACTTGATTACAACAGCCTGCAACAGCTGAGCACACTCTGATAACATCTTGTTTTAGATACCCAGGATCTTCCCTTGGGTGTGTGAGACTTAGAGATCAGATTTAGAGCCAAGACTTAAGGGCGTGACTTAAGGTGTGATTTAGAGATAAGACCTAAGGGCGTGACTTAAGGGCGTGACTTAGAGGTGAGATACATAAAAAGGCAAGAGGCAGACAGAAGAAAGCAACAGAGCATTAGGTGTTAGGCACTTAGCACTTGGAGAAAGAGCTTGGAACTGGGAAAGAGACTAGCAACTGGAACTAGGATTAGGTGCTAGGAACTAGGAACTTGGAACTAGGGACTTGGACTAGGAAGAGAGACTGAAGAATAAATGGGATTGAATCACACTCTGTCTGGTCTCCATTTTTCACATCTGTCCTCACTCTCTCTCTTGCTGAACCCCGACTCGTGGACCAGAGGAGCTTGGGGCAGTACAGGCTCTAACAACTTAACCCCCAAGGCTTTTGGCAGTGCGAGTTCCAACACTGCCAGAGTGGCTTTCAACATTTTGGCCCCCAAACGTGGGGCAGCTCAGTCTGCAACAATCACTAATGACACATTTAGAAATAATCACCATGGGATGAACAATGAAGAGGCTGAAGATGCAGTTCAGTGGTCAAGCACATGAGAGCCTGACTTCAGTCTTCTGTACCAGAAAAGAAATAGGAAAGAACAAGCGAAAAAGAAAGAAGGAAGGAAGGAAGGAAGGAAGGAAGGAAGGAAGGAAGGAAAGAAAGAAAGAAAGAAAGAAAGAAAGAAAGAAAGAAAGAAAGAAAGAGCAAAGAAATCCTGATTATTAATAAAGGCGGAGGGACTTCTCCTGTTTGTCTCTGTGACCCAGCTGTAGGGTAGATACACAGTAGGACCTCGACCACTGCTCAGAGAAAGGATGTCATGACCTGCACAGCTTAAATCACTTCTGTTAAACACTGTAATGACCTAAATGAAATCCAAACAGTTCCTAGAGGCCACGCTTGAATGCTCCGTGTTTCTTAGAAAAGCTTTCAGATATATCTGCAAAGCTATACACAATCTCTTTATTCAGTTTCACAGTTTTTATAATGTCATGTGTTCATAACTGCTCTTAGGTCAGGAGCTTGGTAAGTATGCAATTATCACTCACATCCTGCTCTCAGGGAGCCTGTCTATGAAAGAGCTCTGTGAGAGAGAATTCAATGATGTCATCAAGGTGACTGTCATCAGATGTAGTTTTTATAGTTATAAAATGACTGGCTTTCCTTACCCAGAAAGTTTCTAAAACAAAGCAAAGTCAAATGAAACAAGACAAGAAGGAGGAAGAGGAAGAGGAGAAAGAGGAGGAGGAAGAGAAGGAGGAGGAAGAGGAGGAGGAGGAAGAGGAGGAGGAGGGGGGAGGAGGAGGAAGGAGAGGGAGAGGAGGAGGAAGAGGGGAAGGGGGAGAGAAGACAAAGGAAGGAAGGAATTAAGAAAGGGAGGAAGGGAGGGAGGGAGGGAAGGGAGGGAGGGAGGGAGGGAGGGAAGAAGGAAGGAAGGAAGGAAGGAAGGAAGGAAGGAAGGAAGGAAGGAAGGAAGGAAGAGAGGTGAAAAAAACACCACAAAACATGAGTCTCCCAACTTAAGATGTTCCTGTATTTGGGGGATAGAATCAATGTGTTGGAACGTCCTTATTAAACACTTAAGTAGAACATGCAGGTTATAAATATAAAGCAAACAGAAGCCGCAAGGCTCAAGCCATCTAGCTGCAATATTCCCCACATTATATGTGATAAGGCACTCATGTAAGAGCATAATTAGAAGCAAGGACACTTCACAGGTACGATGCAGGAGGATTGATGTGGTTATGAGGACATCAGTGCCGCCCTTCTCTCCCTTAAACCGAAATTTGTGCTTTCAGCATTCCCCTCCAGGAGCCCTTGGACCTTTGATTCTCTAGATTATTTTTTGATTTAAAAAAAAAAAAGCCACAAAGCTAGTCTTTAGCTCCCCGAGAGCCTGTTTGTTCTTAAAACAACAGGTTCAGAATTACAGCTTTACAATTATCACTCACATGCTGGTCTTAAAGAGCCCAGCTGTGCAAGCATTACACAATGATCCGGGAACCAATTGGGGTAACTGTGGTCTGATATTTTATAGTTACAAAATGACCTTCAGAATTTAAAATTATGCATTTATAGTTAGGGACCGGTTATATATTTGACTCAAATATAAGCAAATGTTTGTGCAAATGTTTGTGTAAGTATGAAGTATTAGTCAAGACGCTTTGGATTTAGGTTCAGGGAACACATTTATCTAAAGGCTGATGCACACCCTCTATGCATTGTATTCTACGCTGAGGTCTGTTTCCTCCACTACCATCACCGCATCTCTTTTTACATTTTATTTTGAGACAAAGTCTTACTACATTGCCCAAGCAAGTCTTATCCCACTGTCTCAGTTTCAATCAACCAGGATGGCTGGCATGCATCATGCTTTCAGTTTCTTTTTTTTTTTTAACTCTTAAAGGTTTACCATGATTCTGTTCTGAATTTCATGGAAGCAAAAGTATCACTGGGAATTTTTGACATCCATATTTTAGAAGCTTTTGCAGTTTTTCTGCCTTGGGTTGCTGTCTCCCTCCCTCATTTGATCTTAAATGATGTTAATTAAACCTTCGATTGAATATTTTATAGTGTGTTCTGTTTCTCCTTCCTGGTGGGAAATAAATTAAATGCCTAACATCATTTGGAGACTTTTCAAACCAATGTTAAACTCCTAGATAATTAACTCTGAGAAAAGTCACTAGAGCATCCAATCTTGTGTCATCTAATTGAACAGAGGGAAAAAGAATCTATTTTAGTGAGGAGATTCTCATCCTCCCTGGATGACCCTACAGCTGGGTCAGCATCCTGTGACATTTATGAAACAAGACTCCTAAGTCCCAGTACTTTATCCAAAAAAGGAAAGGAAGCGACATGTTTTATGGCTTTGAATTAATTATTCATTTAAAATGAATCAAATAATCTAACATTTTCAGCTGTTAAGGCAGGCCTAAAGGAGGCCTTTGGTAAGGCAATGGGCTGAGTAAACCATTTATACCTGGGGATGCAGAGGGAGCACCACAGTTAGGAGCACTTGATGCTCTTTCAGGGAACAAGAATTCAATTCCCAGCACCCACATCAGGTGGCGCACAAACACCTGTAACTCCCACTGTGGGGGAGCGTGGAGGAAAAGAGATAAAAACCACTGTGTTCTGGCTTCCTCTAAGGGCACCTGCACTCATGTGCAAGTAAGTGCACATACATGCACACAACTAAAAGTAACAAAACTTTAAAAACACTATTTAAGGAATTCAGACTGAAGCAAAATCTGAGTATAAAATAAAGATCCAAGACACTGCTTCTCCAGGATCTGTAGTATGTCTCTCATTTCAGTGAATAATATGTGCAATCATAAAAATACTTAATTTACACCAACGTAAAGAAAGAATACACTGTATAGGAAAGGCAGTTGAGAATAATGTTTCCCTAATGGATTAAGTAGAGCTTCAAAGGCTAGGCCAGGTTGAGTAATAGAGAAAACAGTGAATTTAATAGTGTATTTGAACTATACTACATTTTTCCTACTACCATCCTATTGTCTCTAATATATATGTGTGTGTGTGTGTGTGTGTGTGTGTGTGTATACACTCTTAGAAAAGTCACTAGAGCACATACATATGTATATACATATATATATTAGAAAAAACTACATTTTTCCTATTACCATCCTTATTATCTGTGTTATATATATACATATATATGTATATATACATTTTCCACTACCATCCTTATTGTCTCTGTTGTATATATATGCATATATGTATATATGTATATATGTATATGTGTATATATGTATATATGTATATATGTATATATGTATATATGTATGTATGTATGTATGTGTATATATGTATATATGTATATATGTATATATGTATGTATGTATGTATGTATATATGTATATATGTATATATGTATATATGTATATATGTATATATGTATATATGTATATATGTATATATGTATATATGTATATATGTATATATGTATATGTGTATATGTGTATATGTGTATATGTGTATATGTGTATATGTGTATATATGTATATATGTATATGTTTATATGTTTATATGTTTATATATTTATATATTTATATATATATTTATGTATTTATGTATTGATAGATTTATAGATTTATATAGAGAGAGTATACATATTTATATAGTATATGTTTATATATATTGGAGTATATTATATACATATGTTATTTGTATGATATATGTATCATATTTTATACTATATTATATTATATATATATTTGTATGTACATATATTTGTATGACACTCAATAAGAACTCTTTTTTCCAATTTATATCCATCTATGTGACAAGTAAAATATAATATCACTGAATGAGAAAAGGTAGACAAAACAAAAGCCTTGGGAAGTAGTTTACAGTCTCAGTAGAAAGCCTAACAGTCTTGTGGTTACAGGATGGAAGACACAGGACTGAAGAGATGGCTCAGGGTTGTGCTCACCAGCTGCTTTTGCAGAGAACCTGGGTTCAGTTCCCAGCACCTACATGGTGGCTCACAACCTTGTATAACTCCAGCTCCAGGGGATGTGATGCCTTCTTCTGGCCTCTTTGGACACCACAAGGCACAAATACATACACACAGACTAGTACTCATATACATAAAACAAAATAATGTTGAAAAAGAGGGGAAAATAATATTCTTCAAGTGATTAACAGGCGGATGCATGACAGTAACTAAATCTAGAACCAAATAGCTAATGTGTGATAGTGCAGGAGAAACCTAAGTCTGGGGATAATGAGAATCTTAGTTTTCCTACTGAATATTTCTCAAGACAAACTTGAGTAGTCTGGGAGCTGTAGTAGACTTAAGAAATTATAATGCTTACTACAGGAGCATTCTTCATGCAATGTGTGTTACTTTATAGTGACACTGCACAACTCAAGCATGCCAGTGCACACAATGGCAAAGTAAGCTTGAGGGGTATGGATGGGACGTAGCTTTGCACTGGGCTCGGAGCATAGGTTAGATCAGGAGGGTGAGTTCCACTAGGGGCTACAGTAAGCACACCTGGGGTTCTGTGCCTTTTCTCTACTCTCTTTGAAAATGGTGACAGGTCAACTCCACAAGGAAAACAAATCCCCTTAAACACTGCTGTGTCCTATGGACATGTCAACAGCTGGTTTAGTCTTTCACTGACTGCACCCCACCTCCCTTAAGTGGTTTCTCTTAGTTGTCCTTTCTTATTGCTTCTCTCAATAGCTTAAGAGTCACTATTATAAGAGTTCCTGATTATTTTATGGCTCCATATTTCATATTGATACATTCCTTGGTGATATCTAAAATAAGTCCATAAAGATATAATAACAAAGAAATTTAAAGCAGTATACTGGGCTGGAGGGGTGGCTCAGAAGCTAAGAGCACTTGTTGGTCTTACAGAGGACCTCTAAACAAGTGAAATCAAGATTTACTATCAAGAAAAATCATCCAAATTATATATGGAACAAATTAACAGGTAGAAGTAAGAGCCATGCTTCATTTAGTAAATAACAAAGAGAAAATACAGTTTACTTTTCTTTATCTCATTGTCTTATTTTTTTAGATGCTTATTTGTTTTCTAATGAGAGACAGAAAGATGAGTGTGAATTTGGATGGATGGGAGGTAGAGAGGGTCTGAGAGGAGACTGCGGAGGGCAAACCACACTCAGAACATATTGAATGAAAAAAAAATATTTCCAATTAAAAATTCTAGACAAGAATATTGGAAAACAGTGTCTACATTTTCAAGCAATGCATACATTTCAAGTTAGCATCAGTGTTTTATGAATACCATAAAGGTGTTTCAGAAAATTCATAAGCCAGCCAGACTCACACTGATCTCCATAAAGTCAGTATTTTGAATTATTGATCAAAATGGTTTCTGTTTATATATGTGGATCTTCAAGTAAAAACAAACAAACAAACAAAACTTCAATAGACATGAAAGGTCACCCTCCCATTTCCAAATGCAAACCTACCCCTCTCCCCCAAAAATATGAATAATTAAGTTTCTAGGAGGAGAATATTTTCAATCGGCAGATATAACCACAGATAAGCACCAGAGTTGAAGTCTCAATTCATCAAGTCAGCATGCTCAAACTGAGCACAATAGGAATTCACTGATTGCCCCTTTTGTATCCATAAACGGGTGGACTTTACATACTTCTACCTGCAAATGCCAAAAGCACGCCTACTAGAAGTAACTATCAGCTTGGTCATTTGGGAGGTGTTGATTCGCTAGATCTTACAAATATTTGCAAGACAGAGATTCAGAAGTTTTCTTGAAAAAAAAAATACCATAAGCCCCTGAAGTCTGTACCGAATGCTAATGTATTTGGTATATGATGGATTTAATACAGAACCGAGAATAAATGACTTTCGGCAGCCGCACTCTAGACCTATAAATCGCTCGGATACCACAGAATCCATCCAGAGGAAGAGCAGCTGGGTAATTTACACCACCCATGTTTGTCAGAAAAAGCTGAAAATACAGAACCTGGCTTTTTTTTTTTTTTTATCACAGTCCCTACCTCTGCAAAAATTAAAAATTACCCTTCAGAATCTATTTAGACAAACGCATCTATTCACGTTTTGACATGTTGCTCGTTTGAGGTGAAGAAACTTTAATTCCCCTAACTTTAAAGGATATGTTTTAATAGGATTAAAAACAAAACCAGAATGAGAGAACATTTCCCTAAAACCAAATGCAAGCTCCAAGAAAAGTCCGCTGATGTTTCTTCTGTGTTCTAATTGCTGTGCTCTGGTAAAACCCTGAGAAAGGAAACCCATTAACCAGATGACTTACAGAGTACCGTGATGCCGAAAATAGTGTTTAAGTTAATATACTCATTGCAAAGTTGCAAAGATTAAATCTAACATTATAGTTCTTGGAGTAACTTTGGAGGGAATTTAAAGTTTAATATAAGAGCCATTTTAAGCTTCCTAGAAAAAAAAAACCCACAAGCATAAAAATGTAGTCTCTATTAAGCGAACTCTGGAGGTAGAAAGTTACAATCACCGAAGGAATATTAGCAAGCAAATTACTCTTGCGACTTCCATTAAAGTCAATACAAAAGGGTGCCTGAGGACAGATTTTCCTCTCAAATCCTTCACTGTTTGAGCTTTCATGTGTGACACTAATTCATAATGAAGCCATATCACCTCCTTCATAGCAGTGGAAAAATCCCAAACTCTCTGCTGCGCGTAGTCACTACACCCAGTGTGTAAAACACGAAGAGTCTGTGAGAATTCATAGTTTCAAAAGCATCTCTCAGGATCAGAAACATAAGCCAACCCGAAAGCACCATCATAAAGAATTCAACCTGTTGTCTTTCTTCTCTAAGTTGTGCATACCTTCAACATTACATAAATTCTGTAGTTGGGTATACCCAGGGAAGGGAGAGTCAGCAGACTTTTTTGGCCTGCCAACTGCAGATCGGGCGGGAAACAAAGAGATGGCAAGGTTCTTGTTAATTGATATCTGACGATCTTTCTTCCCTGCACCGCTCTCCTCTAATTACTTTATTTTTAAATTAGGCATCTCTAAGCCCAAACAAGACTGCCTCTCTGTCATTTGTCCTGAAGGGGAAATTCATCTTGACGCAATCGGGGCCTGGCTAGATACGGAAACATTCCGCAGATTGTCCGGGAGTGACTCTAAGAACAAGTCGGCATGGACTGACAAAGACTCGAAGTCCTAGCGTGCCACAGAGAGGTGAAAGACTCGAAGGGACATGCTAAGTTATACAAGTGTCGGTCATTACCTGAGCAGGACCAAAACTGCATTCCTCTCAGGCCCAGCCATGCTGCTTGCGATTCACAGTGTGTGACACCAACCAGTCGGATGTTTACATAGTCAAAAACAACTCTGTGCTCTGTCCCTAACTAGCAAATAAGAGCTAATATTTCATAAAGGGCAAGCAAACAGGAATATTGTTTATGGAGTACTAACCTGTGGGGCCTTGGACCGTGAGCCACGCCTCTACTTTAAAAAAAAAAAAAAAGAAAAAGAAAAGGTGTTGTGGGGCTGTGGACCATGAGCCTGATGGAGCTAAAGGTTTGAAGCCCTGGAGACCCTGAAAGGATGGTAGGAGCTTCTCCTGTTCCCAGGTACCAGTCCACTGTCACATAGCTGCACCCTCCCTACCCCACCCCCATAGATTTGTGGCATACATAAAGGCAACTCCCCCACGCCCTTCCACATGTAGATGAGGCATCTCTATCATCTCAAACCAAGACAATAGGAAAAGAGATGTGACCTGTGGGCTCAACAAAGCGATTTCCATGCTAATGAGGTACCTAGAGGCCTGGAGGGCAATGCCAATAAGATTCCCTTCCCAGACATTCCTCCCTGCAAAAGGTATTTAATCTCAAGCTCACCCTGAGAAGTGGGGTATGATTTTATACATCCGCTTTCTACCATGGACAATACAGGGTTTGGAACCACAGACCAGACCGTCTTTTCATCAGGATCTCCTGTGGAGGCCTTTGCCTGCAGAGCCAGCTGCTGTCTAATCAACAGTAGAAGGCCTCTGTGTACTTCCAGCCACAATTGTCACCAACTCTGCCACCCACCAATCCTAGATTCCATTCTCAACTTTTCCACAACTTCAAGTGGTGCCTGGATTCCAAGAGCCTGAGAACCCCATGGCCCGAGAGTCTCCCTCCTCACAAGGATCTTTCCCACTTCTCATACTGCACTTCCCCATCCCTGGAATGGTACCTCTGCATTCTTCCTGACAGCCCACACTGGCCAGGCTATGTGGGGTAAGTGCAATCAAACTCTCCGTGTTCCCACTTCCCCAAGTGGTTGTGCTCTGTGACAAAGAAGATGAGGGACCCACAACCCTACACTAACTCATCCTCCAATCTTTATTCATTGAAATGGTTTTCCCCCTACACCTTGTCAAGATTTCTTCTAGAACCTTTCTAGGAAGTTTGACCACTAAACAAAAGTACCTTTAACTGTATAATACTGTAGTATTCTGTGAAGCTAAGTTGTCACCCCAACTGTTCAAGTTCAGACATCCTGTGGTCTTCGAGGTCAGATACCTCAATGGGTAAAGCACATGCTGCATTAAGTCTAGAACTTGAATTCAGATCTGCAGAACCCTTATTAAAGGATGGACATGATGGTGCATGTGTCTGTCCTAGCACACCTCTATGGGGAGAAGGGAGGTGGAAACAGCCAGATAACCCAGCAAATATAGCAGTAAACAGGAGAGATGCTATCTCAAACCAGGTAGAAGCTGAGGACAGACAGACACACACACACACACACACACACACACACACACACTACCTTGGAATCTTAAATGGCCCACTTTAGTATGCAATTTTTTTAAAATGTCCATTCAATTAAAAGCCGTTGGAAAAATCAATAGTTGATTAATTTGTAATTGTGAAATTCAAACCATTTTAACAGAAGAGGCTATCTGGAGAACAGTGAAGGGAATTTTATTTCTCATAATTTGTACATCACTGGAATATCTTAATTACTTGTTGAAGTTTCTTGACCTGTAATGAATCTTATCTTATTGAGGCCATTTTCTGGTCAACCTCTTTGCTGCTCCTTTGTGTAATTACAGGCTTTTCCAAGAGAGGTTCAATAAACCTCTATACCCCAAACCAAACCATCACTACTTGATAAACAGTGACCTAATGCAGCCATTTATCAGAATTCACTTCCACTCATTGTCTTTTAGCCCCAGACTTATGAACATGCAAAAACTCTATTTAAACTCAGTGGGTCATATCTTTTAAAGGGACAGAAATAGACGTGGAAGAACTTTTTAAGACAAAGACTTTGAGAAGGAGTGTTAGGAGCAGGAGAGAGGAATGTGGGTGTTTATGAACAACATACATTGTATACATGCATAAAGGTTATGTATCCAGTTTTCTTGTTTGGTTTTGAAATCAGTCATCAGGTGAGGGAATGTGGTTGGTTCATCATTAAAGGCATTTACCATGTAATTCTGACAACCTAAATTCAGATCCTAGGATTCCCATGTAAAAGGCAGATATGGTGGCATGTGTTTATAGAACCAGCGCTCCTATAGTGAGATGGAAGGCAGATGGGAGGAGAAATCCCCAGAAGCTCACAGGCTACCTAGCCTGGGAATACAACACAGAGGCAAATAGCAAGAGAGACCCTGCCTCAGACAAGGCAGAGGCAAAAACATCTGCCATTGCCCTCTGCCATCTGCATGGCCACATGGTCACACACAGACACAGGCAAAAATAAGGTATTAAAAATAAGGTATTAAAACTAGGTGTCAAAGCTTAAGACAAGTTACCAGTCATGAGTCATTACAATAATCTATATGTCATGATTCTTCACAGCTCCTTTTATATGCAAAAAAAATTAGTCAGACATTGAAATAAACATATTTTATGGGATCAAAATGTCCCCAGGTAGGATTATTCTTAAGGTGTAAAACCAGAAATCAAAACTTAACCAAAAAGCGGCTGTTGAATAAACAATGGCGTTCTTATATTCTGTGTTATTTGTGTGTTAAAATAATGATAGAGGCAAATATTTGGTATCTAGAACATGATCAATATGTAAGCTATAAGATTATGTCCAGCTATAAGATTGTATTACTAACAAGTTGGTCATAATATTTGGGATGTCTTCACAACCGCAGGCAGGATATGAAGTGGATTCAAAGACAAACCAAAATGAGCAATGACTTGTTGAAAGTATGTGGTGGGCGCACAAAAATTCACTGAATTATCATTTGTATATGTTATTTTAAAATAAAAGTTTAAGAAATACATATAACACACAGGCTCATCTTGAATAAAACAACAACAAAAAGACTGAAGTTGACCCCAAATGGTCTGTCCTCATTTACAAACATTTTTCCAATCAGACTCCCAAGCTGACACTCATCCTGGGTCTTTCAAGATGCCACTTGCTCAGACTCAGGAGGAAGAGCGTCCACGGCAGGGTAGGTGGTGAGCGTTAATGTGACTTAACATGGAGTGTTCAAGGTGAACGGCTTTCCTCGAAAAAACACTTTCAGCCTGGTGGATATTGCTCACCGGTGTATTAAGTCTATTTCTGGAAAATGCAAAAGAGGTGTTAAGTCCTGAGCTATCTGACTCAGAAGCAGTAATTAGAGAAGCTGACATCTGGGGCTCACACTAAGTAAATGACATCCTTCAGCAGCCTATATTGCACCAAATACGTTGAGTTAGTCATAGACCCTAGAGTCTACGCAGTGGCAAGCCTTTGAAAGGCTAAGATCAGTCTCTTAGCTGAGATAATGATGATTATTACAATGCTTAGAAAGAACCATATAATCATTAAGTCTAACTTCCTATATCTACGAACTCTAAATGCTTATGTTGATCGAGTCTACACAGCTAGCTAGCTCTAGTCAGACTAGATAGAGAACCAAGATTTTCGGGACAGATGATGGCTCCTGGCTGTAAATCCAGCACTTGGGATGCTGAAACAGGAGGCCCACAAACAAGCTCAAGTTCAGTCTGGGCTGCATAGTGAGATCCCCTACCTCAAAACAATAGAATACAATAAAGTTAAGCTAAACAGGATAGTTATATCACCTCTTTACTCCCAAGGCTTGGGGAATGTCTCAGAAAAGTGGGCAGAAAGCTTGTACAAATAAGAAATCAGATGAACAAGTAAATTCAAAGCAAGTGCGATTCTCTGCAAGAGATCTGCACACGATCAAACGAGCCAGTTGACATTCCCGGACTAAGAGAGGACTGTCACGTGTGTGCCCATCAGCAGCTGAGAAGCCACTGGCAGCTGATGACTGTTAGGGGAAGGGACAATCGGGTTTCTTTAGGGGTGTGATCCCTGATTGGTCAACCAGGCTGGAGCTTAGGCTCTCCAGTTCACGGAACACACTGACTGTGCTCGGTGGTTTATTTTTAAATGTAGGGAAGGCATGAAGCTGAGAAGGGAACGTGGGAGGTGCCCTGAAGTGGGAAGGGACAATGTCGGCTGAAGGTGATTGAAAGACGTTACACGCGTGTATAAAGTTCTCAAGAAATAAGATGTTATATTTAAATGTTTTTAGAAAACATGTGATTCAGTTCCCTTGAGTTAATAGAGTGAATTCGGGGGAGGTGAGGGAAAACAGAAACAGTAAAAGTGGGGGTGGGGGGACTCAAACAGGAAAACTTTCATTCATGGACAATGTTGTTTATTTATCCTCAGTTAAAGTTTCTCAAAGTCTTAATTGCACATAACTATGTAAAAACCTGTTCAATAATGTAACACCATAGAAATACACCAGTCTTGGACATTTTCATACCTTTCCTGTTTGTATCGTAATCTTTTTCATTTTTTTATTTACTTTTTTTTTTCACTACAAATTTTAACCCACCACCTTTTCTGCTAAGGAGAAAGCAGAGAGCCATTTAATTGTTTTTCAACCCCCTAAATGGTCTAATCGGAGGGTCAGACTCTGCTAAATCAGGCGACCAGTGGCAGCAGTGAAGAACTGCTCCGAATTTCAGAATTTATTGTCTAGCAAAAAATGTTCACTCAGGCATTCTCCGCGTGCGTGCGGTGTGTCATTTGGTACCTCCTCTGGTAACTCACGGTGTCTCATCGCCTTAGTTTATCTGTTGCGAGTGCTTTGGATTCCCTTGCACAGCACCCTTAATAAACATAAAATATCCAAGCTCCTTGGGGGCTTTCTATTTATTCTTCTGAGTGCCTGGGGGAATTGATTTGAATGCAAAGCTGAAGAACAGACCAGTTTTAAGAGAGCTGCTACCTCGCTCGGAATGTTTCTTCTGATCCGTCTGTTCCTCCACCATTTGCAGATAGCTTCATTGATAATTCAGCGGGGACTCTTTATGAATAAAGTTTATACGGAAGAAAAATTGCTTTTCCAATATCCTTCAATTTCACAGATGACTACTGTCATGTGTGTCAAATGACATGAACAACCCCTGAGGGAAGAATTATTCATTGTTTAATGGCTGATTATGAATAACGGATACCATAGTCAACCCCCTCTTGTTCTGGATGTAACTATACCACAAGTCAAATGAGCCGAAGTCACTCTATCCTGCTCGTCAGAGGGTACTTTCAGTTAAACAAAGGGAACCATTTCCCTGGGGAAACGAATCTTTGATTCTGGTTTTCCGGTTCACATTCACTCACCCATCAAAGAGATACTGAGTATTTACCACTTTCCAGTCTTTACCCTGGGTCTGAATAACAATTCATGGTTTCCCCTTATCAACAATAGGAAGCATAAAATTAAATAGCACATTTGATCTTAAAACTGGCACCCTTTTACTGCGCAAATAAAACGTTTTCACGTTATTATCACATAAAAAAAATTAAAGAGGAAATAAGACTTTCATAATGAAATTTTTAACTCCTACTTTCTATTAGAAATTAATTCTGCTGTATCTCTTAACCAACTTGGTCCGAAACCTATTAAACTAAAGTTTTATAATTATACACTGAATCAATAACTGCATGTCAGGCTCTGTTAATGTTGGCCACACAAAAATATTCCTATGTTCAAGAAACCATGGCCAACTGTGGAGATCGAAGATATTAGCATGAGGTAGAAAACGCTATGATGAACACCCGGTTATTACCCCATACCTGTAGAGATTTGCCGACTTGAGCATGTGATAAAAATAGAATCATGCTACATTTGATCTTTTGTGACTGGCTTCTTTCTTCAAGTACATTTCAAAACACGCATGTGTCATAGGATGTAAGAATACTTTTTAAATTTTATTTTTGTGGCATGTTTACATGCCAGGGTGTGTGTGTGTGTGTGTGTGTGTGTGTGTGTAGGCCAGAGGGTCCACGTGAAGGTCAAAGGTCAGCTTGCTTGAGTCAATTCTCTCCTTCCATGTTGTGAGTATCAGGATTGAACTCATGGTCTCAAGTTTGATAGCTCTTTTAATTTATTTTTACTGCCAAATAATGGTCTGTTTTATGAACATGCTATATTAGATTTGCTCATCTATCTGCTGAATGACACTGGATATTGTAAGTACTGTTGCTATGAACATTCACGTGCAAGCTATTGCGTGGTTCTGTGCACTGATCGTGGGTTCATACCCGGGAAGAGAACCGCTCAGAGACTTGTCTGGTTTTACAAGTAGCTATACAATTTCACACCTCAGGTCTGAGGACTGCAGCATCTCTACTTCCTTGGCAGCGACTGTCATCTGCCTGTTTTCTTCCCAGTCGCCTCCTTAGTGTCTGGTGGCACTCCTTACAGTCGCCTTCTGCATTTGCGTTCCAAATCCCAATGAAAAGCCCGTATCTCAGTGATTACCAGTGGCTCTAGATTTACAGAGCCAGAAAAACGGGTGACCTTTAGAGGACAACAGGAAGTGCAATGCCCTCCTTACTCTCTACTTCTGGACGTCCACTAACATAAAACACAGATGGCGGATAGCGCTCTGATGAGGAAGTTGCAGAAAAGCAGTATCTTTCTGATTAGACCCAGGAGGTCAGGATTGATTTCTGTGTTCCAGAATGAGAAAATATAAGGCGCATACACCCCTGAGGAACACCCTGCATGGTAAGGAGTCTTCAGTCTTCATCCCATTATCCCATCTCTCTCTCTCTCTCTCTCTCTCTCTCTCTCTCTCTCTCTCTCTCTCATCTTACATTAGCCCTCTTGTATGGCAAGTATCTGCAGGTGTCCCTTTGAGGGTGACAGCCTCGTCTGTCATGTTGGCTAGCCCCAGCTTTGGCTAAGCTTGCTTTCCTTCCCACCAGCAATCCTCTCTGAGTATTCCTAGGAGCAGAGAGACATGGGAGTAGCAACAAGAACAAAACAACCCCTCCTGAATTCGATTTGCATTTCCCTAATCGCTAATGATATTCAATACCTTACTATGGGTTTGGGGGCCATTTGTATATATTCGTTGAAAAAAAAAAAACTTCATCTTACTATAATTTTTTTTTAAATCCATATGTAATCAGGATGAAGTCCGCCATTATTTCCTTCCATTTTGTGGGCTGTCATGTCACTATCTCATGGTATTATGTGATAGAAGAAGCTTCTTAATCATGGTGAATCCAGTTTGTATGTTTGTTTGTTTGTTTGTTTGTTTCTCCTGTTATTTGAACATTTGTGGTCAAACCTAAGAAACTTGATAATACAGTACTCCTAATTCTGCAGTTCTCCCATTTTATATGACCAGTGTTATACTAACGGTTAATTTCATTTATACAAGCCGACAGGCACGATTTTATAATTATTACTTTATGCAGTGATCTCAGGGCTGAGGGGTGATAGTAATAAAGCCATTCTGTAATCTCTTAGGGATGCTCCGGTGCTTCTGTCACAGTGCAGTGGGTGCTCTCCAGTCAACTTCAGTGGATCTAGAGTCAACTAAGGCAAGCCAGGTAGGCCGGTGAGAAGATTTCCAGTAAGGGTTAATTGTGAGGGGAAGACACGCCCCCAGAGTGGGTGGCCCTTTCCAACATCAACCCAGACTGGAAGAGGTCCAAGGAGAGAGCAGCACTGCTCGCCCACCGTCACTCCTTGCTAGCTAGTGCATCATCAGTCTTTCCATTGCTATTGCCATTGTCCCTACCATCTGAACCCAGATTTGTCAGTCTTCCAACACGAACCAAAGGCCAGCAGCTCTCCAGGAGTGGTCCAGACTTCCAGACCATCTGTGCCAGGTTGGGGCTGCTGATGTATCCGGCTTCACAGACTGGGCAGCTACCGGATTCTCGCCTCGTCACCGTCCAGATGACCACTGTTGGACTCGCGAACCCCTATCCTGTAAGTCAGTCTTACAAACCGTCTTGTATAATACCTGTTTGTTTTGTTTCGCTCAAGAACCCAGGTAGCTATTACAGTTGCAGGACGGTTGGTTTATAAGTGGACTTGAGGAGAAAGGGGTGAAAATTAAGTCAAGCTAAAATTCCACAAAACTCAGTCTTACAGAAGTTCCATGTTTTCCTTGATGTCGGTCTTGGGTTAATTTTCTGGACAGTGAAAAACTTATTTTGAACTTTTTTAAAAAAACAGACATTTCACTGACATTTCAATGGTGCTTTCCCAGAGCTGTAATTTTGGGTTACATTCAGCAATGAATTGATTTAATGAAGGCTGAAGAGGTGTCTTTAAAAATAATTGACTTTTCAATGAAAGCAGCAGAATTTATGAAGTCAAATTAGTATTATTTTGTCCAAAATCACTATCTTAGAAGCAAGAACACTTACTCCAGGTAGTTTAATACTTGAATACAATTTGGATTTTTTTTTTAACCTTACTTATTTACCATCGAGTTCTAAAACAAATAAAGAAAAGAATTTGAATGTTTTAATAATGGCCAATCAGCACCCTTTGGGAGAAACTTAATTGAACAAAGTCTAATTAAAGATGTATTTGATCACGCTGAATGTATAATCACTTGTTATCTAAAGCAAGCAGTAGCTATAAAGTAATCAGAGTAATATTTGTACTCAGAGCATGGCCCAACCACAAACGCCCATCTAAGAGACGAAGTTCAAAGCCTTATAACCAATCGAGACTACACTGCAATAAATGAGTAGAGTCTCTGGTGGTCTAATTCAGCTGAGAATATTCTAGAGTGTTAAAACCATTATATCATTACTTGGCTGTCAGAGCAGACGTATATTAAGACCTTGGTACAAGGCCTGTAACGAAACACCTCCATACTGGTGTCATTAATAATCTTAATATTTTATGCTTGAGACCCTTTAAATTCAAATTACCGTTTTTATAAATACGAATGACTATAGATCCTTTAAAAAAAATTGTAAGACAATAGAAAAAAATTAAAAATAACTTCACGCTCTGATATCACTGGGAGAGATTGCACAGGCTAGTTAGTAATATGGCATGTTCCCCTCACAAAGATATCACTTAATCAACAATTTGAAATACTCGATATACAGGAAATAAAATGTAGAGCTCAAAATGGTCTTAAATCTCCAAGAAAGGATCGTGTTTAAAGGCTTTAAAAGATAACTCTCGTAAGTTTTAGAGACTGCTTTTGTTGAAAGGAGTTATTCTTCCCTTAGGCCTAGAAATGTCCGGTGGGTAACTAAAGGCAGGGGAAAGCTTGGCACTTGTGCTTTTCTCTTTTACACCTATCTCCTTGGCTACCTTAGGCTTTAGAGCCAATTGTTGCTCAGCTCCCCATACAGACCGTCAATCATTGAAGGATCACTGGTCTCAGGCTAAAATCTCTCATTCCACATAAGTTGAAGTAACTAGGGTATTTTCAACATTTCAAAGTATATTATAATCAATGAGTCACCAACTGCCACATTTTACACTGTCCAGTTACAGTCCCAAAGAGCATCACCTAGAATCTTCCGATGATTGTCTCACCTGGAGGTGCTAACACCACTTCCCTAGTAAAGCTAGGTAAAGCCTTGCTTTACTGTTGTAAAATATATGAGGTACATAAAGAGAAAAAGCTTATTTGGAATTAGAGTTTTAGACATTGTTGGGCTCCATTGTTCTTGGGCAGAAGTACCATAGTAAGGGGCAGGCTTGCCTTGACGTGGTGAGGAAACAAGAGATTCATGCTAAGACACTCCATTCAGGTGCATGCTGCCCTACCCCATCTCCCAGTAATCAACAATTTTCAACTAGGCACTGCCTTAGAATAACTCTTTTTATATATGAGTTTTTTTCCTATGGGGTCAACCATGGATGCTTTAACTCCATAATGATCCAATTACCCCTCGGCACTACTGCCAACTCCAGACCAAGCATCCAGCAGATGAGCCTGTAAAGGCCACATTTCATATCCAAATCCTAGCCTGGCCTTTCTGACTTCTCTTTTGCTCTCACTCTCCCCTGCAAAAACCATGAATTCCAAGAGCTGGTCTGGTTGGTGAACATGACAAGAATCAAACTAAACCTGTCCCCAGGCAGTGACTTCCTCCTCTCTAACATATCCCACCCAACCATCCTGAGATAATGATCAACCCACCAGACCATAGCCTGGACGACACTGCCTGCTTGCACAAACGAAAACATTTCCCTCCAATCTCTTTTCCACAAAACGTTAAAATGTGTTCTTCAACTGTGCCAGGATTTATTGTTAAGTTGTAGACACTTACAAATCATGCCCAATCAGAGATATTTTTAATTTTATTTTATTCTTTGACAATTTCATAAATATATACTAAGTTTGAGGTAAGACCTCAGAACTCTTGTCATTTCCCCAAAGAGGTCATTAGATCTCTCTAACCTTCTCATCCCTTGTACAACCACACAGAATAAAATTCTATTTCTTCCCTTACCACCGCCAATTTATTCAACTGGCTCTTGGAGGCAGATGCCAAGTCTGACCTGTGGGAACCCTGGAGCCTGAGCCCTTGTGGTAGAACCCTGGGAACATAATTAAATGTTGAAATTTCATCATCAATCTTCTAACATTATGGATAGCAAGCACTTGATGGCTTTGTTGAATAAATGTCAATAGCACAAATTTAAATCGACGGTAGGAGGTAAACGCGCTCCTTGTAGAAGAAACGGGTGATCATAAGGCACAGAGATAGGGAATGGTGTGACATTTTTAATGGGAATAAAAAAATTCAGGAGCTACATGACATTATCTGAAACTCATGGTTTTGATAGGACACAGGTGCACCATCCTAAAAGTGACTTAAGAATGGTCCCAACCATGTCTCATTAGCATAAAGATATGTTGAGCTATTTTGGAGAAAGTGAAGATTCAAACTCTAAAAGGTACCTCTTCTGTTTAACTGACTTATATCCCCACGGGTAATAGTGTCTCCAAGAGGACTGCCGTACCAAATCACTAGAGAGGATCGATAGAGGCGACACTAGCTTAACCCTGTATCACAAGCTTCATTATTATTTTTCAGCTCAGTTCCTGCTCATCCCGTTTTTCCCCTTTTCCAATGTTGAGAATCAGCCACAGAGCTTCACACATATTAGGGACAAAAGGTACCACTAAGCTGTACCCCCAGCCTTGTCCTGTCCCCTTAACCAAGCCTTCCTCCATTCTCTCTTTATTTCAGAAAGTAGTCTACAGTCAAACCATCCTTAAAATCCACATCTGCTCCCTTAATCTCGAGCTTTTCCATCACATATTCAATGGACACTGGGTCAAAAATTGCGTGTGTGTGTGTGTGTGTGTGTGTGTGTGTGTGTGTGTGTAGGGGGGTGATCAATGATTTTTGTCAATACTAAACACAGATTTTATTATTCCCTTAAAACACCAGCTTAACAACTATCTATATAGTGCTCACATAGTGTTGTTACGTGTAAACATGATTCAAGTGCATGGGAGATTCATGGAGGTTATATGTATATATTATACTCTGTGAAGAACTGGGGGTGGGTGGGTTGGGGTACTGTTATCCTTGGGGGTCCTGGAATTAACCAACTCTGAAAGGTCCATGGTTGTAGCTAGTCTTCTTAGTTGTTTGCCATGCACATAGTAAGTGATGGCATATTATTGAGCCTCATGGTAATCTTTCTTTAAAAAGGGTCCCAGCTCAGAACACATAAGGGGTAAGGAAAAATAATATGTCTTATTCTCTTATGAAACCATAGAACTAGCTAAAGTCTCTTGGAAACCTTCTATGAGCCCCACATTTTTTAAGATAAATAAAATGAGGCTTGAAGAAATGTAGAACATTATTTGGGTCCAAAAAAAAAATGTCACTGGACTTCTAAGAAAGGACAATAGATTAGGCATTGGGTGAAATGTCACAAAACACAACCAGGGAGTAGGCAGCTTCCATCCCAGTTTACTTAAATTCACAGTGCAAAACTGAGAAATTACCAAATAGGCAAAAGACGGAACGGCCAAGGGAACGGTCTAAAGAATTATGGTGAATATTCTTTAAGTAACACTTGTTTTGTAAAGTATGAAATGAGGAGAAAGAAAATGAGAAAATCGGCTCTATAAAAAATTTAAATGTTCATATTAATTCAATTATTTAAAGTTAATTATCGGTAGCCTCGGAATTTGCTTTCAAACTTACTGTCTGTTTACAAGAAGATTTCTGCAGGCAGGTACTGTGTTTCATTTCTATAAATACTCCAGATTTGATCATAATGGCACTCTGATGCAGGACTCAATGCAAAATAAGATAAAAACACCAGACGATCAATTGTAATGCCTTTTATAGTGACGGAGCTTGGTAAAAGGGAAAAACAGATTTGTGTTTTGGTTTTTTTTATAACAAGGAATAAGGCTTTAGTGTCTTTTTAGAATAGCAGACAGTGCTCTAGCTGCTTGGAACTGCCATGGACTCTGGGCACTTTAAAAATTAATGGGCTGGGTCAAACATTAGTGTGCTTTTTTTTTTTTTTCAATCAGCATCAAATGTACAGGCTGCTTTAGTACAGAAATATGTTGGTACAAGCAGAACCTGCGTCTATTATTCTAGGTAGCAAATGAAAACATTTGTCTGCTTCTAGAGAGAAGGAACTAGCAGATAAACCTTGGCAGCTCTCAAGCCTACAAAGAACAAGAGGTTTTCCATGAGAGCTATTCAGATCGGGGCTAAATAGTGCCATTTTTATATGCATTTGCACGGAGTATGAATGTGGGCCATGGAGCCTAAGAGCTCTTGATTCACACCACGACTCTGACATTTACTGTAGTGTATACCATTTAGAAAATCTCATTATTTCTCCAAACAAGAATTTCTTCTTCTTTCAAATGAGGATAATAAATGTACATTTTTATAAGGTTAACATATTACTTAGCTCATGTAAACTACTGAGCAGAACGGTTCACATACAGTAAATACGGTGTCTAGTGTAATAATAACTGGTGTCTGTCCCCCACACTGTGTAATTTGTAGCAACCTACTATTTAAGAAACCATTCCTTCTTGCCAAACCGTAAATTGACATTTAAAATTCATCTAACTTCTTTGCTACTGTAAAACATTCCAAAAATAGAATCGAGTTCTTTATTTGTGTAAATTAATTTTACATTAACCACTAGCTTAAATGATTACAACCCAGAGGTACACAATTTTAAAAGAACAGGATAGTAATCTGCAACTGACGTTAAAAACCTTATTTTTCTCAACATTTTAAAGCTGTGGGCTTACTTTTTGCTTGCTTCTGTGACAGTGCTGATAGATACGCTCCCTTGATCTCCTACCTAACCTATATA
>JANHMN010000019.1:39337637-39374927 GCA_030674055.1 Rhabdomys pumilio
AGTCTGCCTAGTCTACAGTCTCCCTAGTCTACAGTCTCCCTAGTCTATAGTCTACCTAGTCTACAGTCTCCCTAGTCTATAGTCTCCTAGTCTACAGTCTCCCTAGTCTACAGAAAGATTACATAACAGGAAAAGAATCAAGAACAACATCTGCAGGAGAATGAGAAGACAACAGAGTGAGAGATTTGGAGAAGACGGGACTAAAGGTTAGGTTTCCCTGGGGAGCATGGAGAGCAGCTTCAAGGTTCCATCTGTAAAGGACAACGGAGGGAAATCTGGAGAAGAGGTAACAGATGATGTTGAACAGGAAAGATGTATCTTAAAGTTGAATGCCTGACAACTCTGACAATAGCCAAAAACAGATCTGTGGCTGCCCGTGGGCAGACGTGGAAACATGACTGCAGCAAGCTGCAGAGAACTTTCTGAAGGGAAATAGTTCCTATTTTCATTGCGGTGACGATTCCATGACAGGCTCCGTTTCTTGAAACTCATTCAACCATAAGAATGGGTGCATTTTATTATATGCAAATTATACCTCAATAAAGTTGATTTTTAAAATCAAATGCCTGGAAAAGCACATCCTCTCTAGTCATACAGCTGACTAAATGCAGGGGAGAGAAAGAAAGGAACATTACAAAAGCAGCTCAGAAGAAACGTGATCAAATAAAGAAAGCAAGGAGAGCAGAAAACTATCCCATAATCTTAAGGAACAATGTGTTCTAGAAGAATAAGTTTTATAGAACATTGAAGCTGGTGTTCCTTAAAACCTAGTTTTCCAACTCATTACCTTCCACATTCAAAGCCCAGGAGTCTTTCTACGCCACCAGGTGATCGACTCCATCAATCACACCAATGTCTAAACCACATGCAAAGACCCGCCACCCATCTCCTGAATACAGTTCACCTTGATATAACTTCACACACAGGGTGGGTTCTAGGAGCATTATATCATCAGAAAGCAAATCTAGGAAGGATTTTTTTTTTTACTGAACTCACTGAGAACACAGTGAGACCAGGCTGGATTCGAACTCACGAACCCGACTGCATCTGCCACCAGAGAGCAGGCACTGAAGACATGGGAAACCACACGCTTTCTAGGAAGGGTTCTAACCTGGTAAGAAAAAAATATGTATGCACTGTGAAAGTGGAAGGGGGAGGGGCTTGGAGAAGAAAGAAAACCATGCAGAAGAGAGAGTGGAAAGGGAAGGAAATGAGTTAGAACGCAGACTACTGACACAGATGTAGGAAATGTCAACACATACCCATTGCCTGGGTTCCTTGTACAACTAATTTAAACATGAGGAAGAAGGGTGGGAGAGAAGAGCACTGGTTGCTCTTCCAGAAGACCCAGGTTCAATTCCCAGCCCACACACAGCAGCTCACAACCATCGGAAACTACAGTTCTTCGGGATCCAGTACCTTCTTCTGGCCTCCACATATACCAGACACAAGTGGTACAAAGACATCCATGTAGACAACTCACTCATACACACAAAGTTATAAATTATTTTCTAAAAGAACTACACAGATCATTCAGGACTAACTACAGTCAGTTGAGTACAACTACCTACAGAGCCATCGCCTAGGTACTGACAAAGCTGAAGATTCTAAAGCCAAGCCTTGAATCTTCAGAAAAGACTCCCTTGACTGTTAAGGTAACATTAAATCCAAGGCCAAGGGCAAAATAAAAGAATCAGTTGTGAATCGCACGCTAACTCTTCATTTTTATTACGTAAGTTCATAGTTTATTTCATTGCATAATTGTGCATATGAAAATAGTAGCCATTGCAATGTCAAGCAAGACCCAGAGGAGACAGGTGTAAACAACCTCCCCAGGCCTCTCGGGAGCCCTGCTGCTGAGGTGGCATGTCTGTGAGGAAGATACTTCGCATCTGTGTTCCCACTCCTTCCATCACACGGACAGGAATGGAGAGTGGTCCACTGGTTTTTGTTGCTCATTCAATTATTAACAAAGAGGCACTGTGGCATGGAAGACACTGTCAAATGTGATGATGTGGCCAATGTCTAAATTTATTGTCAGGGCTAATTATAATTCCCTTAAAACATTTTCCATGATTGTCTAAAGCAGTGTATAGCTCTGGTTCCCTTTTTCTGTTTCCAATAAGGCTTCCCACTGCATTTGTCATGGAAGAAAACCAAATAACTTCTAAGCAGCTCCATTCTAACACAGAGTTTCAATATCTGTTGTACTCAGAAAGCCTTCAATCTGGTTAGTCACTTTCCCTCTCTTACCAAGTACAATGACAGGTCTCCTTCATTGTCACTGGCATCTTTCCTCAAGTTTCTGATTTTAACTGCTGAGTTACACGACACGCATTCCCCAGACCCTGGGTACTCTCCACCTACACTAGCTCTCATCCAGGTCAGTCCTATCAAACATCTCCATGCTACTAGCTCCAAGTGTCTATCATTAGCCTAGCCTCTCCACCCAGCTCCGGGTCATGTCCTTCTTACCTCTTGACATCTTAAGTATTGTCTAGAGGGTGCTGAAACTTCAACTAGAAACTAAGCTTAATTTTCTTTCCATCTCAAATATCCTAATTAGACTTTGTTCAACTTGGTCAGCTCCTTATTCAGAAAACTGTTGACTTGGTAATCAGCTTACTGCCAAATCTTCCATTAATGTATCCACTGAAGAAGTAATCAGAATACCATATAATTTTAGGAAGACAGAGAAACTAAGAATGTTATACTCAGCAAAACTCCCGCTTCCTTATAAATTAAACTGGCAATCTCAAAGATATCAAGAACTTCGCAAACAAAATATTGAGGGCACGTCCATTAAGTTTCCTGAGCTACTGGGTCCATCCAGCCAAGAATCAAAGGAAGGGCCCAGTAATAGAAATTGGGAGTATGGAGGCTGGTGAGAGACACAAATGTTGTTTTGCAGTAAAGGATTAAAGTTTTGATATCGATGACCACAGAAGAAAAGAAATATACTAAGCCATCACTGTATATTGAGATGTCCCAAGACAAGTCATCTCAATGTATAGATATGATTTAGTATTTAATAAATTCTATCAAAACTTAGAAGATACGAAGGAGCTCTGTGAGGATCTATGGTTTGTTTTTGTTTTTGTTCTTGTTTTTTCATCTTTCTGAGCACATCAGTAATGGATGCAGAACTTTGAGGAGTGGCACTTGCTTTGTGTTCAAAAGGTTCTACTTCACTCCCAAAAGCATCTCGTTCCTGTGACCCCTGCTGCCACAGAGGAAGGGAGAGCAGCTGAGATGGACTCATAGGGGAGCAGCATTCACCTGGGAGTTTGAAAACGTTGATGTCAAATCCCAGGCTGGCTTACACTTTTTAAAGAGCGGGCTGCTGGTAGTAAGGTATTATTGCGCGTGCAGACATGCGCAGAATGCATGAGTGTGTCCATGTTGCACCTGTAGAAGTCAGAGGACCACTGTGAAATCTGCTCTCTCTTTATTCCTTTACATGGGTTCTGGGGATCCAACTCAGGTTAATAGGTTTCCTCTACAAGTGCTTCGGCCTGCTAAGCCACTTGATGGTCCTTTCTAAGTAACTCCTCTACTTTTTTTCAAATCTGCATAAAATAATTAATTATTGATGTAAACTGTAGTTTGCACCTTTTTCTTAAAATTTTATTGAGCTATATTTTGCTTAATACAGATATATTGACGGATGTCTGGGAATGTCCACGTCAGAGTAGTTATTTCCAGAGAAGAAATTTGAAGAAGTTATCTGCTTTCTTATTTTTTTACGCATAGTCTAATTTCTTATGATAATCATTTTGCCATATATATACATATACGTATACATATACATATACATATACATATACATATACATATATATATATATACTGGAATTTTAGACCCATGCTTTATTAAAACAAAATGTTCCTAAATAGATAAATACGATCGGCTCTACCCCACTGTCAACAAAACAAGGCTTGAAGGGTAGAAATAACCAAAGGTAAAGTGCAAGTCCTCCATACCTGACATTTCTGTGTCACATTCACTGCATCTCCTTCTAAAGTAATGGGTTCTGTGCTTAACATTGTGTTTGTGCCAGCCAGCCTGTGACAGGGCCATTCATTGCATCATTGACTGAGACAATGCACCACATAGCTTCAACAAGGCACCCAAAGACCGCAATGCAGGCATGATGCTGTCCAGTGAATCGGTTCTATCCAGAAAACTGCATATACCTAGCTTTACCTCCTCCTGTTAGGCGAAAGTATTTCATGGCTTTCTTACACTAAAGTAAAAGGTATTTGTTTGTTTTTTAACGCCTGCAACTCTAAATCCACATAATAATTAAATAGGTCTGAACTTAACTTTTTAAGATGTATTTAAAGGATTCATTTTATTTTGGGTTTTGGTTTTTTTAAAAAACAACAACAAAAAGACACTGTTGAATTGCCTCCCATAGCTGTCTCCAAAAAGCGTATCTTTTGCAAACACACGCTGCAGACCTATTTGCATCCAGCGTTCATTTCTTTATGCTTCAGCACGGCAAACGTGTAAGTGGCTGTGAACCTTCCTTTCAGGCTGCTTTTCTTTTGAAAGAAAAAAAAAGAACTAGGTAGAAATAATATGTTGGTTTTAGAGGCATTTTGTATCACATTGGGTTTGCAGGTCAGGCAGACTGCTTTCCGGTTCAGTGTACCGGAAGTCTTCCTTTAGCCATTGTTCATCCATTTTGAACTGTACTTCCTGGGAGTGACTTTTCAGCTAGGGAAGTTAGCTGTGTTTTCTTTCCAAAGCTCTTGTGGAAAAACTTCAGTTGAATCCCTTTAAGATCAGAAGCTAGTTTATAATCATCTCCTCTTTTAAAATATAACTGTCGTGGAGACAACAGGATAGCTCTTAACGGTAAAGAAACAGGTTTTTCCAGAAGGGACGGGTACGGGCGTGAGGACACGTAAGGTGCTAACAGACATTCCAGATGATAAGAGATGCTCGAGTTTTGTGTATTTGTCTTGGTGCTCACTCGCTTGGAGTCTCCTTTCATTCTAAACAGGAAGAAATGTTTGAACACGTTTTTACCTAAAGTACTCTGAAACTATGGCATCCATTCTTCGTTGACCACCGTAACTTCAGAACAGGACAATGGAATAAACAAATCATCAGACTCCTCTCGCCATGAGGGAGTGACGGATCAACATGTTCACCTTCTGCATTCCATCTCCCATCTTCTCAGCAAAGGCCCTGAGGCCTCAAACAAGACACACTTTGTCACTTAGAGCTTTATTATCCCCTGTAAGATTTGGAGGCTACCTTACACGTCATTATTAAATTCGGAAGGCTAGCCAGCTATGCTAGCACACACTGGAAATCCCAATACTTGGGGGTAAGAAGCAAGAGGATTACAAGTTCAAGATCAAGTCTGTTATAAAGAACAAGAGTCTGTCTGATAAAACTTTTTTACAGATGTTAAGGGAATCTGAAGAAATGAAAACTTTGAGAACTTCTTCCAATGAAATGTGTGAATGCATAATCTGCAAAATTAATAATTCCCTCTCACAACCATAAATTTCCAAGTCTAGCCTTGTCTTTACTCTGTTCACATTACATGGGTCTCCTCATTCTTTTTCAAACACAGCTAACAACCTAATGTGAGAGTAATCACATTAACTATCTCTACGAGGAATTTTCTCTTCTTTTCCTTCTTCTCCTTCTTTCTCCTCCTTCTCCTCCTCCTCCTTCTCCTTATCCATCTCCTTCTTCTTCTCCTTCTTTATCTCCTTCTCTCCTCCCTCTTCCTCCTCTTATTCCTCCTCCTCCCCCTGTTCTTCTTGCCTTCAAAGCTTTGTTTGAATGCTAACTTACCTGTAAGGCCTATTCTGATCACTGTATTTCGAATTGCGGCCCATGTTCCCTTTCATGTTGTAATCTAGCTCTGCCCAACAGTTCACATAGCAGATCTGGCTGGACTCTTTGAAAGTCAAGTTTATAAACAAGTGACATCAGGGCACTTAGGGTTCAAGAAAGTTTCCATACTGCTAGAAGGACGAAATAGCTTGCTGTTCCTAAATGTGTGTGTGTGTGTGTGTTTCTGGTAAACACTTGCTTTTCCTTGCTCAGTACTCAAGCTCTAAATAGAAACCTAGGCACTGAGCCTTTAACAGACTTCACTAGTAGAATCTGTCCTACACATGCTGTTACAAATTGTCACTGGGGAATTGTGTCCTCTGTGGCCTCACTAAGAGAGGACTCTGAGAGTGTGTGCTGGGTCTTACCGAGAAGCAGCCCTTTGTACCTTTCCTCCTTCACCTTGCTTTGACGAATCCTGTGAGTCTTCCTAGTGCATTGCTAAGATCAGGAAGGGTTTTAAGAACCCTGACTCACTAGTACACTATAAATTTTATATATGAATTGTTTTTACTGCCCATTATTCACTTGTAAGCTACATGAAAGTTAGAAGATAGTTTTGTTCACTGGTGTATTATACAAGCCTATGAGACTGCATACCACATAATAGGCATTTGGTATAATTACATCTATGAAATTAATAGACATAAAATCTTTCAGTTACTTTAAGGAAGTCAGTGGGCTTCTTAAGGATACCTTAGCTATCAAATGCTGGGGATTCAACATCCAAAGTGATCAGATCTGTGAACTATAAAAATGCCTGAATTTAAAGAAAATAGATAAAAATGCATGCATTTCATCTGGGCAAAGATATGAAATATTCTAAGAATTATTTGTGGTATGACACAATAAATTTTGGGAAACTGCACTATATACAGCCCTTGTGGAAATAGAAAGTTTTCATTTGTATAGTACCAAGCTTTTTAAGATCAGACTTGGGGGAGCCTCCTAAAGCCAGGTTTTTGAAGCTAGGTAGTCTTTTGAACCAAGTTAATCTAGAGTTAAGTCTCACAGGATCCTTTAAAATGAAAAACATTGAAAGTTATAGAATTTTGAAGAGGAAAGTGGGAAAAGCTGACTCTGAGACCAAAGCCAAGATAGTCTCTGGATATGTTCATAGCAGAGAAGAGGGGTGGGAAGGGACTTTTATTGACATTAACTAGATCCTCTAGGAATCAAATAACCATGTGGAAATCGCCTTAATATCAGCGTATCTCAATATGGAAACCATCTGTTGAATTCAAGCCCTTGCTTTAGGCTATTTTATCTTCACCTGGAGACACAGATCAGAAAGGAATACCTGCCCAGCACAAGAAAGGCCCCTCATTCAATCTCTAAAACCACAATAAAAAAATAAAATAAAAATATTTAATCTTTTTTCTGGGAGCCCAAATTTAGGACACTGTATTTATTTTGGCAGGAAACTTGGCGACTCACAGCCATAAGGTTCACAAAGCTAAAAAAAAAAAAAAAAAAAAAAACCAAAAACATGTCAAATCCTTAAAAAGAGGTTATCAGTGAGTTTTATTATAGGAGATGGTTATTCAATAAATGCTTATGATGTCAATAAATGCATTGGGAGGTGTTCAGTTAATATCAGCAGACTGAACAAATGTGTATGAGATGCTGGGCTCAACAGTAACAATGGCCCTGGTGTAAAGTATGAATGTTTTCTTCATTTTCTACAGTCAATCCATACTCTTACAGTATCGGGGTGGTGTAAGGAAGGAGTCTTTTGGTCCATGAACTGAAAGAGGAGAATTCAGATTAGAAAGAATCAGTTCTGCTACTTTTAACAAACCCAACTATAATGTGATCAGGTGTAAAAATAGATGCTAGGTCATTAATCTTTGTCATCTTCATCATTAAGTTACTTAGAAACAGTTGGTTCTCTAAACCACGTTCTAGCTCTCCCTCCAACCTATAGAGAGGAAAACAGAGGGGGAGGGAGGAAAGAGGAAGAAGGAGGGACCTTGCCTCTTCTCTTTTGAAATATGTAGCCCCTCCCCCATCCCCTGCCCACACACAGAGAAAGTTTGATTCCCAGGAGATCGGTCATAACCACACTCACAGGTGAGATAACCCCTTCAGCCTCAATAACAGGCCTAGCCGGGACCCCCCACAGGGCTGAGGTGATGTGGGACCTATCTTCTCTGCTGGAGACACATCTTCCTTCTGGCCAGCAACTCTCACTGGGGCAGATCCAGTGCTCCAGACCTTCTCCCATACCCAGAAACAGCAAGACACAAGGAGGTCCATCATAACCAGGCTCACAGAAGGAACATGCACCAGTCAGAAATAGCAAGGTCAGTTAATACGAGAGATAACCAGATGGCAAGAGGCAAGTGTAAGAACATATGCAACAGAAACCACTGCCAATTGGCTCCATCAGAACCCAGTTCTCCCACCACAAGCCCTGGAAACTCCAACACACCAGAAAAGCAAAATTCTGACCTAAAATTCCATCTCATAAAGATGATAAAGAACCTTAAGGATTACATGAATAACTTCCTTAAATACAGGAGAACACAAGTAAACAGGTAGAAGCCCTTAAAGAGGAAACACATTAGCCCCTTAAAGAAATACAGGAAAGCACAATCAAACCAGTGAAGGAATTAAGCAAAACCATTCAGGATCTAAAAATGGAAATAGAAACAATAAAGAAATCACAAAGGGAGGCAACCCCAGAGATGGAAAACCTAGGAGAGAAATCAGGATTTACAGACGGAAGCATCACCAACAGAATATAAGATATGAAGAGAGAAACCCAGGCATAAAGATACCATAGGAAATATTGACATAACAGTCAAAGAAATTACAAAGTGCAAAAAGCTCCTGACCCAAAACATCCAGGAAATTCAGGACACAATGAAAAGACCAAGACTAAGAATAAAAGGAATAGAAGAGAGTGAAGATTCCCAATTCAAAGGGCCAGAAAACATCTTCAACAAAATCATAGAAGAAAACTTGCCTAACCTAAAGAAAGAGATGGCCATAAACATACAGGAAGCCTACAGAATACCAAATAAGTTAAACCAGAAAAGAAATTCTGTCACATAATAAGCAAAACACTAAATACACAGAACAAAGAAAAATTATTAAAAACAGTAAGGAAAAAAGGCCAAGTAACATATAAAGGCAGACCTATCATAATTACACCAGACTTCTCAACAGAGACTCTAAAAGCAAGAAGATCTTGGACAGATGTTATGCAGACCTTAAGAGAACACAAATGCCAGACCTGACCACTATAGCCAGCAAAACTCTCATTCACCGTAGATGAAGAAACCAAGATATTCCATGACAAAACCAAATTTAAACAATGTCTTTCCACTAATCCAGCCCTACAGAGGAAAAACTTCAACACAGGGAGGGAAACTACACCCAAGAAAACACAAGAAATTAAACATTTCACAACAAACCCAAAAGAAAAGAATCATACATACATACTATCCCCCCCAGCAACAAAAATAACAGGAACAAACAATAATCTGTCTTTAATATCTCTTAATATCAATGGACTCAACTCCCCAATAAAAAGACACAGGCTAACAGACTGGTTACGTTAATAGGACCCAGCATTTTTTATGCACACAGGAAACACACATAAGTGACAAAGACAGACACTACCTTAGAGTAAAAGGCTGAGAAAAATTCCTAGCAAATGGTCCCAAGAAACAAGCTGGAGTAGGCATTCTAATATCCAACAAAATAGACTTTTAACCAAAAGTTATCAAAGGAGATGCAGAAGGACATCTCGTACCCATCAAAGAAAAAAAAATCTACTAAGATGATCTCTCAGTTTTGAACATCTATGCCCCAAATGCAAGGGCACCCACATTTTTAAAAGAAACATTACTAAAAGTCAAAACACACATTGAACCCCACACAATAAGAGTAGGAGACTTCAACACCCCACTCTTACCAATGGACAGATCATGAAAACAGAACCTAAACAGAGACACAGTGAAACTAACAGAAGTTATGAACCAAATGGATTTAACAGAACATCTCACCCTAAATCAAAAGAATATACCTTCTTCTCAGCATCTCTCCAAAATGCTGGACACAAAACAAGCCTCAACAAATATAAGAAGATTAAAATAATGCCATGCATTCTATCAGATCACCACAGACTAAGGCTGATCTTCAATAACAATAAAAACAACAGAAAGCCCACATACTCATAGAAACTGAACGACACTCAGTGGTAATTTTGTCAGGGAAGAAACAAAGAAATAAACTAAAGACTTTCTAGAATTTAATGAAAATGAAGGTATGGCATACCCAAACTTATGGGACACAATGAAAGCAGTGCTAAGAGGAAAATTCATAGCACTGAGTGCCTTCATAACAAAATTGGAGAGATCCTACACTAGCAACTTAACAGCACATCTGAAAGCCCTAGAACAAAAAATAACAAATATACCCAAGAGGAGTAGATGGCATCAAATAACCAAACTCAGGGCTGACGTCAACTAAGAGCTCATTCTTTGAGATAATCAACAAGATAGATAAACTCTTAGCCAAACAAACTAAAGAGCACAGAGGTAGTATCCAAAGTAACAAAATCAGAAATGAAAATGGGGACATAACAACAGAAATTGAGGAAATTGAAGAAACTCCTTAGATTCTACTACAAAAGCCTATACTCAACAAAACTGGAAAATATGGATGAAATGGATGGTTTTCTAGAAAGATACCAGGTGCCAAAGTTAAATCAGGACCAGATAAAATGTTTAAACAGTCCCGTAGTCCCTCAGAAAATAGAAGGAGTCATTAAAAGTTTCTCAACAAAAAAAAGAAGCCAAGACCCAGATGTTTTAGTGCAGAATTCTATCAGACCTTCAAAGAAGAGCTAATTCCAATATTTCTCAGATTATTCCAAGAAATAGAAACAGAAGGAACATTATCTAATTCATTCTATGAAGACACAGTCACGCTGATACCTAAACCACACAAAACCCAAAAAAGAAAGAGAACTTCAGACCGATTTTGCTTATGAACATCAATGCAAATATACTCAATAAAAAATTTCACAAACTGAATCTATTAATACTTCAAAAATGACCATTCACCATGATCAAGTAGGCTTCATCCCAGGGATGCAAGAATGCTTCAATATAGGAAAATCCACCAACATAAACCACTATTTAAACAAACTCAAAGAAAAAATTGTATAATCATCTTATTAAATACTGAAAAAGCCTTTGACAAAATATAACACCCCTTTCATGTTAAAAGTCTTGGAAAGATCAGGAATTCAAGGCACATACCTAAACCTAAACAGCAAACTAACAGCCAATATCAAACTAAATGGAAAGAAACTAGAAGCAACCCCACTAAAATCAGGGACAAGACAAGATTGTCCACTCTCTCTATATTTATCCAATATAGTACTTGAAGTTATAGCCAGAGCAATTAGACAACAAAAGGAGGTCAAAGGGACACAAATTAGAAAGAAAGACGTCAAGATATCACTATTTGCAGATGATATGACAGTATACATAAGCAACCCCAAAAATTCCACCAGAGAACTCCTACAGCTGATAAACAACTTCAGCAAAGTGACTGGATATAAAATTAACTCAAACAAATCAGTAACCTTCCTCTACTCAAAGGATAAAAGGGCTGAGAAAAAAATAGTGAAACAGCACCCTTCACAATAGTCACAAATAATATAAAATATCTTGGTGTAACTCTAACCAAGCAAGTGAAAGATCTGTATGGCAAGAACTTCAAGTCTCTGAAGAAAGAAATTGAAGAAGACCTCAGAAGATGGGAATATTTCCCACGCTCATGGATCGTCAGGATTAATATATGTAGCATAGGTAGCAGAGGACTGCCGGATCTGGCATCAATTGGTTCTGTGGAGGCTTCTTGCCCCAGAAAAGGAGGATGCTAGAGGGGTGAGGTGAGAGTGGGTGGGTAGGGAGCACCCTCTTAGAGGCAAAGAGGAAGGGGGCTGGGGGCTGTGGAGGGAAGACTGGGAAGGGGGACAACATTTGAAATGTAAATAAATAAAACAATGAATAATGAAAAAAGAAACATGTAGCAATTCTTGAATTATTTTACAGACATGTTCTCCGTGACCAAATCTAAATAGGATTTCGATATCTGGGAGCATTATGAGACTGTTTAGAAAAAAGACATGGTAGGGACTGGAGAGATGACTAAGTGGCAAGAGCACTGACTGTTCTTCCAGAGGAACCAGGTTCGATTCCCAGCACCCACATGGTAGCTCACAACTATCTCTAACTCCAGGCCCAGACCTCCTTCTGACCTCTTTAAGAGACCAGGCAATCACACAGTACATATATATACATGCCAACAAAACATCCATACACATTAAATTAAGTTAAAAAATACATATGTAAAACCTCAAAGGTAGCAAACTCCAGATACAGGGCATGAATGATCATCACTAAATGACCAGTCTTCGTGTGAGAGCTGCCAAATATGGTCATTCCAGGACTCATTAAGTTGGTCGCAAAAAGCCCAAGAAAAGACAGGTATCCAGGGATGCAGAGAGTAAAACTCTAAACTCTTCACGTATAGAATTATTAACATGCATCTCTAGAAGGCATCCCAGGAATTCCATCATCAGATGTAACTTTAAAGAATCTTATCAGTAGGTTCTGTTTTAAAGAATGCATTTACATGGTTCTACTGTCCAAGTCTGTAAGATCAGTTCCCCAGGCAGAACCCTGTGTAATTCTGCATGGATGCTAATATAGATCCAAGATTTAAGTCAAGAACTACAGCCAAAATGAGAGACAAATCTTCCTCAGATCCCGAGATGGTCCATCATCACTTGACCATAGCATGTAAATTTCTTTTCCCGTGCAATGGGTTAATATATAGTATTTGTACTTTTTTAATTTTTGTACAGAGAGGAGAGAATCCCAGCTTCTACCACTGTTCAATAGTTTCATGTTTACAGCCTGGCTTAGGATGTATGGACAATTTTGTGTTGTCACTGGTCTCATAAATGAGTAGATGGTTCTAGATATTAAAATACAAAAGCTGAAATCAACAAATATTTGTTGCGTGCCTACTGTACATAAGTGAAAACAACTACTTACAACCTACACTGACAATCAGGCATGAGGGAAGGAAATAGTTGAAAGCGAAAGATTCTAAATCAGTGTGCTGAATGAGAAAAGGCTTATTTTGCTGTCACATTTAAAAACCCTGATGAGAGGGGCTAGAGCTGCCTCAGTAGCTAAGAGCACTTACTCTGTAATCATGAGGACATGAGTTCAGATCCCAGCATCCATGTTACAAGTCAGGCATCCCATATAAGCCTGGAACCCAGCTTTGAGGAAGCCAGAGACAGGAAGATAGCAAGGATTTTTCTGGCTTACAGTCTACCCAAGAAAACGAAAGCCCCATGTTTAGAGAGAGACCCTGCCTCAAAGAGTAATAGAGGAGGACATGCAGCATCCTTTTCTGACCTTCATGTGCACACACAGGATGCATATGTGTTCTAAAGTACATATGTGTGTGTGTGCGCGCGCGCGCGTGTGTGTGTGTGTGTGTGTGTGTGTGTGTGTGTGTGTGTCTGTGTGTGTGTGTGTAATTTTAAAAATGAGGGGTTGCTAAGATACTGCTTAGCAGTGAAGAGCACTCCCAACATGTAATCCAGGCAGCTCACAACCCCCCATAGCAGTACCAGAAGACCTTACATGGTCTACTGGCCTTCAAAGGCACCCTGATATGCATAGCCTACGAACATATAACTTTAATTGAATTAACTCATTTATTAACTCAAATAATTTTCAAGCCTGAAGGTGACCTAGCACTGATGGGATACTTCCACTCCATAAAATCTCTAGGAAAACAAGAAATTCCTTTCAACTGCTCCGTCACCTAAGGTGTGGCCTTACCTTCATAATCCAACGTGACAGCCAAAGTTTTGACTGTCCCATCTACGAGCCTGTTTTCTCCAGCCACTCTGTAGGAGGCAACATGGAGCGATTATGAAAAGTGTGTGTGCCATACCCAACCTGCATGACTTTGAATCTGTGCTCATCTGTGAATGGAGCCAACAGTAAATATATAAATATATATATATATATATATATATTCATTCCTTGGACGTGTAAGGATTAACTAGCCTATACATTTAAATCTCTTGCTACAGCAATCGGTGCAGTGACAGATAAGCTCACTAGACATTACAAGTGTGTTGAGTCAGTTGAGGGGGTCTGGAAGTGCTCTAACTACAGGCTTGTTGTCTTTGCAGCATCGTGTGGGGCAGACAGAGGAACAGAGAGTCAGCACTACAGTCTTCACAGAAGCCTTGCTAACCATCTATCCATAAGGAAAGCAGAACAGAATTGACTCATTTGAAAAAAAAAAAAAAGTGCAGGCTTTCTAAAACAACACACCTGATTCATATCATGTGAACTATGGGAAATGGGAAATCTAAATACATGTCTCTCCCAAAACCTTCTCTGATGGTGCCTGGAGTAAGCTGATAATTCCCCCAACTGTAGAGAAATAAGAACTAAGTGGAGAGGAGAAGCAATTAGGATGAGTGCGTTTATTGAAGTCATGTGGGCTCGAAAGCAAAGACCTAAATTCAATATCACTCTCCCAAGACAAAAGTCAAGAAATCTGTACTTGCTAAAAACTAGCTTCCCATGAGAATAGCCACAACCATTAATTCAGTAACAAGATAAACACACAGGGAGACCTTACCTGGATTGTTTTTTTATAACTCAAAATTTCTTTTAACCTTTATTGACAACCATGGCAATGTTTCAAAAACTCAACCAGGAGGAAAAATCTCTCCCATTACTATGCTGAAGCATCTAGCACGGATAAGGGATATTGTCTCTTTCACATATTTTCTAGGTTTCAAACGTTGGATTTAAGTTGGCTGGTTTTCATTTTTTATCTTTTTTTTTTTTTTTTGTAGCAATGAACTACTAGTACTTCCTCTGTGGGAATCCTCACTTGTGAAACACAGGATTAAGAACATGAGTAAGCCGCTTGCTTGAGTTTCCAGACAGGACTGTTATGCAGCAGAAAGTTCACTGGCACAAGTCACAGAGAAATATCTCAGGACAAATAATTCATTTAGAACCTATTTAGAAACATGTCGATTTTATTTTACCTATTAAATTTAGGACTAAATACTTTAGTCACAGTATTATGATAAATAACAAGGGATTCTTATTGAATCGAGCAGAGGTGGGGAGGGCAGAACAGTCTGAATCAGAACTGGAACAGCATGACCCAGAAGGCAGGTCTAGCTATCACTCAATTACTGAAACATCAAGACCATCTGAATATCCTTCCTCCATAGCACCCTGAGATGAGTGTGTACCTGTTAGTACCCTTGAGATGAGACACAGTATCTTTCCTGGCCAAATTTCACCAAAGTCAATTTCTCCCATATGCCTTGGAGTAGGAGAACACTATATCTTTAGAGATCCAGACTATATCAGCAACAGACAGTTCCAGTCGTGGACAGGATCCTTGGTGACAGTAAAACAGTTACTCAATAGAATATTTCCGTCCTCAACAGAAGCAACTGGGATTCCACGGACATGGCCATGTCATTGCTGAATGGCCCCGGCACTACAATAAATGGTACTAAGAAAAGAATAAAAGAAGTCATTTATGAACTCTGTGTGATTCAGGTTGGGACAAAAAGGGAAGAAGAAAAGTGCATGTTAGTTTAATGAGATGGAGATTAAATATTTAAAATGGGCCCCAAAATGTTCTGGTTGAATTATCATGAATAATCAAGGATTAAATTTCCCAGAAAGCCTTTATCCCAAATTACAATGATTTTCTGCTTCATTCTTTTATACTTTATAAAAAATGAAAATAAAGGGGCCATTCTAGTTTCTTTTTTAGAAAGACTTGGGGTAAAGTAATATAGGGAAATAGTAGCTAAGCCTCCAAGAGCTGAGTTTAAAAGCCTAGATGGAAAAACTCAAAATTTACTGAAAGTAAATTGAGAAATCATGTTCCTCATAATTGAACTTAGGGCTTCAGATCTTTTCTGTCAGTGATAGAGATGCAGTTCTCTAAGATGCCCAGCTTCTCAACAAGAAGCTACGGATACACACTGTTAGTCGGTGCCCTGGGTCTCTAATGCAGATAGTTGACAAATCAAAACTAGTTTTCCAGAATACTAACTGAAAAAGTGTTTCTCAACTGTTGACACCAGGGTACCCATAGTAAGCTTCCTCAACATCTATGCAACATCAATTCACCCTACTAGCTTCGGTCTACTTTTTTTCAATGAAAAAGAAAATTCATTTGTCTTACTTTGTAACCTACAAACACTGCCCACTCACAATGAAGGTGATTATTTGTATTCTCTGTGTCTGTCTGTCTATCTGTCTGTCTGTCTGTCTGTCTGGGTATACCTCTCTCTATCTCTGTTTCTCTGTCTCTCTCATGTGTGCATGCACATTGGAGAGAGAGAGAGAGAGAGAAAGAGAGAGAGAGAGAGAGAGAGAGAGAGAGAGAGAGAGAGAGAATGCACAATGGGGATTCCCTTTATTTTGTCTTTATAAGCTGAGTGAGACTGACTGTCTTATAACACTAAAATTCCAAAAGAAAATAGTACCCAAAACTGGGTGGGAGGGTAGGAATGGGATTAGGATCAAGTGGTAGCTGATAAAAATCACTCAGAAACATCAAAGAAGACCCATAACTTCTTAAAATTGCCATGCAGAAAAAACAGAAAAACATAGACATGGTCTTCTTTCAATACATAGCTCATGAGGCACTACCTGGAGAAATGACAGATGTAATACCTACACTGACTTCGCAGTGTCTCACTCAGAGGCAGCTGGCTGAGTTGAGCGCTGACTCTGTGGTCACTCAAAAGCACCAAGTATCAATCGACTCTTCTATCACCATCTCATCATTTGTACCCCAAAGTGTTTATTTCTGCATAATAAAGCAGTCTTGTTTCTTTACCAATCAACAGAGCACTAGGCTAAGAGCCAGAACATCTGAAGTCTAGTCTCACCTCTTCCACTGGTGCCATGTTCTTTATAACCCACGACTCACTAACCTTAGAGGGATATGCATCATTTCTCTGGTAGTACATTAAAATAACATCTTATAAAATGAAGATGTGGTCAGTCGTGCAGTAGAAATCCTCAGAGAGGTTCTAAACCAATTATTGAGATGCCTTCAACCACATGTTCTACATGGTAGATTCTAGTTCAAGGTGCAAACTCACACACACAGATACACAGACACACACACACACACACACACACATACTTGTCTTTATCAGTACTACTCTTTGGGTTGCCTTATTGTATATTAATAAAGCATGTGTAGTTTATAAGTAGGATATTTCAGGTAAAGTCAGTGAATTAGCCAAAATCATGTGCCGAGTCAAAGGACAGTTAAATGTTACAACTCACAGCTATTGTTCCAAATGAGTAATGAAAAGTGTCATCATGATGAACTATGAGAAGTTACACTACTTCCTCTGAGCACTGCAGGCAAGGTCAAATCAGACCTTACAGCATTTAGAGTTTGGAATGTGAGTGAGAAGCAGCAATGTTAGTGTTTACCCAGCTCCAGTGTTAAACAAAATAACTCAGCTTTAGGTCCCATGAGATGAATATTCAGTTCTTTTTATTACCCATAACTGTGGGGAAAGACAGGAGAGATGGCAAGATGGCCATGAAAATCAATGGAAATCTGCAACTGACAAGGGTGAGGAGGTGGGGGCATCTCCAGGATGAGACAGGGATCTGAGATAAGAGAGGTGCCCAAGAATCAATGGGGGTGACCTTAGCTGTGACTCACAGCATTGAGGACATGGAACCTGAAGAGGCCACCTGTATCCAGACAGGAACCCCAGTGGAGTGACAGAGACATCAACCCACCCACAAAGCTTTCAATGCAAAATTTATCTTGTCTACAAGAAATGCAGGCACAAGGGAGGGAGCAGAGACCAATAAATGGCCCAACTTGTGAGCCATCCCATTGGCAAGCACCAGTCCCTATCACTATTGATGAGACTCTGTTATGCTTGCAGACTGGAACATGTTGTCCTCTGAGAGGCTCCACTCAGCAGCTGACTCAGACAGATGCAGACACCCACAGCCAATCAGTGGATGGAGGATGGAGGCTCTTATGGAAGAATAGGAGGAAGGTTTGCAACCCCTAAAGGGACAAGAACTTCACAAGAAGACAAACAAGAGTCAATTAACCTGGACCCTTGGGACTCTCAGAGCCTGAACCACAAACCATAGAACACACACAGGCTAGAACTAGGACTCCCACACATACACATATGTAGCACATGTGCAGTTTGGTCTTCATGTGGGTCTGGAACAACTGGAGCAGGGGCTATCCCAAAAACTGTTGCCTGTTTGTGGGATATGTTCTTCTAGCTGGTCTGGTTGTCTGGCTTTCATAGGAGAGGAAGTGCCTAGCCTTGCAGAGACTTGAAGTGCCAGGGTGGGGAGGATACCCAGGGGCCCCACCCACTCAGAGGAGAAGGGGAGAGGGGAAAAATTATGGGAGGGGGTTTCCAGGAAGGGGGGCAGTGAGTGAGAAGTAAAGTGAATAAGTTAAAAAAATTAAGTTAAATTATAAAAACTAAATAAAATGAAAAATAAATCTTTTATTGTTAGAATATTCTCCTGCCATCTTGTGTTCTAGAAAATAATCATATTATTAACTTACAAAATGTCCTTATATTAAAATAGCTGCTATTAAAAAGTGAAATCTTAGAGTGAAAGTAAATCAGATGTGACAAATTCTTAAGCAATTAGTGTTGTTCTGGCCGTCACTTTGTGATGGTGCTTTGTTTTGATTGGTTGTGAGAACTGTAATAAATAAAAGCTGTTTGACTTGAGTGTGATCGGCACTCCCTATGCCAACTCATGTCCAAAATATTTCTCTCTTAAGCTTAAGACTTGCAATTTTTTTTTATCCGCAAATGGGTAGGGGAAGATGCATGGCTTCTGTTTTTCTTCTTTGTCACCAAATATTAAAAAAAAAAAACTTCATTAATGCATTAACTAACACTTCTAGTATCCAGTTGCAGTCGTTCAAAATTTAAGTACATAGATTTATTTTCAAATATGTGTATGGGGTAGAGTATCACCATGTGATGCAGTACCCACAGAGGCCAAGAGAGGGCAACAGATTCCCTGGAGCTAGCGTTAGAGACAGTTATAAGCCAGCCAGTATGGACGCTGGGAACTGAAATCTGCTCCTCTGCAAAAACAGCAAGTGCTCTTAACCTCTGAGTTATCTTCCCAGCCCAAAGTTTATGAACTCTAAAAGATTCCTCGGGATCTTTGCAAAGATTCTTCCGTACAAGGTGAACACTTGGCCTCACACAGGTGTGATATGTTATCTAGTGAGTTCGGGGAAAGGATATGGTTGCTGCATTTCCAAACAGATCTTGTTATTATGCAGGCAGTTCCATTAGCCTGCTCTCTCGGGACCTAGGAACTGCTTACGTCATCACCTGCCGCCATCGCCCACCTCTAACACTACGTGGACCAGGTGTGTGCTGCAGACAGAAAAGACTGCCAGCCACTCCAGCTCTCTCTCTGTTCTCTGCCCATGCCCACTCTCTGCCCCCTCTCTCTGCACTCATATCTCTCTCTGTCTCTGTCTCTGTTTCTGTCTCTCTCTGTGTCTCTCTGTGTGTCTCTGTCTCTCTCTGTGTGTCTCTATCTCTGTCTCTCTGTCTCTCTCTCTGTCTCTCTCTCTCTCTCTCTCTCTCTCTCTCTCTCTCTCTCTCTCTCTGCTCCCTGTCTGTCTACATCTCTACTTGTCTGCCTCTACCTCTTCCCCAGGTCCTGATTCCTCACATCTCCCCCAGTAAACCTCTTGTACATCAGATCTGTTGCATGGCATAATTTCTCAGGAGTGCACCTTGGCCAAAGATGTATTATATTTCATAAGAGATTTACGTTGAAACTTGCTTAAGTAACATTATAAGAATATTCCAACAAAACCAAAACAAAGAAATTACTGTTATTATCTTCTCAAATTTATCTGGCCTTCTTGGAAACTGTTTCGTGTCTCCATAGACATGATCCCAATAAATAATAAGATTGCCAGGCACTGTCCATGCTGATGGAAACCTCCAAATAATCACCATCTTTGCATGCTAAGTTCAGAGAGGGATTTCATAATTATTTTCTCTTAAGACTAATTCAGGCAAGAACTGTCCCTGATTTACTCTCTGCTTTGGTTTTGCAGGATCAGAGAGTTGTAACTTGGCCTTGAAAAGACAATCTGCCCTGAGCAGCAAGCCAATTAAAGCCTCTTCTAACTGCAACATAACGGTCAGATTCACCGGCTGCTGTTCCACTCCTGCCCACCCCACTCCACCCCCGACTAAAACTTCAAATGAAGTCAAGTAGACCAGATTATTAAGCAATTTTATATAAGATGTGATTTAAAATAAAAAGCTTTATTAATAGAATGAAACACTATTGGGAATATTGGCCATAACATTCCACTAAGAAAGGAGAGAGAGTGTCTCATGAATACTGCATTTGATTTTTCTTTCCTTTTTAGACTTTAGAAGAAACTAAATGGTATGTTCTCAATCACTGTATTTGTATTTATATAGCAAGTTAGTCTAAAAGACTATAGAAAACACAGCTCAGCCGGGCAGTGGTGGCAGATGCCTTTAATCCCAGCACTTGGGAGGCAGAGGCAGGTGGATTTCTGAGTTCAAGGCCAGCCTGGTCTACAGAGTGAGTTCCAGGATAGCACGGACTACACAGAGGAACCCTGTCTCAAAAAAAACAAAAAAACCAAGAAGAAGAAGAAGAAGAAGAAGGAGAAGGAGAAGGAGAAGGAGAAGGAGAAGGAGAAGGAGAAGGAGAAGGAGAAGGAGAAGGAGAAGGAGAAGGAGAAGGAGAAGAAGACACAGCTCACAGAAAGCATTTAAAAATCCAGAATTGTTAAGCATGAAGGCTTTTTTTTTTCCTTCAAGGGAAAAAAATGGAAAGCTGAAGTAGAAGCTGTCTCCCAACCTGGTGATCTTCTTGCTATTCTATGAAGCCAGCTGTCACCTGAACACTCCCCCAAATCTGAGCATTGTTTAGGTGCTAATCCTAAACTTTGTCTTTCAGTAAACAAAACCCATCCTTACAAAATAGGTCCTATGTTCGTTGCATCCTTGACCAATAAAATCTGTCCTTATGCTTATTACAAATTCTTCCTCCTTTATGCTTCTATCCTGAGCACTGTTTATCAGTCAAGGGAATGCATTCTTAGTGTAAAGGTCTCATGGCTACTTTGCAAGGGAGATAGGTTCTGATGTGGCCCTTCCACGAGCTTTATTGTGATAATTGTCACACGGAGACTTTTTTCCAAGGTTTTACCGTGCTTAAATATGTAAGAAAAATAACCTGTGAGGTTAGGCTCTGGAAGTTTTTTGACCTAGCACCTCATTCTTTGCCTCGACCTAATCATTTTCCTGTGGGCCCTGAGGCTTGCAAGGACTCTGACAAAGGGGGTTGCCAGAAATCTGAACTTCAGGTCCTAGAGGAAAACTTAAATTAGCAATTCCCCTCTCTTTTGTATTCTCATGAAAGGGATGGGGAAAACGGGGGGGGGGGGGGGGGGGGGGGGGGGGGGGGGGGGTGTGTGGGAGCACCAGATCTGTGAGTGGTGCTGAGATAAGACATAAAAATTTCTTTTTAAAACACAGATTAAATGGATAAGTGAATGAGTGGATAGATGTGTCTCATTTGGTCCTTGAAAGTTATGTGAAGCCTGGGCAGGTAGGGAAGATGGAGAGAAAATAAAATCTAGGTACAATTTTAGGTTCTCAAGGCCTCTCTTATCTTGTAGAGAGGGTTCATGCTCCAACCCACTAATTCCAGTTCGCCTTCAGGATGGACATCTATAAAGCCTCAATGGATGCCAAAATCATTTCCTTCAGGACTTCCGTTAATTCTGTGTCACTGTCTCCAATGCTGGTGCCCTTGGAGAGAAGACCTTAGGGATGTGGTGCTCTCAGAGCTGACTGTCCCCAAAGGCCATGTGATGTACAGTCCCAAGTCCTCCCTAAGCTGAAGATCACACTAAGTCAGGATGGAGTGGAATCTTCTTCTCTGCACAATGTCACTGTGTCTGAATGAGGCACTGACTGTGCTCAGAAAGACAACCCCTGCACCACCTGAGCTCCCTCTTCAAGACCTCTTCAACAAGGTAAACAATAAGCCAAAAGATCCCTGACCTCTAACAGGGATGCCCTGACCTCTAACAGGGGTACCAAATACAAGAAATGCAGGCAAAGCAGCGCCCTCAACAAAAGGCATTGCGAACACAGGATCGTTACTTACGACAGGAATAACTCGGGCCCTTATCTTAATCAATACACTATTACTCCGCGTCTGCTCCAGACAGACTAAAGACTAAATGCAAGCTGTAAAACTATTAAACTTCTAGGGGGAGGGGGGAGTGGCACAAGCACTGGGAAAAGCATCACGATGCGGGTTTGGGCTACGGGACTTTAGAGCTGATACCAAAAGCGTGGAAGCAAACAGCAAAAATAAACGTGACTCTGTCCAAGTCAAAGGCACCCTTACAGCAAAGTCAAGACCCGATGAAGGGAAAGGGAAACAAACTATGGATGTAAGGAAAATGGTTGCAAACCATTTGTCTAATACAGAGCTAATGTCCAGAGGGTATAAAGGGCTCCTGTAACTCAGTAGTAAAACAAAACACAAAAACTAATAACTCACACTAAAAATGGTCAAAGAACCTCAATCGGTGTTTCTTCAAAATAATAAATACAGATTCATTCTATGCAGTCACTACATGAAAAGATGGTCAACACTAGTCACTAAAATGTACAGGTTACAGCCGCCGCGAGACAGCATTGCGTACCCGTGAGGACAGTTATGTGTTAAGAGGCTTTCTGTTACTTCACCTGAAATAACAGATAATCCATGGTGGGCCAGCTGCATAGGTTTGAGGCTTGCGGTAATGTATCATGGTTGGTTGCAGATAACAGATAAAACTTCTCACCTCGTGGGCTTGGAAGTGAATGACGGGGAAAAAGTAGGGAGGACACCATTTGTACAGCATATCTCTAATGACCCTAAATATCCCAGTGGGTCTCATCAAGTAACAGTTCCACAAACCTCTTATCAGTGCCACATGCCAGAGTCCAAGCCCTGCTCTTAACATGTGGGCTTCAGGAACGTTCCAGAACCAAGCTTTACCAGGTAGGCTAAAATGATGGAAAGTGGGAGCCAAGATGGCAGGTTAGAACCAAGAAGCGCTTTGCAACTTTGCAGGGACTCCATGTTGAAACAACCACAACACAGTTTGTCAGTGAGGTAGGTGACTCAGGAGATACACTGAACTTCAAGCTGGATACAGTGATCTGGGGAGGCCCTGAGTTCTAGTTGTGGGGATGGTAGATAGACGACAGTAGTGGAAGCTAGTAGGCTGTTCCTCGAAAGCAAAAACCTAGAAGCTACCGTAAGATCCAGCGGCATCGCGCCTAGGCACGCTCCCAGATGGATCCAAGTTGCTCGGCAACATGGATGTCCTCACACCAGTTGCTGCTGCACTGTCTGTGACAGCCAGGATATGGAATTAACCTAGATGCCCATCAACAGATGACCCAATAAAGGAAACATAGTACACACACAATGAGCATTTAATCAACCATCGAGAAGAATGGAATTGTGTCATTTGCAAGAGAAATGGGTGGAGCTTGAAGTCGTCAGGCTAAGCAAAATAAGATAGACTTAGAAAGACAAATATTACAGGGTTTTTCTTTCTCCCTCTCTCTCTTGCTCTCGTCTGTTAATCGACATTTGAATGTGTCATTTGAAGGCATGAGAAGAACCAGCAAGAATGGGAAGGGACTTACAAGATGGTACTGCATATGAATAAGAGCAAATAAATGTAATACACACATTAAAATAAACATCATCTTGTGCCACACACTAATTGTTTAAATTAAAAAAAAAAAAAAACCACTATGAATGCGAGCAAAGGGTATGAGGGAAAGGAACTGTCATATACTGTTGACGGTAACAAAAATTAGTCTAGACACTTATGGAAACCAATGTTGAAATATATCACAGTTTTCTCCCTCTTCAGCTCCTCCTGAGCCATCCCCCTGACCTCTCCACCCGTTTTCTGGTATCAATGAATGATATTCCCATGCTCATGGATAGTTGGCTAGCATAAAGTATTTTTTAAAAAGTTATGGTCTAATTCATCCATACCATTCCTGGACACACACCTTGAAGGGATAAAAGCCAGACTCAGCCATGGTATCTCTTGAGTACATATATGGAAATGTCACAGAGAAACTCATTTTTGTACAATTACTACAGACGGATAAGATAAAAAACCAAGATGAGAAATGAGTGTTAACGTGAACGTGGAGATATTAAAATTCTTATGTGGTGTTAGTGGGAACATGAAAGGGTACAGGTTCTACAGAAAACAGTAGGGATGTTTCTCAAAGAACTTAAAAAAAAGGTACCATGGAACCCAAGCATCCTCCTCCGAGGTTGAAGGGAAAATCTCCAGGAGCTATTAACTGTCCTGCGCACGTTACATCACAACAGTTAAACTATGAAGTAGGTTTACCATCTATCAACACATAAATGGATAAAGAAAAAAAGGCATCTGTTTAAAATACAATAGAATCTAAGCATTTTAAAGTGAGAAGGACACTTAGCTCAGTGACAGAATACACACACTCAGCAGACATAATATCTCTCTGTCTCTGTCTCTGTCTCTCTCTGTCTCTCTCTGTGTCTCTCTCTCTCTCTCTTTCTCTCTCCCCCCTGTCTCCCTCTCTCCCTCTCCAAACATGACAACCTGCTATAGATGAACTTGCCCTAGGTGAGCTTGCTATAGGCAAACCTGCTATAGGCAAACCTGCTATAGATGAGCCTACTATAGGTAAATCTGCCGTGTAAAATCTGGTATTTAAACCATCTAAATGCATAAAAATCGCCATGGACTTGTCTTTTTCAGGGTTTGGGGTAAATGCAAAGCTGCTAACTGAGGGTCTGAAAGTTTCTGCTAAGTGAGCTGAGGGAAGTTCCTGGGATTGTACAACTGTGAGCCTGTGGTTAACTGTACCGTACTATATATTGGCAGTTTTGTTAATGTGTGTTGGTGTTCTCATCACAAAAGAGAATTTGTTTTTAAAATGCAAAACACCAATCTGTGATGGCCATCCAGGCTGCCTCCCAGTGTGCTCTGACTGTGATCTCCTAGCTCCAAGATGGAGCTCGCAGGCAAGGCAACTTGGTATGACCTGCTGAACTGGGCATCATCCATACTCAGACATGAGTAAGGTTCACCAACACAGGAACGCACATGCAGAAGAACTAAGCACGAATGTGGAGACAGTCAGGACATTAGCTTAATCACATCATAAAAATTCTCAGTGATGAACTAGAGCAGAAAAGACTGGCTGAATAGAACAGTACTGCCGAAGGTAACGTTTAATGAACAATCTCAGAGGTATTGAGACCCTGGCCACTTGTAGAAAATGCGTTGTGTGAGTCTGATCACTTCCTGTATGAAAATGAGAAACTGGGGGTTAGATATATTAATTTTTCTAGGTCATCCAGTTGGCATACGGCAGAGATAAAGACAAAACGATGCCCCAGTAACAGCAGCCTCACCTCTTTAACCACTAGAACGCCCAGTTAGCCAAGCAGCCAAGGCTTGTGGATGAGCAGAGAAGGCAGCTCCTCCAAAGACTGGACCGCTGGGGGTGCTACACAGACTGGACTACTGGGAGCCATATGCAGGAAAGACAGATAATTAAGGGAGGGAGTTGAGAAGACTTTACTTTATATTAATTTAATGTAAAGTAATAATAATAATAATAAATCTGCCCTCATCATAATTCATACTTTCTCATAGTACTGTGAGTCTCCTTGATAAATGGAAATTAAGGGATACCAGCATTTCATTCAAGTTTTAAAGGGTGTTTTTACTTTAAATTTTGTATATGTGATTGCATGCTATATATATCCATGGGTACACAAATGTAGGTGAGGGGCTCATGTATAGGTATGTACACATATGTATGAAGCCAGGGGTCCACATAGGGTATCTTCCTTGATCTCTCTCTCTACTTTATCTTTGAGAGGAGGGGCTCTAGCTGAACATGAGCTCTGTGATTGGCCAAATGAGCTGTCTGTCACGCGCCTGAGATCCTCCACCTCTGCTTCCCCAGCATTGGCTCACAGGGACGTGAAGCCACACCCAGCTTACATATCTGGGTGCTGGGCATCCCCTCAGTTCCTTATGTGTGGACAGCAAGCACTTAGTTTATTGACTAAATCATCACTGAAGCCCCTCAGTTTGAGCCTTGAGATTACGGCCTCAAAGACCTCTGTGTTGATAATTATCAAAGTAACTTAAGGGAAAAGAACATGTATTTATATAACAAAAAAGCAACTGTAAACAATCCACGGGTCCTCAAAGGATGAGGAGATTTTTAGTGGTGCAGCCATGTATCCAAACAGTGGAATACTAATCAGCAATAAAGAGAAATAAATAGCTGGTGCACATGACAAATGAACGAATCCCACCCAGTGAGAGGGTGTGCACCGGGAGCTAAGGCTCTGTGCTCCCTCTTGGGTTTCGGCATTCTGGGCAGGGTACATCAGCCTCTGGTACTAATGGTGTGGCTCAGTCTTTGAAGAGAAGGCTCAGGGGAAGTTTGTTGGCACTTCTCCTATTGACTGTTCTGTGTCTCTGCCTATTTACCAAAACTCATATAGCTGTGTGCCCAAAGAGCTTGCCTTGGTATATTTGGATTAAAAATAAATTGAAGAGCAAAACAGAACATTTCTCCTAAAACTAAATATAACGTAAAAGGCTTGCTAGTTTCTGAATGCTACAAATCACAAAAACATCTTTTTGCAGAATACCACCTACAAACAAGATACCAAAACTAGGTATTTAAAGCACAGACCAGGCTGTAATTTTTCAAACATTACATGCAAGCCATAAAAACATGTTTATTAAAAGCCTAAGTGGTTGGACAGAGTGCTGTTTACCGCCTCTGAATCGCCGTAAAATGTTTATAGATTTTTGTACCTTTTGTGAATAGAACACAAATTAATGCAGAGTTACCATCCCTGAGAGAAACTGTCAACTTGGCACTCATTGGCCAAAATGGAATTTGTGACTTTCTGGTATGTTAAATTCGGTACTTTCGGGCTATTTACCAGGATAAATACTGTTTCCTAACAAGAGGAAAAGAGGTGGCCTGGGAAGATAACTGCTGGGATTTTAATGCACTCTCTGACACACTCTGCTAGAGAGAATAATTTAGGATCATCCAGAAGTCGGGACTCAAAGTTCCATTTCCCGGGAAAATGTCGTTAAAATTAAATGTGGCTTCATTCAACAAACATGCACCAAGCATTTACTGTGTGAGGAGCACAGGGCTAGGCACCAGGTAAACAAGTCTAAAAGTGCAGCTTCCCAGATGTGAAAGAATCCACGTGGGGGTGGGGGGAGCGGTGGCAGAGACACCTGCAAATGGAAATGGAAATGTAACAATGGACCACAGACTGTCAGGACATGCAAATGACCTGAAGGGAAGCATATTTATTAGCTAAAAAAAAGGGGGGGGCTTTCACCAGACCCTGGGAGCCCCTAACATCTGTCTTCAGTGGAGATTAAACTCTTGAGAGGTGAACAGGATGCCCCCCACCCCCACCCCATGATTTGAAGAAACCATTCCTTGGTCCTTGGTCCGAGACTACCACTTCTGCCCATTACAGTTCTGAGAATGCCAATTGAACCCTACAGTTGTACTTCGATTTGATGACTTGGGAATTTTTTTTCTGATAAATTGCCGTAGGGATAGGAAGTAACTAGTTAGCGTGTGCAAAGGTTCTAGGTGTTATATTTCTTTCTCATCCTTTTACAGTGGTAGAAAGGGCGGGGTGGCTGGGAGGGGGCGGGGCATGTCTTATGCAGGCTAACCATTGGACCCAGACATTTGATTGACAGGTTTAAAGTTCTGTCTTCTGAGACTCCTTCTGTAGCAGAACTACGGCTCACCTGGTCTGCAGTGATAGACCAGGTAAAGCAAACATGCCAGAGTAATGGGATTTCAACCTACCTGTGTCCTGTGGTTTCAACCCAGCCTGAAAATTTTGGCAGTGTCTTCCTCTGGAAAAAATAAAGGGGTGTGGTGGTCTATGTCAAAGGAATGGTTTCTTCAAAGCATGGAGCGTCCTGTTCACCTCTCAACAGTTTAATCTCCACTGAAGACAGATGTTAGTGGGTCCTAGGTTTGGCGATACCCTTTTGTTAAATAGTCAATACTATCAGCATGACACCTTTGCAAGGTAAATTCTCAAGAGCAGGTGCCCCACGGGAGTGATCCTAAGGGGTGGGAAGAGGAAGATGAGAGGAGGAACAACGGCACAAAGAGGACGATGATGAACTGACAGGAACACGGCATCGGCTTCCGAAGCCATGAACTGCAGCGGGTGACAACCACGGAAGGGAATTCGAGAAACTTCCCCAAAGCCTTAAGGAGGTGAGACATTTAGCAACTCAGCCCTTTCCCTTCAAGTAGCATTGTGATACAGAGAGATGCCTCAGCAGACAAAGGTATCAGCACACTAGCTCTGCAAGCCTGAGTAGTCATGTTCAGCCCCTAGATCCCGCATAAATGATTGGTTACCGTGGCCTACATCTGTAATCCCAGCACTCAGACAGCAGGCTAGAAGATAGACAAAGCTGCCAAGAAACTTATTGGCCAGCTACCCCAGAGTATACAGAATGGAAAAAAAAAAAAAACCAACAAAAAAAAAAACAACTAAGAGAGACCCTACTGTTAACAAGATGAAAGGAAGGAAAGAACCTATCCTGAAAGTCGCTCTGAAAGTCGCTCTGATACCACTACATTCAGGCATACATACATATGCACAACACACACACATGTGCAACACACACACACACCACATAGATGAATACCACTAAACCAGACATAGCAGTCATGTCTGTCATCTCAGCACTTGGTAGAAGCAGGGGTATCACAGGTTCAAGTTTATCCTCAGCTATATAGTGTTTTCAAGGGCATCCTGGATGTATGAGATCCCGCTTCTGAATAAAGAAACTCATTCTGTTATCCAAGTGTCATGTTCTAAAAGAGTGCCAACAATGCAGCAGCCAAATTTGATGTTTCACCTATGCTTGATACATAGCTGAGAATGACTCTAAAGACTTGAGGAAGATATATATAGAGATATAGATATAGATATAGATATAGATATAGAGATAGAGATAGAGATAGAGATAGAGATAGAGATAGAGATAGAGATAGAGATATATAGATATATCTTTTGTTAGATAGTCAATACTATATCACACACATATGTATATGTATCTATACACACATATATATAAAATATACATATATATGTGTGTGTATATATATATATATACATATACATATATATTGATTTTATATATAATGATTGAGGTCAATAACACATGCCAAAATTAAAATGACATAGATGATGGGATAAACCTTATAGTGCTGAGGTCATATGCCATGATTCTTTTTAAAACCAATGTTCTTCCTTTAAAAAGACTGAAGTAGTCTAAAGAAGAAAAAAAAAAAAAAACTGGTTCCTTATTTCTTTGAACCAGACTTGAACCAGAGAAATCTACAAAGTCATGCTTTTAAAAAAGTTGGCTCAAAGCTCTGTGTTCACTCTAAGAACACCCACAAAATTGCTCAGGCCATCAGTCTGAAAGATGTCACTTTAAAGTAGGTATCCCGCCACATCACTGCCCCGTATCATAGTGGGGCTGGATGCATGCCATGTAGCCAAAAGCTATGCTTTAAACTGCATATGCTGGCCTCAGGAGTCATGGATGTAACTCTCCTAGCTATGGAACATACATAGGTCCTGGTATACAAACACCAGGAGTTGCTAACTGAGCACATGGTCATGACTGTGACCCAAGCCCCAGATGATACTGAGATGACTCAAAACAAATTATTTGATCCTAAACTAGAGAGCATGCTGTGCAGGAGAAAAAGATATGCCTGAAGAAAGTGAAGAAAGAAAATCTTCTAGTACAGGAATAAATTTAAAATAAAATTGATTAAATAAAAAGAAAACCATTTTCACCATCTAGTACAATTTATAGAACTCAGTAAATATTTGCTGAGAAATGAACGCATAAATGAATAAATGAGATAGTTTCCATAGGATATATATATATATATTTTTTTTTTTTTTTAATGAACTGCTGTCAGAGATTGTTGTATAGGAGGAAGTATTTTTATTTGGAAAAAAAAAAGGTGAGTCTCAATCAGCCACTCATGGATGAGGTCACTGTGGTGTCCCTGTAATGAAGAAACCTGAATTTCGGCTTTGAGAGGGGGTAAAATAACCCTCACATTATCAGTGAAATCTTCCAACCAGCAGCTTACACCACCATCATTTGGACTGCCACACTGACCTCCAAGCTTGTTATACAGTGAACAAGTTACTCTGAAACAAATGTTTCCAGAGACGGTGCTTAAAGCTTTCCTTTCCTAGCAAGGCATGGCTGCTTTAGAGCTAATGAATGCTCAGTATAAACTTGGAGGAGAGAAAAGAGACTCTGCTCTGCCTAAGTGGGTCAACAAGTGAGCCAGGGAGATGGATGGGCCGACCGTCCACATACTGCCTCGTATTCTTCAAAATAACCTTCCACGGATGCTGTGAAACCGGGGGCCAAGGAAATTTCATTACTATGTTTATTATTCTTTAGCACTTTTTTTTTCCCAAGCACCTAGCAACTACTATGATAAATGCCCTCAAATTTGAAAGGATAAATGTTGCAAACGTGTGAGCTGAATTCTCCCTATTTCTATATTCTGAGCTTAAATTATTCATTTACATTTTTTACTTTAAAAAAAAAATAAATAAGACTACAAAGAGGAGATACTTTAAAAAAAAATCACATTGCTGTACATTTTAAAAGCTTTTCAAGGAAAGAAGCCAAAAGGACCCTTCAGCAACAAATAATGGGATTATTAGATGATGGAATTAATATGCATCCACTGTTACTTATGAAACAAAGCGATATATCTAAGGAATGCAATTACAAGGAAGCGAGAGCATGCATATTAAAAGCATGCATATTAATGAGAAAGGAACCTCACCAAGTTATGTTAAATATATACCAGAATATCGTGGTGGGGGTTCTAGTCTTCAAAATTGTTCTCAGATATTGAGATCAATGGGTGGCTCTCAATTAAGTGCTGCATTTATAATGAAGGGGTGTTTAAATCATAGTGACAGTATAAACGTTCCATGAGACCCTGCTAATAAAACCGAGTCTAGTGCTCACTTGACGAGAGCTGGCGTGCTCTCCAGACCTACGTGCAGAACCATGAACATCTCAAACTCAAAGGACCCCTTCCACACTAATAACCAATTATACTCCAAATGACATTTTAAGCCTCACAATGATTTATTGTCTTCTTTACCACGGCAGCAGGCGCAAGCTTGTCAGTAATCACACAGCAGTTGCACAGGTGAAGCCCACCGCTGGGATGTGGGAAGAAAATACCAGCGCTTCTATTTCTGTATATTTATTAGGAAAGCCGCACATAAATTAGCTCGGGTGATATTTCACAAAGACACCACTGGCCCCTCCCATCTATAAACAAGACAGGAGATTCATATATGTGGAAGAAAATGGCAGGAGGCAAGAATGCAGTTCGTGGTCTACACAGCCACAGAAGGTGGGTTTGTTGACTCCGTGACTTAGTATTACCCAAACTAATCCCCCAAAAGAAAAAAGAAGAAGAAGAAGAAGAGGAGGAGGAGGAGGAGGAGGAGGAGGAGGAGGAGGAGGAGGAGGAGGAGGAGGAGGAGAAGGAGAAGGAGAAGGAGAAGGAGAAGGAGAAGGAGAAGGAGAAGGAGAAGGAGAAGGAGAAGGAGAAGGAGAAGGAGAAGGAGAAGGAGAAGGAGAAGGAGAAGAAGAAGAAGAAGAAGAAGAAGAAGAAGTCCTTACTAAAAACAAGCCAGCTTGTTATATAAGTTATCGGTGTGGAATAGTTAATGATTAGTAAATATGGGCAGAGTCAGTGATAAAGGCGTTACCTCTACTCCTATAGTGTGTTCTTGTTTGTTTAGTGGTAGTGGAGATTGATCATCACGGGGCCTCATATCGCTCTTCCACAGAGCGGCATCCCTCAACCCTACAGTGAGTTCTTTAGCACCCATGAAACGATCGTAACAAAAAGGCGCAACAAGAAAGAGTAATCTTACTAAGACACAAGTCTACATCCACCATCACGAGTGATAAAGATTACCTTGAGCACACGGACCGCCTTGAGATATTTTGTACTGACAGGATGTGGCACAGTTTGCCAGTCTTTTAAAAACGCTAACCTTATGTAACACTCTTCTTTATGTAAGCTGTACCACGCACAGGCTGTATTAGGTCAGTAATACACGTCGATAATTAGCAGTAAGCGAGTACCAGGCCTCATTACACAAGTTCTGCTGCCCTGTGTCCAGCCTTTACAACATCGTCTCCCGGAATGAGCCCTGAAGCTCATAAACCCTATGATGGCCAGCTCCTCAAAACTTTGGAGACCACTGAGAGTCTTCACTACCTTTGGGGCCATCAAGAACTCCTCTGAAGTTCCTGGGTTTTCTTCATCAGTGGGGCTTTGCCTTGTGTATCTGTTAATCTCACCATATCTTCCCAAATTCAGAATGCGTAACATTATGCCCTCTGGCAGGTTATTAAATCCTTCACGTTCCATTCCCTCCTAAATAGTTCCTTCAGCTTTGGCCCTAAGAACTCTTCTGCAGTCCCTTCAAACGATGGTTAATCTCTCCCCGGAGTTCTAAGGATTACCGTCTTGTCCTCATTATTCTAGGACATTTTTTACTCTCCCTCCAAATATCCAGAAAAACAACTCACGCCACCACTCTGAACTGCAATTAGCATCAGTCTTTTTAATGCCCGTAAGATTCTAATGATTGTCACCATTGTCTGTCCTTCCCAATTCCCAAGTCATCATGACTGAATCGCCCAATATTCTTGAGCTTCAGACTCTTAAACTCTTATCCTTCGGTAGGTGAACTCTCTAGCCATTTACGGTGGTCTAGAGCTGTCATTACAAGTAACCTGACCTCAACACCAAGAACCGCAAGCACCCAATTAGTAGACAGCTGTGTTACGTCTCTTCCCTCCAATCTCCGCCACCTTAGACAATTGGTAATAGACTCTGCATGTACTCTGCACGCCATACATAGCATCTTACAACTCATGCACATAGCACCGTGAATAAACTCAGCTCTTACCCGGCTTCTCTCTTACAACTACCCACGATCTCACTTGCTCTCCTCTGTGAGCTATCAATCACATTTTTCCGCTTTTTGGATCATTTCTATTGATATCAAATATCATATATGATGCTGTCTCTCCCAGAAGTTATTACATATCTGAAAATCCCAAGAGAACTGGGGGGGGGGGAATACAATAAAAAAAAAACAATATTTGAATATCCAAAAAGTCAATAGAGTGTATGTTACAAAGAAGGCAAGATTCTTTCTATATAAACTCTTATGTAATAGAAGACACCATTTATACTAGCAAAAAAAAAAAAAAAAAAGTAAGACATTCAAATAAGCTTAATAAGATCTGTCCAAGATCAATATGAATAAAACCCAATAACATAACAGGAAACACAGAAGAAAACTGAGAAAATGCAATTACATTGGCTGCAAAAATTCAATATAATAAATAAGTCAGTTCCCTTTAAGAGAATGGACAGATAGGACAGTATTATAGTAAAAAATACAGCTGATGGTTTAGAGGATATTTGTTTCCGATTTGATTATTTTCCTTTCGAACTAAAATAACTGCCCCAATGTCCATATACATGTAAACATGTGAGAACATAAAGAAAGCCTGTTTTAAAGAACAACAGAGGAGTGGGAGGCCAAGCCCCACTACTCCTGAAGCAAGAAAAGAAAGTAGCCAAGATGCACTTTTAGAAAACTTTTAGAAGTCTGAAACCTTGGGCTGAAGAGATGGCTAGGTGGTTAAGAGCACTTACTGCTCTCTAGAGGTCCTGAGTTCAATTCCCAGCAACCACATGGTGGCTCACAACCATCTGTAAAGGGATCTGATGCCCTCTTCTGGTGTATATGAAGACAATGACTATTTAAAAAAAAACTTTATTACTACTAAAAATGCACCTTTTGCTCCTCAAAAGGCATTGTCAAGGACTGAAAGAAAATATTTGAAAACGAAACTCCCTTAAGAGACTTAGAATGCTTCAAAAAATAAAAAATTTGATGCAATTGTATATGCATAGCTAAGTGATTAACGGGTACTTCACCAAAGACAGACATACAGCAAAACCAGAATGCATTTTTAAAAAAATGATTATAATCAGGAAGAGGAAATTACAATCAAGTTTAAATGTTTCTATGTCCCCATCAGAATGGCAGAACCCAGTCATCAGTGTGAGAACTAACACACGCATACTTGGGTGGTAATATAAGACGGTACAATTACTTGGACGAGCACTCTGGTTTTTTTTTTTTTTTTTTTTTTTTTTTTGAAAAGTTAACCATATATCCACAGCTTGACCCAGTTGTTTTACCTCTAGGATATTGGAGAAAATGTTTGATTTTTGTAGAAAAGAAATGTCAAATTGTAATCTAGGACAGTGAATTGACTCTAGCAAAGGTAAGGTCACCGGGGAATACCGAAGTGCAGCATAGATTTAGTCGTGTGCTATTTTTCTTTTCCTACTCAAGTATCTGTACATGTATGTTCACATAAGCTCTGCTGCGATAGCCAAAAACTAGAAATAACAATAAGTATGCATCAATATGGAGAAAGAGAAACAGTGTTATCCATATTATGGACTATTGCTTAACAATTTTAAAATGTTATTGATGTATGCACAAAGATGAATGCACTTCAAATGAGTGTACTACATTAAAGAAATCAGACAAAAGGGGATATACATTTCATGATTCTATATATAAATTTAACCTATATATACATTTACTGACATAAAGTAGGTAAAGTCATAGCCCAGGGAGAAAAGGCCAGAAACACGAGGAGGAAAAAAAGATGAGGACACATGGCCAGGAGAAAACACTGAGGAGCTCAGTACATCCATGTGTTGACCACGGTTGTAAACATGTCCACAACTCACCAAATCACACACAAAAAATACATGCCTTTATGACACACAGATTATACCTCAATAAGCATGTTTTGAGATGTCGGTAATTAAAACACTGGTGGTGTATAGAGACGGTGGCATCTGAGACCAGTTGGGGAACGTTTGAAAGCAAAGCCATGCTGCTGGGAGAGCTGGCTAGAACCAGTCAGGGATTAAACATCAGATCCACGTATCACACTTCAGCACTACAATCTGTACCGAACTGTGAGACGCATCCACGTGAAGATGCCTTTTTAATCTTGGTCTGAGGAAGGAATGAAAAAATTCTATGACTGAGCCAAAAACGAAGAAAAAAATGTAAGTCTGACTAAAATAAAAATATTCAGATGGTGAAAGAAAAAGATTCTATAAATAAACTCAAAGGACAAAGAACACGGCTGATGGAAGAGTAGCCGGGAGCAATGTTGAGAAGAATTAGCATCTCCTACATCTGAACCACGGGTGAAAACCAGAGAAAGGATCTACAGCAAATGGGCAAGCGACCAAAGGAGTCTGACACACATACAAACAGTATTTTATACACGCATACGTGTGCTTGGCCTTCTGATGAAAATGCACATTGATTTTTTTATGTCAGGGTCTCACATATCCCAGGCTGCCTTCAAACTCATTAAGTAATTAAATGTGACCTTGAGCTTGGGTCCTTCTGCCAAGTGCCGTGATTATAGACATGCACCACTATGCCCAGTGTATACAGGGCTGGGAATTGGGTCCAGTGCATATTGGGCAAGTTCTCTACCAAGTGAGCTATGTTCCCAGCCCTTAAAGCCGCGTTAAATATTATCCTCTGTCTATCAGTTTAGAAAGACAACAGACATTTAATGCCAATTGTCCTTGTCGATTATGAGACTATAAACCAGTAGATGGTGTTGGTAGGCACCTCAATAATATCTACACGTTATAAATCCATGTCCTTTTCAACCTTAAAGCTTCAGTCTATGGATAAAAGTCGCTCGGCTGAGAGATTGTGTGGGTAGATATATCTATATGTGGCAGAATATTAAAAGCAATTAAAATGTGTCCATGAAAGAGTGAGAACGGAGTTTGACAATCCGTGTAAGTGAATAGTGAGGAGCCGTTACAATACGGCACACGTTCTAAGGGATGGTCCTTGGGGTCATCTCCAGGTTGTCACAGCAAGACAAACAAGCTGCAGCAGAGTTATATAACTGTTACTTCCTATGAACTGATGGGTAAGAACATGTATTGATGTCTTCTTAGATGCACCAAGAGACTCTAGAAAATACCAAATAACTTTAAAAAATTAATGTATACAATCTAGTAAAATAAATGTCCATTTGTCATTCTATTCTTAGAAAACTCTATGTCTATGAGGTAGGTCGTTTGTTTTTACATTCAGCATGGTATCTGTGGTTCTCAAATATTTTCTAGCCATTGCCAGAACTCAGATAAATCTTACTTCTGAACAATTTTTGAGGCCATTGTCACAAACGAGTTCAAAGATTTCCTTACAGCTCTAGAAGAGGTCTGAACACAAGTGTTCTTTTAGTACAGATACTGATAGCTGTATGGTTTATTAATTGAGTGGTCTTTGTCACAGCATCTGATAATAACGATGCAGAAGCAGCCAAGTGGGTCGAGTAAGAGAACAGATATGCTGTGTTCTGCTCAAGTGGATGTCATAAAAACATAAAAACAGGATGGTAGCAGATTTGGTCTGAGAACTTAGAAGCCCTAATTCCTAATGTTATGTTTTTCTGATTTTCTTTTAACCTTAAAAGATATATAATTTGAATTTTAAAGGTTTAAATGAACAAATAAATAAGTAAGTAAGTAAGTAAGTAACATAAATCTGTTCCAATTTTTCCAAAGGAATCAAGTTTTACTTTCGAGCTGGGACCTGAAGGAGGGAAGAGAACAGTCTGGGGGTAAGGCGCTACCCAAGGAGAGGCATGCATCAGGAGGCAACAAACAAGACAAGCTGACTTGGGGGTGGGAGGGAATATTTTAAGATTGACTTGAAAGTAATTTTAGGGCTGCTGAGATAGTTTAGTGCTTGCCACCGAACCATCGAGGACCAGAGTTCAGCATCCAGAACCCAAGTAAAAGCAGGGCAGACACAGCAGAACTGAGGAGGCAGAGACAGTTTCCTAAGACCAGGGAAACTGTAAGCTTTGTTCTGAGAGTGACAGAGAGAGAGAGAGAGAGAGAGAGAGAGAGAGAGAGAGAGAGAGAGA
>JANHMN010000019.1:39383708-39391208 GCA_030674055.1 Rhabdomys pumilio
AATTTCATTTTTCTTAACAGCTGAATAACATTCTATTCTGTAAATATAGTGCATTTTCAGTATCCAGTCATCATCTGATGGACAACGAGGATGTACTCAACCTCTGGCTATTATGAACAGAGCGGCAGTGAACATGGAGAAGCAGTTATCTCTGTAGTAGGATGTGGAGCCCTTTGGATATATGCCCAGGTGTGGGTAGAGCTGGATCTTGAGGTAGATCTAGTTCCTCCTTCCTAAAGGACAGCCACCCTTTTCCACAGTGGCTGTACCAGTTAGAACTTCCACCAGCAATGAATAAGTGTTCCTCTTTACCCACATCCTTGCCGGCATGAGCTGTCATTTGTCATATGATCTTGGCCATTCTAACTGGGGTAAGATGAAATCTCAAAATAGTCTTGATTTGTATTTCTCTGGCAGCAAAGGATGTTGAACGTTTCCTTAAGTGTTTCTTGGCTATTTGTGTGTCATCTTTTGAGAACTCTTTGCTTACTTCTGTACCCCAGTTTTAACTGGGATTATTTGTTTTCTGGATGTCCTTTGTGGGGGGTTGACTTCTTCCCTTTCCTATTTGTATCCCTTGGATCCATTGTCTTGTTGCTCCAGCTAAGACTTCCAGTACTGCTATAGTGAATAGGTGTGGAGAGAGTGGAAAGTCTTTGAGTTTCTCTCCATTAGGCGGATGTTGGCTGTGGGCTTGCGGTAAGTTACCTTTATTGTGGTGAGTTATGTCCCTTGTAGCCCTAGTTGCTCCAGCCCTTTTATAATGAAAGAATGTTGGATGCTGTCAAAGGTCTTTTCTGCATCTAGTGAAATGATCGTGTGGCATTTGTCTTTGTCTGTTTAGATCATCTATTCTGTTTATTAATATGTTGACCCATCTCTACATTTATTCTTCTTTGAAGGTCTAATAGAATTCTGTACTGAATCCACCTGGCCCTGGGCTTCTTTATTTTGGGGATGGAAGACTTTTAAATACTGCTTCTATTTCACCAGAAGCTATGGGCCTGCTTAAATTGCTTAATTTGATTTTTTTTTTAAGTAAAAGATAGATAGATGGATAGATAGATAGATAGATAGATAGATAGATAGATAGATAGATAGATAGATAGATATCATATGTTTCTTTGGGTTTTCCAGTTTGGTGATCAATTTTTAAAGTATATCCTTATGAGTCTTGAGATTTCCTTGGTGTCCACTGTAATGCATCCCTTCCCATCTCTGATTTAATTAAGTTTAGATCTTTTCTTTATATCTTTTAGTTAACTTGGCTAAAAGTTTGTCAATCTTGTTGATTTTCTCAAAGAGTCAACTCTTTGTTGTATTAATTCTTTGTATTGTTTTGGTTGCTGTTGTTCCTTTCTTTCTCCCTTTCTTTCTTTCTTTCTCTCAGTTTCATTGATTTTGGTCCTGAGTTTGATTATTCCATCTGCTCCTCTCAGATGTTATGTACTGCTGTTGTTCTAGAGCTTTCAGGTGTGCCACTAAGCTCTATGTGATCTAATATAAGATTTAATATGAGATCATGCCGATTTTTTGAGGTAGGCCCCTACTGCTATGAATTCTACCCTTAGAAAGTGTCTGCAATAATCTCATCCAGTCCTAAAGAGCTTTTAATTTTCTTTTTGATTTATGTCTTGACACATCTTCATTCAGTAGTGAGTTGTTCAGTGTCCATGAGTCTGTGTACTTCCAGTTGTTTCTGTTCTTGATATCAAATCAGTGGTGGTCAGACAGAATACAGGGTGCTACTGCGACTTTCTTCTACCTCTGGCCTTGTATCCAACTAGGTGGTCAATTTTGGAGAAAGTTCCATGAACCACTGAGAAGAAAGTATATTCTCTTGGGTTTTGGTTAAATGTTTTGTGGATGTTTTTTTTTCAGATCCATCTGATTGACATTATTTAGCTCCAGCACTTCTCTGCTTGCTGTTTTCCAAATGGCCTTGTCTACTGGCAAGAGTGGGATGTGGAGGTCGTCACTGTCATTGTGTGAGAGGGTCAGTGTGTGACTTTAGATCCAGTAGTGTTTCCTTTATGAACTTGTTCCTTTGCGTCTGTCCCTGCTGCCATGCCTTCACTGTGCCATCAAGGACTCTAAAACCATAACCCCAATTAAATGTTTTCTTTGATTTAAAAAATACTAAAGTTACTACTTATATACCTTAAAACTTGAAAAGGAGTTTCTTGATTGATTAAGGCAGTACAATGAACCTTGGTAGTAAGATGTTTTCATTTTGAAAAAAAAAAAAAACTTAAAACATGCTACTAAATGCTACTCCTCTATACAATAGATGCAACCATATGCTCACACGCCCAGTTTCAACATTCAAGGGATAAAGTTATCAAGTTATATGTGTGCGGTCTTCAGAATTCTCCCTACACACATGCACACACATAGATACCACCCACTAAACGTAGACTCATTCAGAGTTGAGAAACACCCAGCCCTCTTCCATTGCACGGGCTGTAACTACTGGAGCAACAGGAATTTAAAACAGGTCATTGACGGTAGGTTTATCTAGTTAATAAAACTTGGAGCAGAGGGGAAAAGGGAAGAGATTAAGGAGCCTGAATGGCCTGGAAGGAGCAAGAGCTTCCCAGATGGAATGATACAGGAAAGCACGTGAGAAAACTTAACTGTGTGCAATTGTTTCCCTTTGGCTATTTGATAAGAAAGAATAGTAGAGATTTTACTTCCCTTTAAACTCTTGATTCCGTGCTGCTGTAAATCCTACTGCAACAGGGCCATGAGGGGGGTCAGCTTTATGCTACATATATTCTAATAACTTGGTATAGAATAATGACATCCCAGGGCCACCTGCGGTTCCAGCCATCTGTGCACTGTCTCGCGGTGGACAAGAAGAGATTTCTCCATCTGTCTGGACTTTGCTTATATAAGAGGGGACTAATATTTTTGAAAACCCTAAAAGGTGTCTTTCAGAAACTATATGTGAGTGTGTGTGTGTGTGTGTGTGTGTGTGTGTGTGTGTGTAAACTTGAGCCCCAAAATAGTTCTCACTAAACAATTTCGAGGGCTCCAAAAACTCTAGAGATTCAGACCCTCTTGGTGAGCACACACTGATTATAGTGGCCTCTGGTCTTTTTTGTGAGTCTGACAGAATAAAGGTTCATTGTTACCATTTTATTTTAAGTGTGTGTGTGTGTTTGGCAACTCCAATTAAGGAAGAAGAAAGCGCAAATGAGCCAAAGGCTCCCGCTCCTCTTTTTCCCTCACTTCATTCTCCTAAACCCAAAACAGCAAGAGAAGCCCATGCACCCTGGGCTCAATGTAGCAGTGGCACCCAGCAAGGCAGGGACCATCATCTACAAAAAGCATTTGCAGCAAATGTGGTACCTGACCCCTTCCAGGAACCGTACCTGAGGGATTTTCGAATGTTCCTAAGGAGTGTTGGAGGGCTGTAGAGGTCACAGGCACACAAGCAGAAAGCACTTGGCAGGACTTTGCCAGGAGCCCCGAAGCACTGAAGGTGAAGAGAGGGGCTTAAGTTGCCCCGAAGAAGGGAAACAGTATCACGTGACTTCTCGGGTCTCTGTATTGATTTGAGGATGCCTACTTGAAACACAAAGCAAGGCACTAGGAAACTTGGTGTGCAATTACAATTAACTTCCAAGACAATTTTCTAGTCCAAGTGCCGAATAATGTTCAACTTGATTTGGAATCTCTGCATTGCAACACAGCAGGGAGGGATCTTGTAAAAAAAAAAAAGTGTGCAGCAGATAAGCATGGCAGGGTTCTTTATTTTCATGAACATAGAATTTCATCCTTCTCACTTCTGTTCTTCTGTTCTTAACGAGTTGGAATTCTTCCAAGTAGAAATCTTCCCTTTCTTCCACTTCCCCTTCCCTTTCCTTTTCCCCTCTCCTCCCCTTCCCTTTCCTTTTCCCCTCTCCTCCCTTTCCCTTTCCTTTTCCCCTCTCCTCCCCTTCCCTTTCCTTTTCCTCTCCTCTTCCCTTCTCCTTCCTCTTCCCCTTCCCTTCTCTTTCCTCTTCCCTTCCCCTTCCCTTTCCTTTCACCTTCCCCTTCCCATTACAACCCTCCACTTTGTTTAACAAAATATTTTTAAAACACTTTATTAATTTCATTGGAATTTCATACAATGTATTCTAATCCTATCCTCCCCTAACTCCTCCCCTAACTCCTCCCCCAACTCCTCCCCTAACTCCTTCCACCTCTAGCTCCCTACTCACCACTCAAGTTCATGTCCTCTTCTTTTTAAATAGCTCCTCAGTTACGAATGGGGGCTCACCCCTTCCCACTTGATGCCAGAATGTACTGGTTTTATCCTACACAGGAACTGTACATTCAATCACAGGTGCCCTGAGCTTATAGCGTAGTGGTCCTATCATGTCCAGCAGATAGGCAAATCTTCTTAAATGGGTGGAAACCATATGTGTACTTTATCCCTGATGACTTCCATATATGTTTTAAGAACTATGGTGTCAGATAAAACATGAGAAGTCTCCTTTACCAATGACTTGACTTCCAAGAACAAGAGAGGCAGGAGAGTGGCATCTGTCACTTAATGCTACATGGCTGATAGCAGTTACATTAAGGAACCCAGCCACAGGCATGAACATGAGTCCCTTGGAAGGTTAATCTCAAAGCAAAACATCAGTCCCCTGTGTGTATGTCGATGTGTGTATGTGTGTGTATACATGTTTATGTGCACGTGTGTATGTCTGCATATGTATGCACATGTGTGTGCATGTGTGTGCACACATGTGTGTGTTCACTTACATGAGATCAAAAGCATGGAAAGCACATCTAATTCTCACAGAATTACTCATTCACATCTCACTGCTAAGTCTCCACTCTGCCTGTTCTCCTCTAAACTCCCCAAAGTCTTGACCTGCAGCAGAAAACCCATTGGCTAGATCAGCATGGGAGGTGGGAACTACTCTCAGCCACTCACGCCTATGTATTAATGACAGAAAACTATTTCATGAAATGGAATATCACATGGAAACCTGAAAAGGGCACACTTGTTTTGAAATAGACCCTAGAATTCTCAGAACTATGTAGGTACCAGGCAGAGTTACCTCTTCTGCAAGCTAAGGGTAGAGTTTCAAACTCTTATAATGTTCGTTTGTGCTCGGTGCTAAGGTTATCAGATCCAGTATGACCCATTCAGATGCTCCATTAAATACCAACATTAGATTAAGAATCTCGGGGCTGGAGAGATGGCTCAGCGGTTAAGAGCACCAACTGCTCTTCCAGAGGTCCTAAGTTCAATTTCCAGCAACCACATGGTGGCTCACAACCATCTGTAATGGGATCTGATGCCCTCTTCTGGTGTATCTAAAGGCAGTTAAGGAAGGAAGGAAGGAAGGAAGGAAGGAAGGAAGGAAGGAAGGAAGGAAGGAAGGAAAGAAGGAAGGAAAGAAAGAATGAATCTCTCCCTGAGTTAGTTATATAGGAGCCTGGCAAATAATTTAAATAAAGACACAGAGAGGAAACATCAAGTATTCATTTAAGAGTTGTTATACAATGACTGTATCTGTTCACTTCATTTCTAGAGAAAGCCTGTCCCCTGATCCAATAGTTTTTGGGGTTTTGTTTTGTTTTGTTTTGTTTTGTTTTGTTTTGTTTTGTTTTGTTTTGTGGCACTTGTTTTTATTGCACTGTTCAAAGACGACCTTTCATTCTCAGCAGGCTCATAGCAGGCAAAGAAATGATGAACTGAAAAGCTACCATAAGGATGCTAGTCAGGACTCGATAAAATCTGGCTTGTGTACCCAAGCATGGTGCAAACATGATCTCCTGCTGTTAGGTATTGACCATCACCAACACGGAGCATTTCCAACACCACATCAGAAGGCCAGTGTTTACTCTCGTAGATTTCCCTGCATCTAAATTATATCTACACATATGTGCTTCAGAACCAAGTAGGTGTTGCAGCTTGACCCTCACCCTGAGGAAAAGAAAATCATGGCAGTTTCTCAAGAGTTCTACCTAAATTTTGTTCAGGAAAAAAAAAGTATGATCAAATGGATTTTCATCTCTGAAACAAATTCTAGGGCATGAAAGATGGCTAGCCAGGTCATGGCATTTGATTTGCCATGCAAGCCTGACAAACTGAGTTCAATTCCAGAATCCAGATACATAGATACATAGATACATAGGTACATAGGTACATAGGTACATAGATAGATATTCAATGGTGGATATCTATAGTACCAGCACTCATGTAGTGAGATAGGAGGCAGAGACAAAAAAAATACACCAGAATCTTGCCAGTCTGTTAGCCTAGAGCATGCTGCACAGAGTCAAAACAATGTCAATAAATAAGTAAATAAATAAATAAATACCCTGCCTTTACAGCATGCATATCCATAAACAATTCTCCAAAGCTGTCCCCTGACCTCCATATGAACACCCTGACACACACAAACCCACATTCGTACATAACACATACATACATGTACATTTCACGTATATGCACACTACAATTTAAAAAAAAAAGAAAGAAAGTTTAGAAACAAACCTAACTCTTAGCTATGGACTAATGATGCTTAAAGGAATTGCTTTTGCAACCTGACCACCAGATGAGACATTGCTCCTAGGCTACAGCACACAGAGAAGCTGATAAGAAAAACGTAAGAAACTCGAGGTTAAGAAAAGAAATGTTAATAAACGCTGCAGGAAGAAACCATTTATAATTATTTTCTCCTCCACATAATTTAAAACTGTGGACCCGGAGCCAAATGATGGCAGGGGACAAACCTCCTACCAAGCAAGAATTGAGATAACCAGTTCTAATATAAGCAACACAGAACTAATTATTCTCATGAATTTCCTTCACCGTGTTAATACAAAACAATGCCTCCATGCTGACAGCAGCAGACAGGGAAGTGGTAGGAAATTTAGATCCAGCACTTTCCTTCAACTTAGTGCCGTGATGTGCTATTCTATGTCAGGAAAGTTCAAAGAGAGCCACAAAGAACAGCAGTGGGAAAACTTTCCTTGGTTTGAATAGCAGGATGTGTTCTCAGACGTTGCCCCAGTAACGCACACTGTAGATGATAGAAATGTACACCAATAGCTATGATGTTTGAACTTTTCCGTTAACCTCATTATCTGACTTAATCGTCCAAAAATCTGTGCAGATAAGATCATTTCCTCATTTTAAGAACAAAAAAATAAAGGCTTTTCAGGTGACTTTTGAGGTGATAAACACTTTACTAGCAGGATTTTCTCTCTGTCTTGGAGTTCTGCCCATGCATAAAGCTGTCTGCGTACAAACATGCCTATATGTAGACACAGGTATATAGACTATCATGAAGTATAACAGTAAATGTTAATTTAACATTTGATAATAGTACTTCAAATGTGCCTTTAGAAAATGAAATCAGAATATATTTTTAAAGAGGGTTGTATTCTTGAAAGTCGCTAACAGAGGACTTCTGGTTAAGACGGAGAGGTTGCCTGTGTATGAGAGAGTCAGGGAGTGTTGGGATAGGATAAAATAGATAACACCTC
>JANHMN010000019.1:39396208-39424921 GCA_030674055.1 Rhabdomys pumilio
AAGCAATTGATGAAATTCACATATATATTTGTGCTATTTGGATGTTGTTTTCAACTTGGCATTAGCCAGGTCGAGCCAGAAGAGAGACCCTCATTAAGAAAATGCCTCTACCAGATTGGCCTGTAGGCAAGTCTATGGAGTGTTTTCTTTATTCATGACTGATTTGGGAGGGCCCAGTATGATGCTGTAGGCAGTGCCACCCTTGGGCAAGTACTACTTGCTTATATGAGGAAAGAAGCTTGAGCAAGCCATGAGACACGATCTAATAAGCAGCATTCCTCCATGGTCTCTGTTCAGCTCCTGCTCCCAGGACTTGAGTTTGAATCACCAATACCCACATATAAAGCCAGATGTGGCTGCATGTGTTTGTAACCCATGCATTATGGAGGTTGGAAACTGGAGGATTTGCTGGGGCTTGCTGATTGTCAGCATAGCTCCAGAAGAGACCCTTCTTAAGGGATAAGGCAGAGATTGACAGAATATGGCATCCAATGCCCACTTTTGGTCTCCATAATTGTGGCGACCACACCCACAAGCATGCATAGCTACTTGTACATTTATGTGTGTGTACCTGTGCACACACACACACACACACACACACACAGACTCATTCATACAGATACACACACACACACACTGACACACAGCTCAGAAATAACTGATTGAAATGTGCATCTCATTTTCCACTTGGCATATATCTAAAGTTCAAGCAGCTCTTTCTAAATCCTCTTGTAGAAAGTTAAGTTCCAGTTAGGAAAGATAAATACTTTCTTTTAAAACTGGGCCTCTAAAGTGATAAGTATGTGCCAAGTGACTTTTTATGCAGTCAGCTCTCATAAACAGTCCACTACTTTTTCCACCTTTCCCCATGTTTTCTCCTGACGGTGGGATCGGTGGGAACAGACAACACCGAGCCTGCTTTTAGACACTTCATATTACAGTAAACATTGTCAGCAGGCATTCACCTCCTCCGGTCCTCTTCAACAAAAGATTCTTAAATAAAAAAAAAAAAAGTTAACAGACTTTCAATTCAATTCTCTTTGCCATTACGACAAAGTAACATTGATGAGTAAATAAAGGCCGTGGGACAGGAAAACTAAACGGGAAGTGTACGGTTATCTTTCCCTTCATTTTGAAATGTATAGGGTGGTTTTGTTTCTTCAACGGACAAGAGGAATAAATTTTTCAATTAAAAAAATAGGTTGTAAATGAAGAGAAATTCAAAGCAATTCCACTAAAATCGGAAAGATTTTATCTCTCCATACCTATTCAATAGAGTATTTAATATTCTACATACCTTCATATTCTTCTACATGCAGTCATCAATTTGACTAACACCATTGGTTAGAAATTGTGTCTTTCCATACCACTCTCTCCAATAGAGTACTTGAAGTCTTAGCTGGGGCAGTAAGACAAGGATAACAAACCGATATAAATTGGAAAGGAAGAAGTTGGACTGTGTTTATTTGCAGATGATACAATAGTATGCATACACGACCTGGAAAATTCTACCTGGAAACTCCTGCAGCCATTAAACACTGTGAGTGGAGTAGCTGGATACAAAACTAACCACACGAATCAGAAACCTTTCTATATGGAAATGAAAAAAAGACTTAGAAAGAAATCACAGAAACACCACCTTTCACACCAAACCTCAAATAATATAAAATATCTTGGGGTAACTCTAACCAAGCAAGTAAAAGATCTGTATAGTAGACACATTAAGATATTAAAGAAATGAAAGAAGATATCCTAAAGTGGAAATATATCTCTCCCATGATGATGGGTTGTTAGGACTGTTTTCAAACAAACAAACAAAAATGGCCATCCTACCAAAAGCAATCAATAGACAGATATGGTGCAATCCTATCAAGATTCCAATACAATTCTTTACAGATTTTGAAAAGATAGTTTTCAGCTTCACATGGATACACACACACACATACACACACACACACACACAAACCCACGATAGCTAAAATACTCCTGAGTGATAATAGAACTGCTAGAGGCATCATCATTCTAAATTTCGAATTGTACCTGAGAGCTATAGTAATAAAAGCAATATGGTATTGACAGAAAAACAGGCATGTTGGTCAATGGAACCAGATTGAAGGCCCAGACCTAAGCCCACATACTTATAGACATATGATTTTGATAAAGAAGCCAGAAATTCACACTGGAAAAAAAAGACACAATTTTTAACTAACGGTGTTGGCCAAACTGATGGCTGCATGTAGAAAAATGTAAACAGAGTCATATTGGTCACCCTGCAGAAAACCCAGCTCCAAACGCACCAAAGACCTTAACGTAAAACCAAATACACTGAACCTGATAGGAAGAGAAAGTGGGAAATAACCTTAAACTAATTGGCACAGGGAAACACTTTCTGATCAGAACAGGCACTAAGATTAATAATAATAATAATAATAATAATAATAATAATAATAATAATAATAAATAGGACCTCATGAAACCAAAAAGCTTTGGTACAGCATAGAACACTGTCATTCAGACAACGTGGCAGTCTACAGAATGGAAAAAGGGTTTTATCAACTACATATCTGATAGAGGGCTAATATCTGAAATATAAAAGAAAAATGCTCATAAAACTAGATATCAAGTAACCAAATAACCCAATTTAAAAATGGGATACAACGCTAAACAGAGAATTCTCAAAACAGGAAACTCAAATGGCTGAGAAAACAAAACATGCTCAATATCTAATCATTAGGAAAATACAAATTAAAACCACTTTGAGATTTCACCTTATACCAAAGAGAGTAGCTAAGTTCAGTAAAAACAAGTGACAGCCCACGCTGGCAAGAATATGTAGGAAAGGAAACACTGTCCATTGCCGCTAGGAATACAAACTTGTATAGTCAGAATGAAAATCAGTATGGCAGTTCCTCAAGAAGATGGAAATCAATCTACCTCAAGATCCAGCTATGCTTCTCTTGGGCATATACTCAAAGGATGCTTCATCCTTACTACAGAGACTCTTGCTGCTGTATTCATAACAGCCTGAAACTGGAAACAACTTACATGTTCCTTACATGTAGATGAAAGGATAAAGAAAAATATGGTACGCTTACACCAAAAAGTAATACTCAACCATGTATAAAACTTGAAATTGTGAAACTTGCAAATGGATATAACTAGACGAAAAGCATCCTGAATGAGGTACCCCAGACTCAGAAAGACAAATGAGATGTGTATTTGCTTGTATGTAGATATTAGCTGTTAAGTCAATGTCCACTAATCTACAATACAAAAAACCACAGAGGGTGAGTATAGAGTACGGGACTTGAGGAGACAGGTAGATCCCTCTAGAAAGCACTTAGGGATGTTTGGGGAACTAGAAAAGAGAGGGGTGAGAGAGGGAGGAGGGAGAAGGACAGAGGGAATACCAAGAGCCATTTGAGGAATAGTATGGAAATCTAATACAGTATAAGGTTCCTAAACTTTTTACATATATGAAGAGAATCTAAATGAAATTGCTAAATAATAAGGGAAGACAGAACCCCAACTAGACATCTATTATCACTAAATAAAGCTTCCGGTACCAGGATTGGGTTGCATCTGATTGATTTGTTGTCAAAAGGGGGTCTCGTGGGAACCCCCAAACCACCCAGGCTGTTGCTGAAGGCTGTAGGTTGCTCCTCACAAGACCCCTGGCTGAAGACAATGTCCACACAACTCCACTGAACATGATGTAGTTGGACTTGGTAGGTTGACTTGGTGCCTACATAGAGCCTTCACCCCTACAAGCTAGTGACTCTGATATAGAAAATACTCTGAATGCTACACAAGGAGGAACGTAAACACCAACCCAGCCACAAATTCTGATCTACAATGGCGTTCTGCAAAATAGATTACCGCGGTGGTTGAACAAACACTGTGGGAATAACCAACCAATATAAGATTTGACTTAAGGTCCACTCCTAGAGATAGAACCCATACCCAGCACTGCTAGCATGACCAAGAACCTGAGATTAGACCCTGGGACCCAGAGTAAAATCAAGTACTACTGCTCTAAAAAATAAAAATATACTCTTAATGACATTCTGCTATACTAATAGAATGGTGCTTTGCTTCCTCATCCTCAGAGAAGCTTCCTCTTGAATCAGATGACCCACAGTGAGACATTATGCAGAGAGTGAAAGACCATGGAACACTCAGCCTTGACCAAACAGGTTGTCTCCATCAGTTCCCTACTCTAAGGGCTCAGGGAACCCTGTGAAAGAGGTTGAAAGAGTGTTCTTTGTGTAGATATTATGGCTTCCAGTTTAGTGTTTTATGGGATTCCTGAGTGTGTGAACAATTGGGTCTCTGCATCTATGTCTGTTTTCTTGTGCTTTTTCTCGAGTTTTTTTTTCCTTCTATTTATTTGTTTTCTCCTATTCTAATGGACTGGTTTTTGTTGTCGTATCAGGTCACAGCGTATCATATCATATTGTATTGTATCATCATACCATCATCTCTCAAAAGCCTGTTTATTTTCTGAGAGACAGGAAAGAGGTGGATCCCATTGGGAAAGGAAGTGAAGAGGAACTGGAAAGAGTCAAAGAAGGGGAAAAACCATCATCAGGATAATGAGTGAGGAAAGAACATCTATTTTCAATAAAAGAAAAAATAGGTCGAGGGTGTGGAATGAGGCAGTGGGTGTGCTGGCTGGTTTTGTGTGTCACCTTGACGTAAGCTAGAGTCATCAGAGAGGAAAGAGCCTCAGTTGAGGAAAATGCTTCCATGAGGTCCAGCTGTAAGATATTTTCTCAATTAGTGATCAGTGAAGGAAGGCCCAGACTATTTTGAGTGGTCCCATCCCTGGGCTGGTGGTCCTGGGTTCTATAAGAAAGAAAGCTAAGCAAGCCATAATGAGCAAGCCAGTAAGCAGCATCCCTCCATGGCCTCTGCATCAGCTCCTGCCTCCGGGTCCTGCTCTGTTTCAGTTCCTGTCCTGACTTTCTTTGGTGATGAAACAGCAACGTGGAAGTGTAAGCTGAATAAATCTTTCCCTCCCCAACTTGCTTCTTAATTATGGTGTCCTGTTGCAGCAATAGAAGTCTTAACGAAGACAGTGGATAAAATGTGCTTGCCATGCAATTATGAGGACCTGAGTTAGAATTCCTCTGACCTCCACACATACATATGCCATGCATGTGACACACTCACGCAAAAATGTGCACATACACATCACACAGACAGATAGGTGGACAGACAGACAGACAGACAGACAGAGAAAGAGAGATGAAAAAGATTAAATAAGCCAGTTCTTTATTCTTACACAATAGTTTTATAATGCCTCTTTTATCAGTACTATAAGCATAACCGAAGAACTCTGATTATATAGGAGGTGCTAAGAGTCATAAGGGACCATAGGAGGATTCACAAATACTTTTCTAAACTTTGAGACAACCAATCTCTAAATATCATTTCTGTGACAGAAAAAGATAATCGTTTTTGTGCTTACTAATACCCTTTCTATACTTTACATGACTCTAGAAGCCAGTATTTCTATAACTACTCTCATCTATTAAATTCTAAGTTCCGTGGAAGTCATTGTGTTTGATGGTATTACTGATTTTTGTTATTCATACAGGCCTGCTCCGAAGTCTTCCTCAATAAATGTCAAATGAATAAATCAATTCTAGCAACTTGCTCAGTCCTCTTAAAAATAATCAAGAAGACTTTTGTTGAGTCCAAGTTTATTTAGTCCCAACTACTTCTTACATTGAGCCTTAAAACACCAAAGAACACAATTAAAAAACACTACAAGATGAAAAAAAAGTCTTCCATGCTCCTGAATTGGTCAGATTAACGTTGTAAAAATAGCCATCCTACCAAAATTGTCTTTCAGATTCAGTGCAGTATCAATCGAAACTCAGTGCCATCCTACACGGAAATAGAAATGTATAAAACCAGTCTTAAAATTCATATGAAACCACAAATGACTGTGAGCATCCAAAGCAGTGCTGAATAACACTGGGAATAACCGAATAACACTGGGAGTTCTCACAGGCCCCTAAGTGCAATTCGTACAATAGAGCCAGAGTAATAAAAACAGGATGGGACTGGCTGGCAGGAAGACAGACACGTAAGTCAGTGGGACAGAATAGTCACCCTGGATATAAGTCCACGCAACTATGACTACCTGGCTTTTACAAAGACACCAAGGATACTCATTAGAAAGAAAAAGGTAGGACCTTCAACAAACAGGTTTTAAAAACTAAGTATCAACATGTAGCACATGAAAGTTGATCTTTCTCACGCTATGCAAAAGTCAACTCCAGACAGATCAAGAACCTCAGTGTAAGACCTGTTTCAGCCCCTTGAGATCTGCGATTACTGGCGTGAGCCACCATACTCAGCTCCTGTGAGTCTTCTGAGAGAAAAATTATAGCTAAATTTTTATGGCTAGTATGACTGCTAGGAGTTGCATGACAAGCCTCTTCTAATTCGGGGATTTGGCAGTGAGGACATTCACATCTGCAGCATCTCTGCCTTTGATGTAAGAATCCTCAGGGTGCTTCCACTTGCTCTGTCATGAGAAGAGTGACAAAGGACCATGTGCTACTCACAGCTGAGCCTCTGTGGCTGCAGGTCACTATTCTGATGGAGAAGGGAGAGAGGAAGGATGACTGTTTTCCTTGCCCTAAGTGGAAATGACTGTTCTTGGTCCTTGCCAGTCACAACTCAACTTTCCTCCCATATCATGTGCTCACAGGGCAAGTTCCTGCCCTGTCTTTGAAGAAAGCATAATTTGAAGGGCTCATATATTGTAGGGATCTAGGCAGGAAATCTGTGGGCAATGTGTACCGTCCTACGTGACAGAGAACCACTGTTTCTGAAAAGGGCTGTCAGGCCAGGGATGTTAATTTGTTAAGAGCTGCGATGCCCTGCTCATTGATGGAGGTGCTTCATGCCAAACCTAAGAAAGAAAAACATGAGTGTGACCATGTGGGGGACGTCATTCTAAGACCAGCAAGAAGTCCCACGGGGACAGAGCACAGAAGAAATTGGGAGCGAGCAGAAGACTGAAGGAGCTAAGAGGGTTTGTGGCCCCATGAGGAGAACAACAATACCAACCAACCAGAGCTCCCAGGGTCTAAACCACCAGACTGGGAGCACATAGAGAGGGACTCGTGGCTCCAGTTTTATATGTAGGGGAGAATGGTCTTGTTTGGCATAGGTGGGAGAGGAGATCATTGGTCCTGTGAAGGCTGGATGCCCCAATTTCCTCGGGGAAATCCGAGGGCAAGCGGGAAGGTAGGAGTGGGTGGGTGGGTAGGGGCACATCCTCATGGAAGCAGGAGGAGGGGGATGGGATGGGGGTTTCTAGGTGGGGAAAAAATAAGGAAAGGGGATAACATCTGAAATGTAAATAAAATATCCAATAAAAAAAAAAGAATGGAAAAAAATCTCCAACAGTAAGAGACTGTTAATGGCTTTGCCTTATTGGCAAGGTGGATCTAGTATTTCTCAAAGCAAAGCAGGAAGAGAGCAAGTATGCTTGATGACGATGACCGTTATTAGGATAATGATGATGTTGATTGATGATGATGATGATGATGATGATGATGATGATGATGGTGGTGGTGGTGGTGGTGGTGGTGATGATGATAGCAAGACACAAGATGAATACTAAGAGAAAACGAGATGATTTACCTGCAGAAGGTGCTGTGGCCTAAAAGACTGACTGAGTGTGGTAGGCTGGACCGTAGAATTTTCAAACATGTGAGAGAGCACAGCAGCCCAGCTGTGTCCAGATAAGACTGAAAAACCCTTTTGCAGCAGCATTTCAATTTCCTTGACCAGTCTATTTATCGATTAACAATAAGATAGTAAATGTATTTATTGATATTGGAGTGCCACACGGACATCTGCTAGAAACAAAAGTCACTTGACTTGGGAAATCCAGAGAGATCTACAAGTGCTATGCTAAGCATGTATGGAAATTAAAAAACAAACAAACAAACCAACAGAAACAAAGGCACACTGCTGTTAAGTTTGATTATAAAAATAACAGGAAGAGGAAAATGAATGTTGGTCTGGAAAGCGGAGATATCAGATATTGTTTTTTTTTAAAAATGCCCAGGGAGTCTTAACTGACAGATGAACAGTCACCAAAGATAACACGATGGGAATTTAATGTAATGTTTCATTTGTGGGATATATTGGTTTTATTGTTTTCCAATATCAGTGGAGTCTGCCGAGCCTCTGTAATTTTATTGAGCTGTCAAGGCCAGAGAAAAGACCACTCTGAAACTCCCACTATGGCAAAGACAATCGCTGCAGCTCCAAGTTATCTGAAGCACTTGAAGCGTCTTCCCTTATCTTACAGATCGTGATAACCAGGAAGAACAATGGTCGGACCCATTTGGAAATCTGTTTGAGCGCTTGTTTGTTCTCTTAAATTGTCAGAATTGTCTAAAACTTGTTTTTCAAGACGGCTTGCGAATGCAAAGAAGCAGACTCAGAAATGCAGATTTAGCGGAAGAGAACATTGATTTTAAGCTGTCTGAAATAAGAACAATAGTAGCTGATGTTTCCAGATTAACTGATGAGAAAGCCATAAGCTTATTAATAAGCTTAATAATAATAACAACAACAACAACAAATGTTGAGTGGTGAGCAGAGCTAAATGGAAAGACAATTTTTCAGCGGTTCACGTGGCTGAAACTTAAGGGAGTGAGAAGTCTTTTTCAAAGGGAGAAACTTCTCTGACAAAATGAAAGACTTCAGAAGCTGAAGACTACGTGGCTTTTGTTATTAAACCGATAATAAATTCCTTTGTAATGTAATCAACACATGCGGGAACTGCCACTGCGTGGGTAATGAGTAAGCAAGAACGAGGTGCCTAAGAGTTTCGTTTTGAGATCTGAGTCTTAGAAAGAAATCCAAGAGAGAACAAAAGGCAAGCAAACGGAGTTCTGAGATGAATGGTGGGTTAGAAGCTTCTTCAACGTGAGGAAGCATCGGGGAACAAAAGAACAGGGGAGCACTGGCAATCAAGAAGTGACACACTACCGCTGAAAAAGCGTCAAAAAAGACCAGAAAGGAGCAGAAAACAGTGCACACAGTTCTGAAGAAGGATGGAGAGGACGGACGGGAGCCTCAACCCAGGGAGCCCGGCAGCCCTAGTGACAACGGACTGACACAGGAGAAAGCCATGCTTCCTGCAGCCTTAAATGCAGGGCAGAGATGTGGTATGAAATGACTTCTGCTGGCAAGCCAGCCCTGGAGGACAAGTCTATTACACCTCTGCCCAGGTCTTAGAGGGCTACCGCTACAGTCCATGTTGAAAGTGGGCCTGTTGTTTGAGACTGAGCAAACCTGAAAACAATAACAATAGTAAATCAAGGATCCTGAGGAAGCCTTGCCGCAGTGCCTGATGGGAGCCAGCTAGTAGAGGCAGACATGGACAAAGGATTAGTCTGGCGCAGACCAGCCAAGAGGTTTAAGTAGGGAGCTCAGGCTGTGCTGTGCCATCTAGAGAGTTGTTGGCATCACTCTCCCGGGAACGAGCCAGCTCCACTCCCTGTGAATTAAGTTGACCTCGTTCAGCTAGATGCCTATAGTTGCCCAGTGAGCCTCCTGCAACATCATCATGTGGCTTGCTGCTCTTTGAGGCTCAGAAGTCTAAGCCCTGGTCCAGCATGTACCTCAATTTCCAGACCCTCTTCACTCATCTCTGGTGCTTTACTGCTAGGTAGTAACCCCAACATGTCCAGACCATTAGGCAGAGAACCGGGGTCCCTCAGTTCTACCCATCCAGCACAGGAATCCTACACGTTGAAGAAGAAAGAGACACAAACACAAGACTTCAGAAAGACAACACTACTAGTGACTCAATAAACCAGCAACCAGTAGAATGAATGTAAACCGTCTTAACTTTTCAATTAAAACCTGCAGACCAACTGAGTGGGGCAGAAAACCAAGAGGACTGCTTCTTTGTCTACAAAACAAAGTTTGCCTCCCATCTTGGGATGGAGCCTGGACCCCTTGAATCGTATCTGAGCTTTTGTTTTTTGCTCCTTCCTTTGCCTTCACAAGTTGTAAGCCTAGCCAAGTGGGTTATTAGTTGATCTTTTTGGTCTCTATGATCTTCTATTGATGAGAGTTAGGTATTGAAGCTACTCACTGTTATTTTATCTGGATCTATGTGCCCTTCAATTACCATTGGTTTTATAATATATATATATATATATATATATATATATATATATATACACATATATACATATATATACATATATGTATGTATATATGTGTGTGTGTGTATGTATATACATATATATGTATATATATAATTACACACACATAAACACACACATAGATGTAGTCATTGTCCCCTTTTTTTAAGACCAGGTATCATTTAGCCCAGGTTAGTCTTGAACTTGAAAATGTAGATGAAGGTAACCTTGAACTTCTGATACTCCTGCTTCTACTCCCCAAGTTCCGGGATTGCAGACCTGAAGCCTCATGTCCACTTTACATTCTAATGGGGATGAAGTCCAAGGCTTTGTGGGTGCTAGCCAGTCACTCTTCCAGCTAAGCACCTTCCCTAGCCTATATTATCTTTTGATCCACTCTTCCCTTTGTTAGCATGTAGTGACTGTCTACAAAAGGTTACAATTAAGAAGTCATCAAGAGGCTCAGGAGAGACTTTGGACTTCAGATTTTTAAAGTCTTGAGACTGGAGGACTGTGGGGACAAGATTCACGTTGTCGTATGATGTGGCTACAAGACTATGTGGTGGCTTGAACTAGATGTCCCCCAAATCCTCATGCACTTGACTACGTGGTCCCTAGTTGATGGTGCTGTTCAGGGAGGCTAAGGAGATGTGGCCTTGCGGGGAACAGCTTTGAGGTTTCAGAAGCCACATACCATTTCCTGTATGCTCCCAGCTTTCTGTTCGTGGTTTGAAATGTGAGGCCTTAGTGTCAGATTCCTGTTTCAGCTACCGCATTGCCTGTGTCCTGCTATTATGAACCCTAAGTAAAATCTTCCTTCTATTAATAGAAAAAAAAATCTACAAATTTCAGAGTCAAGTCAGTCTATGGATCAGAGGAATTCAACCAACAACTACAGAATATTCCATGAATTTGTTATGAATATGCATTCTTTTCACCAGCTTCTGGAACTTTCTCTGTGATGAACCACACTTTCGGCCACTAATTAAGCTTTGGCAACCACAAAAACAATGAAATATTTCATGATTCTTAATCATGAAATAGGAATTTAAAGATATAAATCAATAGAAACAGAAACGATACAAGCACCAGGATAGAGCAATACAGGTTTGAGGCAATAGAAACAGAAACTATACAAATGCTAAGATGAAACAATATATGCTTGGATGAACCCCAGAAGGTATTTTTAAATTTTAAATTTCTACAATCAAGCAGAAACCCAACTTTCCAGTCTTTGCAATGTAGCGAAGGCCAGGAAGTCAGAGCTATCAAGGCGTTCATTACAAACATAAGCAATATCACAAATAACTAGTATAAAGATTTGCCTCAAGGTCTCAGTAAAATAAGAAAAAGCCAAACTCAAAGCCAGCAGGTGGAAAAGAAGCAGATCCCAGGATGGGAATTAATCATAGGAAACTAAAAGAAAAGCATGAGTATCTATGAAATAGAGTGGATTTTTAAAAAAGACAAAGGAGATGGGCAATGATCTGGGTTAGGTGAGCGGGCAAGAGAGAAAGAAGGGGAAACTCAAGTTAATAACACAAGAGGTGGAAGCCAGAGTGTCATCAGCAAATACTTTTAAACTTATAGTCCAAAAAATGGAAAAACCAGAAGTGGACAAACTTCTAATCACGTGTGAGGCACTAAAATTGAACCAAGAGACTATAAAGAACCTAAATTTAAAACTTCAGTAACTCAAATTGAAACGTGGTCAGTAGTCAAAATTCTCTCAACAAGGAAAAGTGCAAGAGCAGACAGAGGCTGGATTCTACCAGATGCCAATGCTGTATCACAATCTACAAGGGCAAGGGATAATTCCAAACTCATCCTTTAAAGCTACCGTTACCCTTCTACCAAAACCAGATAAAGACACTACTAAACTAGGAACTAGAACACTATTGCTTTGGTGAACATACATATAAGAATCATCAGAGAATCATTTGCAAACTGAATTAAAGAATACTTTATAAGGATCATATACCATAATTAAATTCTTTCCATGCTAGGGATACAAGACTGATTCAAACACACAAACCAATAAATATGCCACATCAATAGAAGGCCAAAAAACAAAAAAAATCAAACGATGATCTAAACAAATGCAGAAAAGAGACTTTGACATAAACTTAATATACTTTCTTGATAAAAGCCCTGAAAAAAAATCCTAATTGATTAAGGATGATAGCTCAACAAAATAAAAGCTATCTAAAACAGCCCGGGGTACCGTCACCATTTTACTGAATAGAAAAAAAGTGAAAACATTTCCTCTAAAGCCAATAATGAGAATAAGGATATTGATCTTTCCAATCTGATTCAATACAGTACCTAAATAAGAAATAAGCCAGAGAAATAAGTCAAGAGACATAAATAAATGGGATACAAACAGGAAAGAAAACAAAATTTTCCCTATTTGCAGATTATGTAACAATACACTTATAAGACCCTAAAGACACAACCAGAAGACTCTCTTATCTGATAAACCATCTCAGAAAATTAGCAGTTTATAAACCCAACATAGAAATATCAGTAACTTTTCTACATATGAACAAATAGACTGAGAAAGAAATCTGTAAGCAATTCCATTCACAATGGCCTAAAGCATACCCAGAAATACACTCACAGAAAGTGAAATTCCTCTACAATAAAAACTATAAAACAGCAGGGCCGTGGTGGCGCACGCCTTTGATCCCAGCACTTGGGAAGCAGAGGCAAGCGGATTTCTGAGTTCAAGGCCAGCCTGGTCTACAGAGTGAGTTCCAGGACAGCCAGGGCTACACAGAGAAACCCTGTCTTGAAAAAACAAGCAAACAAACAAACTCTAAAACACCAGAGCGGGTCAAGGGTGTATCTCAAACGTAAACTACTTACCTAGCATGCATACCTAAGACCCTGCCTTCGATCATGAGGACTGAAGAGATAGCTCAGTGGTTAAAAGCACTGGCTACTCTTCCAGAGGACCTGAGTTCAATTCCCAGTACCCACGTGGCAGCTCACAACCATGTGAAGCTCCAGTTTCAGGGGACCCGACACTCTTACACAGAGACATATGCAGGCAAAATGCCAACACACATAAAATAAAAATGTCTTTTAAAGAGAATAAGTAGAAGACCCTGCCTTCAATAGCCAGTATCCTCCACAGAGAAGCCTTAAGATGCCGAAGAAATGGTAGAATACACTAAAAGATAGAAAGACTTCCCATGTATGTGTGGCCATGAAATCCAGTGTAAGTCACCTGATTATCGAAAGTGATCCACAGACTTAATACAATCGCCATTGAAAAATCTAACTACATCTTCACAGACACACAAAAACCAATAAAAGGCAATTCAGAACTTCATGTAGATGCACAAATGATCCCCAGACAACCAAAATGATCCTGAGTCGAGAGGTCAGTGCTGGAGGCCTTGCAGCCTGGCTTTGAGTTTTATTACTAAGAAATAGTAAGGAAAAAAAAATCACAGAGCTGGTACAAAAATAGGCATGTAGACCAACAAAATGGAGTGGGGGCCAGAAATATTCATCCTTTTTTGCATGTGTGTGTGGTATTCACAACGTATATGCATGTTGACGTGTGTGGGTGCACATATGTGCAGGAGCTTATGTGTAAAGGTCAAAATGTACCTTCTTTGGTCACTCTCTAGCATATATATTGAGGCAGAGTCTCTCGACTGAGGCCAGAGTTGATACAGCTAGTCTAGCTAGTGAGCTTGCTCTAAGAATCCTGTCCCCACCTCCAAAACATTTGAATAATAGGCAAGCCACTGCACCCGCTCAGCTCTTAACCACTGAGTCACCTCCCCAATCCCAAGATTTGCATTCTTGTTCTGGATTCTCTGTCGTTACCAACCAATGAGTATTCTTCTCTCATTTAACTTGGTGCCAGGCAAATTTTCATTTGTCTCAGATAGGTAGACAGAAATCAGGTGGTTGGTTGTACCTCATAGGGTTTAAGAAGGCTGCCGTATTTCACTAACAGTCGGAGCAGAGTTCTGATGTCCCTGACTCTTCTCGGCAGTTTTAGCGTCTTTGGAAACATGGCTTAAGTGATCCACTAATTTTGCTTCCATAAAAACAAAACTAAATAAGGGCTAGGGAATGTCTCTCAGTGGTGGAGCACTTACCCAGCATATACGAGGATTTATACTCAATTCCTAGCACCGACAAAAGAAATCTGAATAAAACAGTACATGTGAATAAGACAGGCATCCGCTTTTTACACACTTGCTCAGGGCTTCCTCTGTTCCCCACGGCAGCATGTAAATCTGAGGAAATAAGTTCCTACTGCAGCTTCAGTCAAAGAAGGAGTGAGACTCTCGTTTGATCACCATGGTACTTAGTTTTCATTCCTAAGGTGGTCGTACACCAACCCCATAATTGGTTTCTGATTTGTTTTGTTCAAATATTGAAGTTAGAATTGAAGCTTATCAATAAAATGGCTGAAATTATCTAAAGGAAACTTTCTACCTTCTCACTTATGTTAAATAACATAGATTTAAAATTCTTTTAAATCAGTTTAATCTATTTGTGTCCCTAGTCTGATGTTTTTTCTTAAGTCAGACATAAAAAGGGCAAACGGCCTGGACAGGGATAACTGAAATTACAACTTGGCTACTGGTGTTACAGCATCTAGAGAGGCCCACACGCTGAGGCAAGGCGCTCTATCAGTCAGTCAGAGAGCCACATTGCCTATTTCTTTCCTTTTAAATATTACTGTTACGCTTAGGTTAGAGGACGTGTTTGTAGATCTGTTTTTTTTTTCTATTTACCTTTATGATGTGTCAGGGGTTTGAACTCAGGTCTCCAGGCTCATCTATAAGCACCTGGATCCACGGTGGCATCTCATCCGCTCTGCCTCCTTTTTGAGGTAGTCTCGCTTGCCACACTGTGATCAGTAGGGCTGACAATTTTGTCGGAACCAAAGAGAGAGAACTGTGATTAAGGGTGACTGTTGCTTTTACAGAGGACCCTAGTTCTGTTCCCAGCACCCAAATGGCATCTCACAACCATCTGTAACTCCATTTTCTGGGGGCTCTGATGCCCTCATCATCTGCCCTCTCGAGACACTGAGTATATGCAGTATACACACATAGATGAAGGCAAACGTTCATATAAAATAAAAAGAATTTTTTCACAGGCAGTGAGAATAGCTTTCTGTAGCTCCCTCACCAACACACACACCTTTTTTTTTTTTTTTGCCTCTGAGCTTTGCCTAGCCTGAGAACAATCTCCCCAACATGCTTTTATAATTTTGACATTTCAGTGACATTTTCCTATTGAACCATAGATTAGTCTTTCTTGTCTCCTCTATTAATGTGAAACTCCTTCAAGACAGGTATTTGACTAGTTTTAATATATTCCTAGAACCTAAAGAATAAAAAGAGTCGCAGCTTTGGAATGAGTCAGACCTACATTTGAAACCTTAGGGCTGTGCAGTATGGGCCCAGAAGTGTCACACAAGTGTCACATCTGCTCTCCATCTCAATTTGGTCACTAGAAAGTTGTCAATAATAGTATCTAGTTCCCACTGGAGAGCTAGTATTATTAACTAGTGTTATATAATATACTATATGTGATTTCATATAAAATTATACATACTAGTATGTGTATATGGTATTATAACATACAATATTATATTAACGAGTGTTAATTAACACTAAGTGCACAAACACCTAGCATAGTTTCTAGTACACAGTTAGAATGCCATATAGGGTTATTATCTCGTGGTTACTTAATAAAGAATAGAATTAATTTTCTTTAAGAGCACTGAAACTTTTCACAGAATATATACATTTCGCTTCTGTCTAAATTAAATCCGCTTGAAGTTCAGAAAGCACTGCCTATTGATGACTGAATGAAATGTATTCACTATAAAATCTTAGAGAATGCCATATGTTTGTATATGTGTGTCAGTTCATCTGGATAAAACCAAAATTGCTCAGTGAGGCTCAAGGAACTAGCACAAATGTGAACCACAGAAGATCGACTATAAGCATATCCAAATGAAGCCGTGCAACTAGAGTGAAAAGCATGCTGGGAATCAAACCCAGGGTCTCACGCTTGTGATGCCAGCACTCTGTCACAGAGCTATACTCCCAGCCTTACTCTAACTTCCTTGTAAGCAAGAAACCCCCACTTTTCTGTTAAGGAATCTGACGTGCTTTGTTTTTTGTTTTTTGTTTTTTGTTTTTTTAAGCTGTGTTTTTTTGAAGTCCATACAGTTAATACAAAGCCAAACCTTGTAGCTGGCTCCGGATTTAAAAGTATACACATAAATGTATAGTCCCTGTATTTCTAATCACCTGGATACCTGAACAATGTCATAATGCAAGCCTAACAATAATAAAGTGGCGTGGTAGACAGACTGCTTCTGCAGCAGGACAGGCTACTTCTGCGGCAGGGGGACACTGCGCTCCACTCTTCCGATCCGTACTACCACAGGAATCTGTATTGTTTACAAATACAGCGGGGGGGGGGGGGGGTTTCTTGTTGCATATTCAAATGTCTTAACCTTTGGAAGGCTCCTCTCCCTCTGTCCTTATTGGACAATTTTTTCTCTGTAATTAGCACTCGAGCACGAGGGCTTCTTTTCTATTGAGTTTTAAGCCCAATTCCTGCTGTAATTCAGAGGTAATTACGGCTCCTTTCTGGCTAGAGCTCTGAGGTGAGGCGCACGTTAACACTGCTCGGGCGCAACATCTATTCCCCTTCATGTTTTATTCTTCAAGATTGAATTTGAAAGGGCACTAAGTAATAGTTTGTGACCCAGTAAATGAATTAAGAGAAAGGGGAGAGGAAACCATGACCAGCTCACAGCAAAGGTGTCTCTCTTATGTGCTTTATTTGGACATGATGGGAAACCTCCCCACCTCTCTTAAAGGAAAGAGACTTCCTCTTATGTCAGTGCAGACAAGGCTGGCAAAGCATCACCAAGGTGCACACTTCATGAAGGGAAGATATCTTGAGTGTTTTCTTCGGTGCTAAAATGTCCCTGGAGAGCAGTGGCATTCCGCAGACTCTTCCTACGTGTCTTCCAAAGAATGATGCACGCAGGCCTCACGTACAACTCTTTTACATCAGTAAGCATTAAAGTCAAGTCAGCCAGGTTGAAGAGATGGCTCCATGGATAAGACCACCTGTTGTTGTACAGCCTATGAACATGTGTGCCAATCCACAGCACCCACACAAATGCCATGCCGGTAAGCCTGGCACTGGGAACTAGAGACAGGCAGGTTCCAAGAGCTTGCTGACCAGCCAGCTTAGCTGAAATTCTGAGCTTCCTGTACAGTGACAGACCTTGTCTCATGGCAGTAAGGGGGAGAGCCACTGAAGAGAACACCCAATGTCCAGATCTGGCCTCCACACAGACGCACAAGCACACACAGATGCACACATACACACACACAGTCCTATGCATGCAACATATGTACACACACATGCATGCAACACACATACACACACATGCAATACACAGGCTCACATGTAACACTTACACATATGCAACACACATTCACATGCAACACATTCACACGCCTGAAACATGCACATTCACATGCAACAGTAAGACACATGCATGATACACACAGGCATCACCCATATACACGCAACACTTACATGCGTGCAACGTATGCACACACACACTTGAGTCAGAGAAATAGTTTCCCTCAGCTATGGGAAAGAAAGGAAGAAAGGAAAGGAAGGGGGAAATTAGCTCTTAAAATAACATTTTAACTAAAATTTGCTCGGATATAAGCAGATACTCCTGAGTAGTAATGTTAAGGTATAGTTATGGAATCTCAAATAAGTGTTGTTTGAGCAAGCCAGCATGCACAGCTATCACGGAATTTATCACCCTGCACTGAGATTGGCCAGACGCCCGTATATCTCTCCCAAGTAGACAGAGAACTTCCTGAGGGCAGAAAAATCATCTCATCCAGTTTATCTCACAGTGCCTGGTACACCACAGATGCCTAATAAATATTTGAAGGAGGAAAGAAAAGGGGGCCCTTCAGGTTGACACACGACTCCATTCCCTCAGATGTAATCAAGTGGTTTGTGGGCTCATTCTTCACCCAACACATACTAGATGGTCCCTACCTTTGTGAGGCTTGAGCTGTTGAATGGAGAAGGCAAATGTGGAGAAACAGGCCTGCTCTTTAAACAGTGGCATTCACACTTACATCTCCTTAACTGAGGCTCCAGCCCTGACATGTCAGTCCATCCCATCTGCCACCTAAAACCCAACTCAACCAGAATCAGAGTGCCATCTATGTCCACCCCGCTCACCAGCCACTCGCTTCGAGACCAGTAAGACTGTCCAGGACTGAGGCTCCCCCTGGCTCTCCGGTGTGGTCTCTAAAGTCTCCAAGCAATAGACAAGGGTTCCAGATTCTTTTGTAAATGGGGCTAAAGATGCAGCCAGTGGGAAGAGTGATTTCCTAACAGGTGTAAGGTCCCATCCCCAGCACTCCTAAAAATAAAAGTGATTTCTTTCCACATTACTTCCCAGGATCATTGATATTGCCATTGGCCTGATTCTATGTCTGACTTGTCATTTATGTAAAGACCAATAAAAATTTAAAACAAGGGGCTTCATTTTTCCTACTAAAAAAGTAAGACCGTTACTCAGAGAGACACCACCTTTCCTGAGAGCATTAACTTAAAAAAAAAAAAAAAAGTCTAAGCACAGGTCTGTAAAGTCTTCGAAATGTACATAAATCCTTCAGAAAACTAAATAAGCTTCATTCTAGTTTGATGAACAAGGAAGAGCCAGTTATGTCTTTGACTATAGATTTCAAGGGTGCTCATACCTCTGTCTCACAATCACTGAGGGGTAGAGGAGACCAACCTAGATGGATAGCTTCGAAAACTGCATCCTGTCATAGAGATGGGTTTGCTTTTCTTCTCAATAAAGCCAGTTAACTAACACTGAAGACTACCCAAATTACCAGGTGACTCTAGGATTAATGAAAAAGTTCTACTGGATTCTCCTTAAAGCTTAATCTTGGAAATATGTATGTATTCTCTTTCATAAAGCCTATTTCTCTTAGATACACACACACTCACACAAACACATACATATATATATATATATATATACATATATGTGTATGTATGTATATACATATGCATGCTATATCTGCTTAATTATAAAATGGATAAATTGAGGTTTTGTTTTGTTTTGTTTTGTTTTGTTTTGTTTTGTTTTTTGTTTTTGCTGTCTCCTGGCACATTTCCATCATGTGCATTGCATACTGATTCAAGGCTTCTTCACTGATCTTTTTTTTTAAGATTTAATTTTCCTTATACTTTCATGAAACTGATTTCTGGGGTTGGAGAAGATTGTGTTAATTATGTTTCCCCAGTGTTCACTACTCTTCCCCCTGGGTCCTGCCCCTTTTATTTCTTCATCATCCCCTCTTTCTAGAATATTTCCCAACCCTCCTGTGTGCACAGCACATTCTGTGTCTTCTCTTCATGACTCTCCTCAATGTCAACTTAAGAGCTTAAGAGAAAAGTCTTCCCAGGTAGGGTGTGTATATCAGTGACCCCACCCCACCCTCAACCATCACCTTTCTCTGGCCTGTCTCTATTCATGTTCTCACCCTACACCATCTGGTATGTTCGGATCCATTTGTAGGTTCATTGCTCTATTTTCCCCCAGCCAGGATAAATCCTCTCCAAAAGCAAGGGCTTCTCTTGCTTCATTCATATCCCCCATCCCCAGAGCTACTGTGGAGCATGACACTAACTGTTCATCTGTATTAGCCCAGTAAGAAGATCTCCACTAATTACAGGAGGCAAACGAAGTCCAAATAAAGTGCTGTCAGAATAAGCCACTTGATATTGAAAGGAGGACAACCCTGGGCAGTTACAGCCATAAAACGCCAAGCTTTGGGATGTAAAAACAGTTGGATGACAGTTCATGAAAACTCAGTGACTTCCATTACTTCCCCTTTCAAAACAACTGCAAGTTTGCAGCTGGCAGCAAAGACTTGCCGTGTCTGTGAACCAACCTCAGTGTGTGGGGTTTGACCTCACTAATAAAATAATCGGGGATATGTGGGGAAATAACGGTCTTCAGTGAGACTCTAGGATGCGTGAATAAATGTTTCTAAGTATGAAGATAAAGCAAGCATGCAGAGTTTTATTCAATTCAAAATCCCAATGGTTCAAAATCGCAAAATAATTCTAAATTTACCTGAAAAAAATAACCAAATAAGGTATTTTTTAAGTAGTAAATATTCTTGGTATTGAAGATATCATTCAGTGGTTAAGACTGGCTGCTCTTCCGAAGGACCCAGGTTCAGTTCCCAACACCTACTTGATAGTTCACAATGGTCTAAAATTCCAGTTCCAAGGGATCTGACATCATCTTCTGGCCTCTGTGGGCACTGCATGTGGATATGCAGAAGGTAAAACACCCATATACATAAAATAAAATAAAAATAAAGAAATCTATTTTTAAAAATCACCATTCTAAATAGATTATAAAAACAAGATAAATAAAATAGCTTAAAATAGAACTTAATTCATAGTTTAAAGTTAATTAATAAAGAACAAATAAGAAAAATGATTATTTTATAACAGTTTTGTCATAACTGATAATATATTTTAAAAGAAATAATTTGAGCACTTGATTTATACCATATGCATACTGGTTGGTTTTGGTGTCAGCTTGATACAAGTCAGAGTCATCAGAGAGGAAGGAGCCTCAGTTGAGAAAAGGCCTCTATGAGATCCAGCTGTAAGGCATTTTCTTAATTAGTGATTGATGGGGGAGGGCCCAGCCCATTGTGGGTGGGGCCATCCCTGGGCTGGTGGTCCTGGGTTCTATAAGGAGGCAGGTTGAGCAAGCCATAAGGAGCAAGCCAGTAAGCAGCACCCCTCCATGGCATCTGCATCAGCTCCTGCCTTGAGGTTCTCACCCTGTCTGAGTTCCTGTCCTGACATCCTTCAGTAATGAACAGCAATATGGAAGTATAAACCAAATAAACCCTTTTCTCCCCAAGTTGCTTTTTGGTTGCGGTGTTTCATCACAGCCATAGAAACCCTAGCTAAGACAGTATACTAAGAGAACTTCTATGGCAGAGACAAATTCAAGACTCAATAATAGAAAACTTAATGAAAATTATTATAGACATAGAGGAAATGTCCTATCTAGGTCTAAAACTATGAAAATTTCCATTTTTAAAGAAATGGAAAGATGTGGCTTTAAAATTTCAGCATAAAAAGCAGTTTAGTGAGAAAGTTTTTGTAGTGTGTATGGTGTATGCAGTTTAGCATGATGACAGTAGAAGGCATCAAAAAGAGTCGCAAGAAAACAGTAACTTTCCAGAAGATGATCGCATAAAGGACAAAACTAAGTGACTCCTGAAAGGCATTTATCTAGCAAAGAGACCCGGGAGCAGGAAGTAGCTTCCCAGGCTCTGTCTCTGCTATCTAGCCTACAATCCACGCACCGCGCTTCCTACTTCCTGGCAGCCATTTTACTCTTTATGGATCCCTTGCTCTTCAGATGGGACTGGGTGTGTTGCTATTGCTGCTATTGGGCCTCACACTCTTGGTTTCCAGCACCAGCACCAACACCAGCGCCAGCGCCAGCGCCAGCGCCAGGGCCAGGGCCAGGGCCAGGGCCAGGGCCAGCGCCAGCGCCAGCGCCAGCGCCAGCACCAGCACCAGCACCAGCACCAGCATCAAAACAGGGCAATGTTACTTTTCTGGACTCTATTGCATCTGTCTGTTCCTTCCATGCATCTGCAGAAACGCCGGTGCTTTGTTTAATCCTTCACCACTTTGACTTTTCTGTACTGCATCTAAACAGGTGAGCTGGTTATACTCGTAGCTGTGATTCATATTATGATGCTAAGACAGAGTTCGGACTCTGGGTGGTAGGGAGGGAAGAGAAGGAGAAAAGCAAGAAAGAAGGGTCAGCAAACACCACTTGCATCTAGAATACACAGGGTCCCCACAAACCCAGAATAGTTAAACCACTCCGCAATACAGTTTTTCAGGAGTACAATTTTCTCGGATCATGTGGAAACTATTACTGACAACAAAACGGGAAAAAAAAAAAAAGAAACTTACAAAATAAAAGTTAAACATTTGCCTAAAACTGTGTTAGGAGGCCCGGCTAACTTTAACTTTAGTTATGAACAATTAATGTTATTTCAAAAAGTTTGCACATCCCATTTTACTACAAAAGAGGTTCCCAAAAATAGATAACAAAACCAAGAATTTACTGCCACATCTAAATTAAATGTTATTTGCATAAACATCTTTTGGGGCAAATCTTATATAAAAATATTTCCATTTTTTTTTCTATATCAAAAGCTACATTGAATGTTTGGCTTGAAATGCACTTTAATATGTTTTCTCAGAAAATTGGAGCTTCTAAAGATAAAGCATGCCCAGGGCTGCAGAGGCTCTCAGCTGGCCTGGCGCTTGCTTTGAAACTCCAGATGCAACCAGGAAGAGAGAGGAAGGTTCTACTTGTGAAGTGGAACTTGACTTGGAAAAAAATGAAATGCTAGAGTAGAAAGACAGGACATCGTGGCACACGCCTTTAATCCCAGCACTTGGGAGGCAGAGGCAGGCGGATTTCTGAGTTCGAGGCCAGCCTGGTCTACAGAGTGAGTTCCAGGACAGCCAAGGTTATACAGAGAAATCCTGTCTCAAAAAAACAAAAAACAAAAAACAAAAAACAAAAAACAAAAAAAAAAAAACAGGACATGGGGGGGGGGGGGTAGAGTTGCCATCCCATAGTCAAAAACGCTGACCGAGAATTGTTCCTGTCTAAAAGAACTGCAGGGACAAAAATGGAGAAGAGACTGGGGAAAGGAGGTCCAATGATCAGTCTAAACTGAGACCATCTTGAGGGGAGGCTCCAAGGCCTGACACTGTTACTGATGCTATGGTGTGCTTACAGACAGGAGCCTAGCATGGTTGCCCTCCAAGAGGCCCAACAAGCTGCTGACTGAGATAGATCCAGGTATTTACACCCAACCAATAAACTGAAGTCGGGGACACCTGTGGTTGAGTTAGTGAAAGGCTGGAAGAAATTGAGGAGGAGGGCGACCCCATAGGAATACCAGCAGTCTCAACTAACCTGTACCCCCAAGATGCCACAAACACTGAGCCACCAACCAGGCAGCATACACCTGCTGATATGAGGCCCCCAACACATATACAGCAGAGGATTGCCAGATCTGGCCTCAGTGAGAGAAAACACAACCTTGGGAGACTTGAAGCCCCAGGGAGTGAGGAGGCCTGGGACTATGTTGGGGATGTGGGGGACTGAGGGGATTCTCTTGGAGACAAGGAAGGAGGAATGGGATAAAAAGAAAAAAAATTGAATGGAATGTGCACAGGTTTACCCCACAAAAAAATTAGTCAGCAGTATGTGGGGTAATTCTGAAGAAGTTTTATAATGTGCTGGACTTCCTTCAGATTCTTCTGTATGAAAATGGCAAATAAAAATGATATAACTGCCGGAGTGAACTTTCTAGAAGAAACTGATGAATACAACTCAACGAGGATGGCAGTAGAAAATGTTGGTCCTGCCTAAGCTTGTGACACCCAGTGTCATGTTTTAAGCGCCAGCCAGGAGAGAGCCAAGGAGCCATGATACCTGGTGGGGAAAGAGGCAGACAGTGACATAGGCTCACAGCAGCCTGGAACTGAGGCAGCCCAGGAGTGGGAACCACCAAGTCAATTACCCAACAGTGACCATGCAGTTTGAGTACTAACCTCAGAAACATACGGGAAGGCTATGTGCAAGTCCCATCATTCTGAAATAGCCAAAGACACTTACTGTGATGGTGGTCAGGAGGACTTTCTTGTCCCTACTGGCTAGTGAAGCCCAGAGAAACAGTTTGTATAAGAAAGACAACAAATATTAGGACCTCTCAAGAAAACAACACGGAGTCAAGGGGTCATTCCTGGAAAGAAATGAAATATTGAATTTACATGAGACTCTCCAAGGCTTAATGTTTGAACTTGTCATCACTGGAACTGTGTCCCAAAGATCAGAGTAAAACTTTATTGGATGGCACATGGCAGGGTATTTTGAGCCCAGAACAAAGTTCATGGTCCACATTCCCAGTATCTCAAACCAAGTAGTATATCCATTCTGGGAAAAAAAAAAACAACAACAACAACACAACTAAGTCAGAAAGATTTGTTGATGAATGCATAACAGTCTGACTATAGGGGGGAGAAATGGCCTGAAGATAAAGAAGAAGAAGCCAAAACAGGAACCCATGGACATACAATGATGAGTTCACAGAGCTGCCCAGTCAAACCTGCACAAGAGGAGAAGGAGCTCTGTTCAGTGCATTTGAAGTTTAAATATTTATGACCAATATCCCAAGTACAAGTTGATTAGTCCTGAAACAATGCCCAACTCTTTAACAATATACAGAGAATCCATCAAACTGTCTACTTATAAATAACACTGCTGTTTTTAAATCTAGGGTTTTATTTTTGAGGGGTTTTTTTGTTTGTTTTTCATTTTTGGAAGTTACATATGTGAATACTGAGGGGCTTTGATAGATGAACAATATAAATAAAATATAAATTGGATATGTGCTAATACCATATGAAATCTAGGAAGAGTAAAATGTTATCTGTTTCTTTATCTGGCAGAATCACTATGTTAGAGATGAATGGATTCCCTCAAGATTCGCTTTCAGGCACTTGCAGGATATCTTTCCTTTAATTTTAAGGTACATTAATAATACAATACTTTTTAGGCTTGATCTAAGAGATTTCTTTCAAATGTACCGATGCCTTCAGCAGACAGAAGATGGATCAGAATGCTCTTGGCTATTTATAAAATATATGTATGAATGTCTGTGTGTGTGTGTGTGTGTGTGTGTGTGTGTGTGTGTGTGAATTCAATTCACAACTGAGCCTGTACTTTTAAAGTTAGTGATAAAAATAATGATGATTTAAAAAAAAAAAAAAAAAAAAAAACAGGTTGTGTATAGTAAATGTCTCTGGCTTTTGGGGAAACCTAGGTCAGAGTTAAGGAGAAAGGAAGAGCTAAATCAGCCTAGCTCTTCTCCATTTGAAAGCCTGGTTCTGAAAAATGGAGCCCTACTCACAGTAGAATTTCTGAGCTATAGAAAAATGAGCACTGTTGCATCATGGGAAAAAAGGGCTTCTGATGGAAAGTCCCAAATTCCAGTCTCACCCTGCTCTCACCAGCTAACCATCTGCTACAAGTCTCTTACATAACTTATTCAATAAGAAATGAATTAGATAATTTCCAAAGATGTTCAACTGCAATATATGTTATGATTGATTCTTTACAAATGGGATCAATGTTTGAGAAAATGAGCCAAACATAAAGTAGGAAGGGATTAAGCCAAGTGGATTAAATAATGAATAACTGTGCATAATTTACATTGGAAGGATAATATTTTGGTACTATTCTGATCTCATGAGTGAAATATAAGTTAATTTACTTTGAACAAAATAGAGAATAAGAAAATAAGGATAAATACTTTGAATTGAAACACACAAATGTAGATTTGAAGTGATTTAATTTGGATGGATGCTTCTAATCTATGAAACAGAACAAATCTTAAATTACTACCTCTAAGATTTCAAGGAAGAATTTCTTCACTATACAATTATTAAAAATAAAAAATCTAAAAGAATTTGAGTTAACATTGACTTTAACGTATATATTTTTCCCATGTCTACACTAGAATATCTGGGGTAAATATTCACAAATTAGAGTATTTAAATGCAATGGAATATATTGTTTTTATATGTACTCTGTGATGTTTAATGTTAGTTGTCAATTTGATTGGATCTGTAATTAACTAAAGGACTCAACTCTGAGCATGTTTATGAAGGTGTTTCCTGGAAGGATTCTCTGAGTAGGAAATGGCCTCCCCTAGAGTTCGTAGTAGCTTCGCCACCAAGGCCCATATGCAAAGAGGCCAGAGGAGAAAGCAGTCTGTTTTCCCTCTTTCTGCCTTTGCTCCTCCTCAGTCTTTCACTAACATTAAAACCCAACTCCTCAGCCTTCTTTTTTTTAATTTTTTACATTTAATTTTTAACATTTCAGATGTTATCCCCTTTCCCTAATCCATCCCCCTCCTCCTTTTTGCCTTTATACCATTTTAATTCCATGCAAGTATTAAGGTCAGTTCTAGGTTGAGGAACTGGCAATACAATAGATGCAAATAGTCAAGAAACAAACAAGACAATAAACACAAATAGTCAAAGATCAAGCAAGGCAATAAACAAAGTTCCGTGATCACTCCCGTGATCACTATTTCTAAGGGCTTATCAGGATGACCAAAATATCTGAGCCTACTTCCCTGTCCTAGCCCAAAGTCATTTTCATGTCTAAAGTCTATTTCTTAAGATTCTGCACAGTTTTACCAACCTAAGACATAAGTGCATTGCTTTTGATAATGCATATTCTACGACGGGTAAGGAAGGCATTCTTATTAGAACGATCTAAAACAGGCTCAGTCTTGTTTATGAAACAAAAAAAAGGAGGAAAGATGGAGAGCTTTTGAGGCTGCTTGGCAAGAATCTGACATTGGCCAAGGACAAGGAAGTGGGCTTCAAGCAGGAATCTGACATTAGGCTAGAACAAAGAAGTAATTTTAGTCAGAAATCTAAATCTTAAACTCCTCAGCCTTCTAATATGAACTGAAAAGAAGCAGCTCTCCAGGAATCCCCCAGGCCTTCACGGGGAGACTGAGATGTTAAAGCATATACCAGTTCTCAGCTTCTCCTGCCTGTGCACACAGCCATTGTTGAACTTCCTCCCCCCAACTATATCACCCCCCCATGTTGTATAAATGAATCTTTAAAAACTCCTTTGTAGTGAAATACACTTTCCTTCTATCCCTTCTTTTTCCCTAAAGGACCCTGACAAACATGCGTGCCTTGTCTTCTCTTTTTTTTCTTAAAAAAAAAAAAAGGAAAAACAACAAATTATAACAGGAATCAAAATCAAGCTGCTATAAACAACTAGAAGAGGCCACCTTCCTATCAGACCCACCCACTACTTTACATATCTGGCACACCCATCACCTTGGGGTAACCTGCCAATCAACTTGTTTCCCAACAGCAGAGTAGGGGGAAGGTGCAGGAGTGGAGGAAACTTTGGTAAGGGGGTTGGCTCTGGCAGCATACATGTGTGATAAGTCATGTTCATAGTTATGTGCCTTTGATGGGATCTGATGAGAACATTATTGTACTCCTGTAGTCTTCCTCCAACACCCCAAACCCAAACCCCAGACTAAACACACACACAGACAGATAGACAGACAGACAGACAGACAGACAGACAGACAGACAGACTGACAGACTGACAGACTGACAGACTGACAGACTGACAGACAGATAAAGATTAGAGATCATTTAACACTTGAAATCCTAACTGAAGACTGCTCTAGTTTAGGTCTTGAAAATCACCCAAAAGTGCACCCACAAGTTGAAGGCTTAGTCCCATGGCAGTGTTATTCACTGTGAGATGACAGAACCTGAAGAGGTAAGACCTAGTAAATGACTCTGACTCTTTGGGACCATGCCTCAGCTGGTGACTGTAGGACCCTGACACTCTTCCTGCTACCTTCTGGCCATGCCCCATTCTACCTTTTATTCCTACCACGAAGTAATGTCTCACTTCGGGGCAAACACCAGGGAGCCAACCGACCATGAACCAAATCTCTGAAAGTATGAGTCAAAATCAACTTTTCCTCAGTATATTTTCCCTCTTTGTAAGGGAGGCACACAGGTATTTTTAAGGTTTATTATTTTTATTTTCGGTGTATGACTGTTTTGTCTGCATGCACATTATTTGTAGCCTTGGCATGCCTGGTGCCTATGGAGGTCAGAATAAGACACAAGCCTCCCTGGGACTGAAGCTACAGACAGTTGTTAGCCACCACATAGATGCTGGGCACTCAACCTGGGTCCTCTGTAAGAGCATCTGGTGTTCTTGACTGCTGAAACATCTCTATAGCCCCTATCCAGGTATTTTCCCCCCAGTGGTGATTAACACAAGGACCACTTACAAAATACCTGACCAGTACTCACGAAAATTATTAGTCATGAAAATCTGAAAGACTTTCAGAGCAGAAGAGACAGAAAGGATACAGTGATTGGGCATCATGTGACATCCCAGGTCAGATCCTGAAGCAGAGAAGGGTATGATCAGAAAAACTGGGGAAATCTAAATGATGGGGTTTGGCTTACGATGACATCTTAGCACTGGCTTCTTTGCTGTAGTAAATGGATCATAAGATGTTGTAGCAGAAGCATGAAGGGAAGGTCCAGGACTCTCTGTGTTGTCTTTTGTGACTTTTTCATAACTATAAAGCTATTCTAGGGCTGGAGAGATGGCTCATTGGGTAAGGCACTTACCACAAAAGCCTGTCGACCTGAGTTTGACTCCCCAGAACCTACCTACATGACCCCCAGATGCAGTGTGTCTGTAACTGCAGTCCTAAACTGATGGGAGGGAGAGACAGGAGAATCCTCAGAA
>JANHMN010000019.1:39433853-39458667 GCA_030674055.1 Rhabdomys pumilio
CAAGCCTTGTCTCCATCACGTGACTCTTTCACACCAATCACAATCCTACAAGCATGGTCCACTACTAAAAACTCTCATCCTAGCTAACTCCTAAAACACCTGACAGTCTAACTCTGACCACGTCGTCTTTCCTGACTCTCTTCTTCTATAGAAACCATCCCCTAAATTGATTGCTCTTTTGTTTATTTGTTTGTCTGTCTGTTTGTTCTCAGAAATATCTTTATTCTTCTGCTCATCTTTTCCCCACAAAGGTATCCTTTCATTCTACCATCTCCATGATGGTAGTTTAAACTCTTCAAAAAAAAAAAAAGAAAAAGAAAAAGAAAAACTCCTCCTCAGCTCTCAAATAAAATGGCCTGGACTCCCCTAGTCTACAACCATTTCCTCTCCTGGGCAAAGGGAAGCCCTTCTCCTTATCCCTCCTACAGCTCCATCCATTTGCTGTCTGTTCCTGTGACGTGAAGGTTGTTGTTTGGTTAATACAGGAGCAGTCTGCAGACTGTGTTCTTGAAAGTCGAGGTTGGTAAGGACTGGAACTCAGACCCTACTGAAGAACCTGGGGACCTTCTGGGGTAGATTTTACATATAGTTTACATACAGTTTATTAACAGGAAAAGACAAGATACCCGTGCATAAATCTTTGTAAGAACAGATGGGCAAAGCTATAGAGTTCTGCTTCTCTTTGACCTAAAGCCCTCAGTCCAGAACATTCCTTTTGTGCCCATCAAAAGCGTGGGTGAGGAAGAAACAAAGACAGTGCAGATTATACAAGACTGTTACTTTGAGAAGCTTGAGGAAGAAACAGTAATGAATGCCTAAAAGATTTCTGACGTTCCGTGGATACGGTTGCCTGTGTTTTCCTGTCTCTTTAGAACTAAGGGTGGGTAATTGAGAGCTGGCGTTGGTAACTTGGAAGCATTTAGTATCAAGCTAGCAAGATTCCGTGATATTCTGCACCATTTTAAATAATAAGATTTTGGGTGTGTGGTGGCATTATAAATAGTAACTTTTGATGTTTGCAAGGGCTTGGATGCTGTTGAGAAAGGATCGCTTTTTCACGTAACGTTTTGGTGTTTGAATAGTAGCTATTAGCTCTGATTCCTCAACCTTCACAGTATAACCGCTTTGAGTTTTAACTGCCCAATTCGGGAGCCCCAGCTCTAATGTACTCACACAGCAGAGGGATGCTCTGAACTCATCCTTCTCAAGTGAATCACAGGAAGAGAGTTTGTACTTTAGATCCTGGACTGAAAGGACAAAAAGCGAAAGAAATGAGCCAAGAATCAACTTCCCAGTAAGGTTTCACCAGCTTACAGTGATACAAAAATGAAAAATCTCTAAAACAAATAACCACGGTTTTAAGTGACTAGACTGCTTCTGAAGAGCTCTGCAGCTTTGGGGGGTGGGGGTCTGGGAGGGAGAGGTATGTGATTCCCCTCGGTCCTATTGTATAACCTCATCTTCAGCTTAAGTTACAGCTAAAGAGGAGGTGAGCTTGGCACCTGGAGAAAGAACCTATTAGGAAAATAAAATACTGGAAAGAAATGGTGTTTGCGTTGAGAAAAGATAAAAACACATATCTCTCCGCACATGCACAAAATTAAGAATAACCGCAGACCATCAAACACTTTTTTTCCTCCAGTGTCAAGACACTGCCACCTCCCCAGTCGACTGAAAACAATCATTCTCCTCCCAGAGCCATACTTTTGTTTCCGTTCTTTGTATTATTTTTCACCTACACGGTTTTTCTCTCTGGAGAATGTCCACAAATTGATTTTCTACCTGTGAGACTGTTTTTTTTTTTTTTCACATTAGAACATTCGTTTGCAACCAAAATTCTGTGGCTGCTCCCAAAGAAAAACCGAGACTTATTTTGGGGCTAATTGCACATAATTATCAAACGTTCCTCGGATCTGGAGACGTGCTGATGTGCTCCGTGATCGGTTCCTGGCAAAGCACATTTTCGCTTCTCATCTGTGCAATGGCGCTTCTCCTAATTGCGTGCAAGTCATTATTAGTGGTATCTCACAGGGGAAGTGTGCCCAGATTCTTTTTCAAAACATAAGCAATCTAAATAGTCTCAAAGTTGTACCACAAAGTAATGAGCTAGAGTTAAAAAAAATAATAATACAAGTTTTCGTGGTTATTTCTGCAAGAACTTCATATATTTTGTCAACTAATCAAATACAATCAATACATGAATGTTGTGGTATAAGCAATTGTTTTTTTCTAATAGGACTTAATTATTATCATCCCTTTACGGAAAAGTTTGGCACTGGCATTGCTTTTGGATTAGTCAGATATGCAAAGCCAAAAAGTAGGATATATTTTTCTCACCAGGAGGAATTTCAAAGTTGGCAGTACATTCTTATGTGAATAAAGCCAGGAAAGATGGCATGAAGAAAATATGAATTTGTCTGTCTCCAATAGAAGGACAGTATGAGCTTATGGGAAATAAAGAGAGAGAGAGAGAAATGTCACAGACTTTGAAACACAAACCAGTGTTTGACGTTCTAAATACTGTCAGTAACCTGAGTTCAAATTCCCAGAACCCATGAAAAATCCAAGCCCTGTATTTCGTGATTGTAACCAATATGTGCTGCTTTGGGGAGGTGAGAATTAGAAAGCTTCTGGGATGTATACTGCATCAAACTGCAGAGACTCTATCTCAAATAAAACATGAAACTGAAGACTAATGTCCAAGGTTGTCTTCTGACTCTACTCATGCATTTGCATGCCCCCATTCAACATATACACAAAGTAAAATTAATTAAATTTAAAATCAAGGAAGATATCTAATGTCAATCTCTGACCTTCAAAACCATGAGTGCATACATACATACATACATACATACACTCACACAGGCATAAACAAATGTCCATACCCACTTGCAGGTCACATACAAATACAAAGGTAAATGTATATGTATATACATATGTGTATATATGTATATATAACATAAATAATTAAATATGTAATATATGTGTGTTTATATATAGTTATGTATGTGTGTTTATATATAGTTATATGTGTGTTATATACGTGTGTGTTATATATGTGTGTGTTATATATGTGTGTGTTATATATATATGTGTGTGTGTATATATGTGATATATATATATATATATATTAACATATATACAGTTAAATAAACTCTTGAGGTATAAATTCCTTCCTCTAAATCTAGAACACTAAACTCTGCAGAGGTCTTCTGGCCCCTGAGTACAAGATCAGGAAGCAACACTTGGCCTGCTGAAGTGTCCATTCCCTGTAGTCCACTTAGGAGCTACATAAAAAAGGACACTCCCAAAGACACTTTGTGTCAGCCCAGAAAGTAAGAGTCACCTGGCAGAAGCAGGTAAGGGGACAGGTTATTGTCATGGTTCATTTCATGGCAGTCCTAAACATCATCATTACAGCTTGACATCCCTGTGATGGTTTGAATATGCTTGGCACAGGGAGTGTCACTATTAGGAGGTGTGGCCTTGTTGGAGTAGGTGGGGCCTTGTTGGAGGAAATGTGTCATTGTGGGGGTGGGCTTTAAGACCCTCATTCCAGCTGCCTGGAAGCCAGTCTTCTGTTTGCCTTCAGAACAAGTTGTACAACTCTGAGCTCCTCCAGCACCATGCCTGCCTAGACGCTGCCATGCTCCTGCCTTGATGATAATGGACTGAACCTCTGAACCTGTAAGCCAGCCCCAATTAAAATGGTGTCCTTGATCATGGTGTCTGTTCACAGCAATAAAACCCTAAGACACTTCCTCTTGGGAAAATGTCTCTTTTGCCCACTGCCAAGGCTCCTGACCATGTCACCTTGTGCACATTGATGAAGCTTTTAATGGCTGAGAGTCAACTGGCTTTTACATCTGCTCATAGTGTGTATGTATGCACTTATGGGTAGGTGTGTGTGTGTGTGTGTGTTTTCTCTCAACTTCTGGCTAAACCGTGCAACTCAGACAATCCCTGGAACACAAAAGTGGCTATTTCTCCTAAGCTGGGTTCTAAGGATAAAAAGAATATAAAATCATCCAAGACAAGTATGGACTGTTTTCATGGACAATGAGTTAGCTGTTCATGACTATGATTTAAAAATAAGCTGCCCCATTCCTTTGATGACTTGCAGAAAACCAGTGCACTCTGAAGAGCTGGATTTGCAGTGCAGACCCCTGAGACACAGCTACAGCTGTTGTGAAAAGCTGTGCACATCGCTGAAAGAATCCAGCAGGTGGTCTCCACCACACTGACTCTTCATCAGCTCCATTTCCTAAGTGTCGCGGGATGTCCAGTGGGAATAGCCATTCCCAGAAACGGAGCCGGAGACATGGCTCAGCACTTAGGAGCACTTAACTGCTCTTGAAGAAGACACAAACAGCATCTACCTGGTGACTCACAAGCATTTATAACTAACTCCACTTCCAGGGAATCTGATGCCCTCTTCTGACCTCTGAAGGCTCCTGCATGCATTTGGTGTGCTTAAACTCATAGAAACATACAGGATACACACAAAAATAAATAGATTAATATCCTTAATAAATAAAAGGGGAAGACTCGTGGCTCTAAGAGATCAGTAGATCTCTTAGGGAACCCCACACTCTAAGGATCGCAGTAGGGCGTTTCTTGAAACATCAAGCTCGGGAGGAAAACAGGTGGTAACTATCCATACTAACAATAGGAACTGGGGCATTGGTATATTTGTGAGGAAGGCAAAAGTTAGGAAATCAGAAACATAGAACTCCCAAAAGTTCTAAATCTGTCCCTGGACAACAAGTGATAGCATGATAATAATGCGTGGCTGAGAGGAGGAGAGGAGAGGACAAGAAATAAATGAACGAAAGCCTGCTAGGATGTGCAAAGATGATGCTCACAAAAAAAAAAAGTGAATTATCAAAGAAGTAAGTGGAGAGCTGGAGAGTCAGTTCAGTGGCACTCTGTCCCTGGAGGACAGTTTTGTTCATAGCACGCACACTGGGTGGCTCAAAGGTGCCTAACTCCAGATCCCCGGTCGCCAGTGCCTCTGGCCTCTTCAGTTACCCGCAATCCTGTACGAATAACCACTTGCATACATGCATACATACACAGGCTTAAAGACAAATTTTTAAAAAAGAAAGAAATAAAAGGCATTTGTGGTAGTTAAAATGAGCAATTTTCTCTATACGCTCAAGCAGATGAACATTTGGTCCTTGGTTGGTGGCACTGTTTGGGGAGATTTAGGAGGTGTGGCCTTGTTGGAGGAAGTGCATCATGGGAGATAGGCTTTGAGCATCCATGGCCTCACTCTATTTCCTGTGCACTCCCTGTATTAGTTACTTCCTGTTACATGATTTGGAAAAAAAAAATGATCAAAGCAACATACAAAAGGAGGAGTTTATTTGGGTTTATGGTTCCAGAGGATTAAGAGCCCCTCTCAGTGGGGTAGCAAGGCAGCAAACTCTAGGAATGGTAGAGTAGGAAGAATAGGAAGCAGAGCTCATATCCTCGACCACAGGCAAAATGAAATAGAACTGTAAAGGACACAAGCGTTTTAATCTCAAAGCCTGGTCCGCAGTGATGCACTTCCTGCAGCAAAGCCACACCTCCTAAACCACCCCAAACAGTGATGCCAACTGGGAAGAAACCAAATGTTCAAAGGAAAGGCTCTCATGCAAACCACCCCACTCTGTGCTTACTGGTTGCCGTAAAGGTGTGATCTCCTTCTTACTCCTAATGTCCTTCCTACTCTTCCTTTCACTTCCTGCCACAGACTCTCGTCCTTCCGAAACATGCCTTTGGTTAAGGTATTTTATCACTGCAACAGAAGCTAACTGACACAGCCTTGAAAGAAAAGTACACTGTCTAAAAGCCAAAACATGACTGTCAAAGAGCAAAGGCTCTGAGAGTCAGATTTCCCTTGGATCATCTGGTTTCTTGTTGCAATTAATTCCTTTACCCCAACATGCCTCACTATATCAAATATTAGATAAACAGCAAGCCAAACTACATTCTCTTTGTGGAGAATTACCTGTTTTTTTCCTGCTAGTGTATCTCACAGATCTTTCCTCGGGGATCATTCTTTATAAACCTAAGATCTAACTTTTCCTTAGAGGAAATTATTCAAACTCAGATCAACACAAAATGGGGTTTATTCGATTACTGAAAATGCATTTCATAAAGTTGGAGTCTGGTAAGAAATTAATAGTTTCTCTATTTCTAACTCAGGCTACCTTTGTAACCACAACCTACACACAAATTAGTCATTTTAATGGAGAAAAAAATGAAACATTATTTCGCAACCCAAGTTGCAATGTGTCATTTGGTATTTGAGCATTATCCACTAGATGCCTATATGGCATGTGATCTTTGCTCTTTTAAGGGAAGGCAAACATCTAAGCAGGTTGTAAGGCCAAGAGAGCACCCTGGGTCACCTTCTTGCAGACTGAGATAAGTCTCTGAAGAAAATCAGAACCTTGGAAGAATCTGCCAGGGTTTAAAAACTGCTGACTCTTGCTGTTCAACTAAGTATTTTGCTATTTTTTTTAAACAAAGCTCATCAGAGTATTTTAACATAAAACACGATTTTTTTAAAATTAATAGACTTTAATTTTAAACAGTCTTCCATAATGTAAAAAAAAAAAAAAATGAAGCAGATACTGATGGTACAGAGAGTTCCCAATACTCTGGTCACAGTCACAAGATTTTTCCTATTAACATCTAATATTAATGTGATAGATTCACTAAAAGTAATGCTTCAATATCGATGTATTATCTTAACCAAACTCCATTATTTACAGGAAAATTCACTTTATGGGAGCCTGTAGTCCTCTTCTTCCCTAAGGGGGAAAAATACTCAAAAAAGGAATATTTTATAACAGAATGTTTATGTTAAGAACTTTGTTTTGCAAGGTGTAATGGTGCACACGTTAGATGCAACACTTGGAAGGCAAAGAAAGGGGCTTTCTGTGATCTCAAAGCCAACCTAGTCTACAAAATGGCCCCAGGTCAGCCAGAGCTATACAGTGAGACCCCAATACACAAAAAAAGAAGGAAAGAAAGAAAGAAGAAAAGAAAGAGAGAAAGAAAGAAAGAAAGAAGTGAAAAAATTAGTTTTACCCATTATTAGGACCAAGAACCTGTCATAGGCTCTAGAGGAGCCTCTGACTGTTCTTTTAAATGGACATAGTATTAAACTGACTTCTAATGACTTATCCTATAGAGGGTACATCTCTCAACCCTCATCATAGAAGCTTCTTTTTGCAATAGGTAATGATTAACATGAAGCCCCACAGCTGGTCAAAGTACAGAGAATAAGAGTCTGCAGAGTGCTCAGCCCTTAAATGTGACGTCTACACCACACTTCTTCCCCCTGAGGCTCAGAAATCATTGCACGTGAGAGGCTGGAAAGACTGTGAGAACCAGAGCCGGTAGCGGACTATAAGGAAATTATTTTCCAGACACAACGGGGAAGTCACACGTAAGAATGTGTCGCGATTGTGACAGCACGCACAAGACCTGCAACAGCGCAAGCAAAACCAAACCCAAGCTCTAGCGAGTGGGTGACAATGATGACTCGCCTCCCGTCTGGGTAACTGACAGATGCTCGGTGAGGGAGAATCACTTTTCATTAAGGGTGTGGCCCCTGGTAGATCTGCCGTACTCCGTTCAGTGGCCATGCCCCCAGAAGTGTGTGGGCAACATTGTTCTGACTGAATGAGAAAACTTAGGAGAACACAGCATTGGGTAGGAAAAAAAAAAAAAAAAAAAAGAGGCATCGATCCAGGAAAAGATGAGGAGGAGGGCGCATGTGATCAAAATTCATTTTATGAAATTCTCAAAGGACAGATGATAAAAAGTGGGCAGACTGTGGGGGGGCAGGAAATCAGTTTTCTAAGTGAAGCACACATTTGATAAGATATATAGTTCTTGTTTTCGTTTCTTTTTATGCTCAGTGGTGGAAAGGTCAAGTACCTGACACTCAATGAAAGCAGAACACTAACTCGCAAAACGTAGCAACAGAAAACATTATTCTGGTCCAGGAACCAGTCAGGATTGTTAGGAAGCAGGTTTGTAGCCCAAACTATTGGACACTAAGCTATGCAGAAAAGAAAAAAGGTAGGGCAGTTGCCAGAGAGAATACCGCTGTGGGTGAAAACCACCATTGTGTTGGTCCTGACAATTACTATCCTCGTGGTTGTATTGTTGTTTATTTTGGGGTTTTCTTTTGAATAATCAACTTTAATGGGTTACTATGTAAGAGAAAAGAGTAAGTTTAAAAAATAAGGAAAAAAAAATTCTTGAAGTAGCAAAGCCCTCAGAGGGTAGGAAGATCCAGAGCACGGCATTATTCTGGGATACAAAAGGAAACTTAGTTTAAGGACAGAAAACCTATAACCATGAGATCTCAAAATAACCACTAAAAGCCAAGGATGCAAAGCAGGTGAAATGCTCCATCTGGTTGACCTGGCTTACACTCACACAGAGAAGGAGGGCTGGGAGGAATTGCCGTATGGATTCCAAGTTGTTAATAATCAGAGCCATGTAACTCAGCACAGCACTCCTCTGAATAACGTCACTCTCACTACTCTGGCTAAACTCCCACTGGCTTAATTTCAGGAACATCCTTTGACTAAAATGCCAAGTTGAAATGAAGTAACGCGGCAAGATTTCTTTATAGGAGTCAACTACTTTCACAGGCCTTCTCCCTGCAAGAGATTTGCAGGGTGTCTTCCATGGGCCTGACTGCCCAGAGGGACATGAGAAAGAGAAGCAATAGCTTTTAAGAACACCTTGCTTTATTCCATAAATATGTTCCCCAAATCTTCTCTTAAAACTGAATTTGTGCTGTAACAGTAACGCAGACCCAGAGATACTAACTACGCCATTTTGTGTGTTCTCAAGCAACTTACTAAGTAGGCTATTTTCTTCTCTACTCTGCCTGGCCTTGTTTGGTTGCCTCAGTGAAGCCAGGCTAACCCATCTGGATGATACAAAAACTGCCTTAGCTGTTACATATAATATCAACTCCTGTTTTACAGCCACCTATTACTTCATAGCTGTGTGACTAGAGTGTGGGGTGTTTTTATTTCTTTCATTGGCTTAAGGACCAAAGGGTAAGGTTGCCAAATAAAAATAGCAAATAAAAATGAACTGTTCACTTTCAAATTTAATATATGGCTTATAATAAATACTTTTTATGTAAGTGCATCCCATGTGTTATGTAGGTCGAATGCAGTCAAAATTATTGGAAAATTATTCTTTATTGATCTGAAATTCAAATTTAACTGAACTACCTATATTTTAACTTTAACCAAAATGATACTTCATGTTCCTCATGGCTATGACAGACATGGCTATAAAATTCAAAGTAACTGATTGAAGCACCCAGTATGAGGTCTCCCCCACTTACACACACATACGTGTGACACCCCCCAGCTTGGAACTTTACAGCAGATAGAGTTTCATCATCAACAAAGATGCAGAACTGTAGCTTGTTCCTGCCATAAAATTGATTTGCTTTTTGCTCTTAGGGCAGCAATTTAATCTAATCCTATTCAAATAAAGTAATCCAAATTCAGTCATTTCTCAGCCTACTGAAGTCTATAACTGAGTAACATTGATGTTCAAATCCCTCTCTAATTTCTCTCCTGATAATCTTCTCACTAAGAATGAGTCTAAGCCAGAGGAGGTTCATACATAGGGAACTTGCCAAATAGATACATACGTACACATCCATCTGCATCTGCCTTGGTTTTCTATTGACCTCCTTGATCCCACAACACCTATCTGGTCTTTAGCACCTGGCAGTGCTTACTTGAAAGGAAACTGGCTAGTGCATTACCCTCTCAATTTCTGCTGCCCTCCATGGCATTGATAATCCCTGAAATCAGCTACACACTTATGGGACCAAATTGGTCTGTTGCCTCACATTTCCTCCTTGACCTCTGCTGATGTTTATATTATACTCAAATCTCAATGGAAAATGTGTGTGTGTGTGTGTGTGTGTGTGTGTGTGTGTGTGTGTGTTGCCAGGCAGTGGTGGCTCACATTTTTAATCACATCTTTTGGGAGGCAGAAGTAGATGAATCTCTGAGCTTGAGGTCATCCCAGTCTAGAGAGTGAGTTTAAGGACAGTCAAGGCTACACAGAGAAACCCTGTCTCAAAAATACTTTAATTTAATTTACATATATTTCTTGTATATAAAAGTATTTATAATATAGATTTATAATGTTAATAACATTAATAATATATCAGATGATCATAATATATGTATATATTCTATCCCAGAATTGAAAAGGAAATTCTGAACTGACAACAATGGGAAGAAACAATCACTCTTACCCTAAGGCTAACAGGCAGTTATGTACTCTCAGGAGCTCACAAAGGGCCTTGGTTTTACCAGCCATTTCAGATGTGGCACACTCTGCTGAAGTAAGTCCTAGCAAGGCTCCCATGCTGGGGCAAGTTGGGGAGTAGCGGAGAAACAAGCCATGTTTAAGTATCTACTCCCCTCCAGTTCTTCTCCCCAGAGTGGAGAGTGTTTCCTGGGGTGGCAGGAAGGAGCGAAGGAAGGCAATCTGGTTATAGCTAACCCGCCTCTTCCTATGAGATATCAAGAATTTGTCATTTTTATTATTTAAGTCTGACTTAAAACTTTCCTCCAGAGTGGGTGGCCCAGTGTGGGAGAAGATATTTTAAAAAGGTGAAAGAAAAATAAAGAATATGATTAATGTCTCAAAGTGAAATCCTGCCACAAAATCTTGCATTTTGATTCTAGGAAATTATCTCTTTGATTATCATGTTACCCAGAAATCTAGCTCTGCCAGTTTTCCCTTCTTGATAATCCTCATTGGTAAATAGCCACTGTGAACCCTCTAGACTACTCTAGTTCCCTGCCGTGAACTACTAACTCTCCCTCTGTAATCACTCTGCACCCGTGCTGCCATTTTTGTTAAATAATGCCCTAGTCTGAGTGAGTATCAGGAATGTGGTTTTTTGGTTTCTCTTAGAAGAAAAAAGATTGACAGCATGACAAAGACCCATAGTCCTGTCAAAACGTAAGCTGTTTTCACCCATCAGTTTATGGCTCAGGTCACAGATCCATCATGTACTGTTAAGTTAAAGACCTATTTATAGCATGAAGAGCAGGTACTCAGAAGTCCTCAGAATGGAATAACTTCATTGCCAAAGACTCTCCAGAAGACAGTGCCTCCTTACATCTCCACTTCTCTATCGATTGCCAAAGGAAGGAAACTTACAGGTGCCCTAGCTGTCTCTGTTGCTATGAAAAAATGCCTGACTCTGAGAAATAATTAAGAACAAAATGGCTTCTTAAGCTAACAATTCCTGTTTACTGGGCATCACTGGGGGTGAAGTCAAGGCAACGATAACTTAAAGGAACCTGTCCCCTCACAGTCAAGAGCAAGAAGAAAATGGGTGCCTGCATGCTTACTACTCTGTTCATTGACTACTTTTTATGCAGGTCACAAACCTAGGGAATGCCGCCACCCATGGTGGGCTGCTGCTTCACACTTTGGTTGACCTAATTAAGGGGAAAAAAATTTCTCACAGGCACGCCAACAGACCAACCTGATCCAGGCAACGCCTCACTGAGACTCTGTCCTTTGGTGATCCTAGGTTCTGTGAAGTTGACAAAAAATGTCCATGGTGACATGCATAAAAATCCCTCTGTTGTGGTGCAGGCAATGGTCATTTACGTTTTCCCTGTCAAAGTGAATGTGACTCTACATCAGAGCACATTAGTAGAGAGTCCTTTTACATAATGCAAAACTCCATGTTCTTTCCATAAACTGGCTTTCTTTGTGATTCTAATAGAATCACAAAGAAATGGTTTCCGTACATAAAGAGCACAGCTTTCATCTTGCTCTGTGACAATTTATATGTGCCTTTTCGTTTTCATCAAACTGGCCTCACACACTGAGGTAGGATTTTATTCATGAATATATTGCTTGTGTTGGTACTCCAGAAGAAAATGATTCTCAAAATAATAAAGTACTTTCTGCCTTTATTGAAGGCCAGCTCCAAGTCAAAGCCTTGTCATGATTTAATACACTATCTTATTATTTTTAATGCACTTGCTTAAAAAGAAAAAAAAAAGTATACACATCCCAAATGATTGCCAAGTAGTCCGAGTTTCCTTTTAACAGGAAGCTCTCATGTCATTGTTTGTTCCATCCCTGACCAAAGGAATGTTCTCAAACCTGTTATAGAACTTGGGTGAGGAGGACATTCACATGGATGGTGAGGAATGAAAAGGGCCGTAGTTTAACCCATATGGCTGTGTACACCTGTAATTCTGAACTGGGGTAAGAGGATCCTGAATCCAAGGTGTGCCTGACCTACCTAACAAGACTCTGTCTCAAAAAAGGAAAACATGAAGGCTAGGGAGATGGCTCAGTGAGTAAACTATTTGCCTCACAAACATAAGGACCTGAGTTCGATCCCTAGGACCCACATTAAAAGGAAGGAGCACCAGCTAGATGGCTCGGAAAGTAGAAGTGCTTTCTTTCAAACCTGATAGTTTTTGAGTTGGACTCAACCACAGCCTACAATGAAAGGAAACAACAATTTGTCCTCTTATCTATACACAGGCACCATGGCACATGTCACTACCACCATACATACATACATACAATACATACACACACACACACACACACACACAAAGAAACAAATGGTGTGTGTATATGTATAAGGTGTGTGTGTGTGTGTGTGTGTGTGTGTGTGTATGTTTTAAAGGCATGCATAATGGCACTTGCTTGCAATCCCAGCACAGGGAAGGTGAAGACGGTCATATTCTTGGGGTGTCCTGGCCATCTAGCCTGCTCTATTTGGTGAGTTCCAGGCTAGTTAGAGGCCCTGTCTTAAGATAAAGTAAGAGAAACCTGAGGACCAATAGTCAAGGCTGTCTATTAGCCTACACACACACACACACACACACACACACACACACACACACACACAGAAAGAGAGTGGGGGGAAAGAGAGGGAGAGAGAGAGGGAGACAGAGAGATAAAGAATAGAATAAAGTAAAATAAAAATGAGTTATGGTTTTGAAAGCACTGTTATTCTTATGAGGAAATGTTTTAATTGTTTACAAAAGATACAATAAACTCTATTATCAATATTTCTTTGACAGTTTCATACCATGTCATCTCCCAAGTCATCTCCCAAGTCATCTCCCGAGCTGCCTGATAAAGTTATTTACCATTTACCAAAAGAGAAAGAAAGGAACAAAGAGTTTCTTAGCAAGCTTTGTAAAGATGTAACCTGAGAAACACCTAAGTGGTACGGAGAGCTAATATGAAGACGCTTGCTTGTGACTCGCCCTTAAGGAGCCTATACTCATACTTGGGTACATATTATTTTTTCTAATATCATTTTCCCCTTAACCCTTTGTGGTGGTTAGAATATTCTTGGCCCATAGCCAGTTGTACTGTTAAGGAATGTGGCCTTGTCGGAGGAAGTGCGTCACTGTGGGGGTGGGCTTCGGAGGTCGCCTCCTATGCTCAGACTCCGCCCACCACAGAAGAGCGCTTCCTCTTAGCTGCCTGAGGAGTCCAGTCTTCTCCTGGCTGCCTTCTGACCAAGATGTAGACCTATTGGCCCCTCCAGCATCTACTGCCTACATGCTGCCATCCTTCCTCCCATGCTGATAATGGACTAAACATCTGAAACGTACTTAAATTAAATGTTCACCTTTTTAAGTGCTGCCTTCACCGTGGTGTTTCTTTATAGCACCGGAAACCCAAACTAAGACACCCTTATAGTTTAAAATCTAGAAATGTCAAGGCTGGAGAGATGGCTCAGTGGTTAAGAGCACTGATGTTCTTCCAGAGGACCCAGGCTTGATTCTCAGCACCCATACGACAGCTCACAACTGTCTCCAGTCACAACAGATCTGACGCCCTCAGCTGGCCTCTATGGGTACTGCACATGACATACACATAGGCAAAACACCCACACACGTAAAAAAAATAATAATAATAATAAAGCCTGTACGTGGCCTTTAATAAACTGTGACTGTGTCCTTCAGAACTCACCCATGCTCTGAAGTGTGGTTTTTATACACTTCTCGAGCATCTTCCTATTTTTAATAAAACCTCAGCTCTGCGTCACAGTGACTAGTCCTGAAATTCTCTGCATCAGTTTGCCTAAGTCACCATCCCTACATTAGAGGTGCCTCCCGCGGCCACTGTAGGTGACAGTGTACATCTTTGTCTCTGCCTCCTTGCTGCTGACATCACTGAAACCACCAAAAAGATCATAATTATTGTCAATGACTCTCACATAAAAAAAAAAAAAAGACCAAAATGGTTGATTACAGAGGACTCTGAATCTATAACTTCTTCGTTAAGCAAACAAGTCAGAACAAAATATGCAATTTACATTTGGAAGCAAACAAAGGACAAAAAAAATGAAAATAATGTAAACAGCTTCATCCTGAAATCTAAGTACTTCCAATCAACATGCTATACCACACTCGGCCACAGGTCATCTGCCGGTGCTGTGTGAGGCAGCCACAGACCATTACCTATGTAATTGCAGATCTGTCTAATAGGCCCATACAGCTCTTTTGGAACAAAGGTTTTTATAATGGAGTAGATGATAAATATTGAACTGTGATGCTACCAGATGCTATAATATTAGGGGCTGTGTTTATATTGAGATATTAGAGTATATTAACTCTGTATACTTACATCCCCCCCAAAAAAAAGATAAAAAATTAGACTCATAAAAATATAAAGAAAAACACAACGTGCATTACAGGTTCGTAGTGCAATAACTTCATATGGTAAATGATACTGAAATATTCCACTCAATATAGCTTATTTAATCAGTGAAGGCTGCCACTTAGCCATAGAGGAAGAGCTACTTATAAAAATTCTAAGATGCCCAATCTTAAATGTAATTCTGTCTCTGAAAAATATTGATGACATTGATTAATTTTGTTGCTGTTGGAAGCTAGAGTCTATGAAAGGGAAACCAGATCTATGTAAACCTGCTGCCCTCGGTATTTCTCCTCACCTGAATGTATTTCCCCACCGAGTGTTTCAAGTGTTTCTACGGCATGCATGTCTGGAGAACGAGACACAATATAAAAGCTGATTAGTTTCCGCTAAAGTGGCAAGCTTGAATCTGTCCAAATGTATCATAAAGACAAAAAAAAAGAAGTATGCTTTTTAAAAAATAAAGGCACAAACTGAACTTCCTAACTTACATATTAAATAAATCAGCCCTTGGGCCATCAGCTCTTGACAAACAGAAAGCTGCACCTGCACGGCTGTGCGTGTGTTTAAAGTCTGCTTTCTGAACTCTGGTCTCGTCTAAGCGGTCCTAATCCTCCTCCTGAAATTTAGCCAGTATCACAGTAGACACTCTCCTAGGGCTACCATTAACACCAAAAGTGGTGACGGTAGCAGTAATGTTTTCACCTGACAAGGACACGGCAGCGATCGCCGTGACATCCTCCTGACTATGCACATAGGGAAAGATGCACACCCAGACGTATGAGTTTCATATGTTGGAGATGGTTTTCTTTAGTTACATGGTAAACAGGTGACTCAGCTTAATTCCTTACAACAAACGTCGCTAGGGAGTATGAAGTGTATGGGCAGTCCCCATGGAGGCCAGAAGAGGACGTCAGTTGGGCAACTCAGAGCAGACAATCCCGGCCTCTCCTCCTCTTCCTTCTCTTCCTCCTCCTCTTTCTCCTCCTCCTCCCTCTTCTCCTTCCTCTTCTTCTTCTTCCTTTTTCTTCTTCCTTTTTCTTCTTTCTTTTTCTTCTCTTTTTCTTCTTCTCCTCTTATCTCTTCCTCCTCCTTTTCTTTTTTCTTCTTCTTCAACCCTTTAAAACTGTTCTTACATTCAGTCTGTTCTCTTTCACTTAGGACAAGGTAGGACACCAAAGACAGTTTCTACAGCTGTTGAAATATATGGTCTACAAAAAAACATACTCTGTTCTTTCACATGAAACATTAAGTTTTAAAACTAGAACTAAAAAGATAAATAAAAATGACAAATTTTTAGCTATGCTGCAAAAAAAAAAATAAGAAATGAAAGAGGAAAAAAACAGAATTTATTCCACAGACATTCAAAGGCTCATAAGAGACAGCTATGAATGTGCCAATAAGTTAGAAAGTCTAAAAGAAATAAATGCATTTCTAGATAGATGCAACCTACCGAGACTGAAATATGAAAATAACCATGAAGACATAGAAAATCTGATTATATTAATAATAAATAGAAAGATTAAAGAGCCAGTCACACTGACACATACTGTAATCTCAGGAGGCACAGACAGGCAGGGTCTCTCTGAGGTTGAGGCCAACCTGGTGTACATAGTGAGTTCCAGAAGGGTCAGGCTAAATGCTGAGACCCTGTCTGGAGGAAAAGAAGGTGACAGTGACAACAGCAGCAACAACAAAGTCTCCATCAAAGAAGAGCCAAATCTAGAAGTCACTTAAGAAGAAGCTAATGTTGATCCTTTGCAAATCCTTCCAAAAGATTGAAAGGGGGTGACCACCTTCAAGCTAATTTTATGTGGCCAGCATAATCGTGATAGGAAAGCCAGACTGAGGACAGTACAGAAAAAGAACATTGCATGCCGGTTGTCTTTGATAAACTCAGATACAAAACTCAACACAATAGTAACAGACAGATCTCAGCATCACAAGAAAGGACCACCAACCATGGCCTAGTGGGATCTGTCCCCCGGGATAAAAGGATACGTTGACATATATGAATTAATGAACCTGATACACTTTGTTAACAGAGTACAGGACAGAACCAATTGAACTTCTCAGTCCATGTAGAAAATCTTTCAACATTCAATATCATTAGGAAGAAAGTCTTCTATAACAATAAATTTCTCTTTAATCTAATAATGGACAGACATTACAAGTATACGATGTTTCACTTAGGGGCTAAAATTTGAAAGTTTTTCATTTCCTCCAAAATTAGGAGCAAAACAATGATGTCTAGTCTTACCACTTCCGTTTAGCGTAATTCTGGAAATCTTAGCCAAAACAATGGAAGAAAAGAAACAAGGTATTCTCAAATCAGAAATAAGGGTTAAGTGTCTCTTTAATATAAGAAATTCTGGAGCCTCTCTGAGTCTTCAGGTAGGTAAAAGAAGAATAGGGACAAATGGCACTTTCCTGCATGTCCGTGAGTCTCACAGAGTCGTGGAGGTGAGAATGACGGACAGGCAAAGGATCAGGATCACAGTAAACACAGAAAGGGAGGAAATGATAAAATACAGAAATCTAGAAGGTTGGATATATAACCAAGCAATAGATTCTGAGTTAGCATCCTGAATGGAGGAGCCTGAGAGGGGAAAACCACAACCCCACTCTGGCCCACAAATGAAAGAGAAGAGGAAGGCCTCTGGTAGTGAACTACCACCAAACAAGAGAGCAGATGGGAGATTGGCAGAGAACTGTGAAACAGTTTCTTAGAGGGGCTCGTTGCCTGCCAGGCTTTCCCTTCTGTTTGGAAGGAGGAAGGATAACCATTCTGAGATATCACGTGTTGCCAAAGCAGTTCCAGCAGGGAAGACAGAAAGTGTAGGTCCACTCAGCTTCTAAATAGCAAAAAGAAATCTCTCCACTACAGAGAACCTACGAACCAAGCATCCAGAAGAATAAAAAAATTAAAATAAAAAAAACTGAAGCAATGTAGATACATAGTCACAAATACACTCTGGCAAGAACTGGGAGTCATTGACAATAAAATAATTAATTAATTAATTAATTAATTAATTAATTAAAGAACAGCCAGGATGGTGGTAGAAACAGAAAATTCAGTGGCAAAAAGTAAGTGTGTGTGTGTGTGTGTGTGTGTGTATGTTTCAATCAACAAAGCTGAAAACTAGAATTACCCAGCCAAACACAGAGGAAGCCTTAGTTGGGGGCTTGAGGGGGAGGGCTGCTATAGCCAATTACTGGCTCACAAAAGGATCAAAACTATACATTAGGTGGGGTTGGGGATAAGCTCAGTTGGTTGAATACATAGCTAGTGCACATAAGATCCTGAGTTCAATCCTCCATCAGCAAGAGTAAACTAAAAATGAATAGAGATACAAAAATGCACTTTAGAATAATAACAATAATAATAATAAATGCTTGGGGAAACCAAAGAGCCACAAGTAGAAGAATTAAATGAAATTAAATTTGTGTTGCTTACCCTGTAGGAAAATTGATTCAAAATGGACCAAAGACCTTAATGTAAAATCTAAAACTGCTAGAAAAACATAGGCAGACCACTTCAATAAATAATTACAGGAAAGAACTTTCTGAAGAAAAAGAAGAAGAAAAAACTTTAACTGAACAGGAAATAATACCAGGAATTGGTAAAGAGGTTTACATGAAATTATAAAGCTTCAGCACAGAGAAAGGAACAATCGGCAGACAGAACGGGAGAAAATATACAACTGACAGTGATTAATCTTAGGATATATGAAGAATTCAAAAGCTCTTAAGAAGGCACATGTAGGAACTGAAAAAGTCCAGTGAGAACCTCTCCGTTAGCGTCTTAGGGTTTCTGTTGCTATGATGAAACACTGCAACCAAAAGCCGCTCCAGAAGGAAAAGGTTTGTTTGGCTTATGTTTCCACGCCATTGTTCATCCTCCAAGTAAGTCCACACAGAAACTCAAGCAGGGCAGGAACCTGGAGGCAGGAGCTAATGCAGAGGCCATGGAGGGGTGCTGCTTACTGGCTTGATCCCCATGGCTTGCTCAGCCTGCTTTCTTATAAGAAACCAGAGCCATCTGCTCAGAAGTGGTCCCACCCACAATGGACAAGTCCCTCCCCCACTGATCACTAATTTTAAAAAATGCCTAGTACCTGATCTTATGGAGGTATTTTCTCAATTGAGGCTCCCTCCTCCCCCAGGGACTCTAGCTTGTGTTAAACTGGCATAAAACTAGCCAGCACTGTGCCTTTGATATCAAACTGAAGAGGTTTGGGGGGAAGCTGACAGATGTTACCAATGAAAAGCTGATATATGGGGAGACCAGTAGACGAGGCACGAGAGTCTGGTGAAACACGTCTCGGGTAAACAGCTTCCCAAAGGCAAGTCTACTAAGTAGCATTGGCTGTTGTTTCTCCCTCACTGAAGACCAGAAACAATGCAGCTACCAGTGCCTGGGCTAGACCTCCACACACATATGTAGCAGATGTACAGCTTGGTCTTCGTGTGGGTCCTGAATAACTGGAGCAAGGGCTATCCCAAAAGCTGTTGCCTGTCCGTAGCATTTGTTCTTTTAGCTGGGCTGCCTTGTCTGGCCTCAGTGGGAGAGGAAGCTCCTAGCCTCGGAGAGACTTGAAGTGCCAGAGTGATGGAGATACAGGGATAGGGGGTGGCGCAAGGAGGGCTGCTCAGAGGAGAAGGGGAGGAGGGAAAGGGGGAAGGATTATGGGAGGGGTGACTAGGACGGGGACAGTGAGCAGGATATAAAGTAAATAAGTAAAAAATAAATGAATTTAAATAAAAAAATTAAAGAAGAAAGTGCAAAGGAGCATGACATTCTGTAAACATTTGTGTGAGATGGGAAAACCCCGCCCAGGGAAACGACCTGGGCCACTGAAAAGGTTATGGATCTGCCTAAGCAACAGCCCAGCAGAAAGCTAGAAGGTCCGCAGACACTTTGTATAAGATTGAGGGATACTTCAGAATGTCTGGATTTGCTGGGTGAGTTACATTGGTCCTACAAACACTGCGCTTTCGTGGAGGTCCAGCGGTAGCTTGAGCTTATCATTGGAAGATAGAGCTACTAATAGAGAATAACAATCTGGCGTTGAAAAAATAAAGCTAAAATTTTAATAGAGTTAAAGAAGAGACGTGGGACATTTGATAACGAGGTTAACCACGATGATGGAGATGATGTGATCGGAAGTCGAGCGAGAAGGTAAATCTGAAAAAGGAATAGCGTACTGCAAATTAGAAGGAAATATGGGATGAGTATGTTGAATATTAGATATTATAGGACATGAACTCTGACTTTTAACAGTGGGCTGAGGGAGGAAAAAAAAACCTGCAGCTATGTTCTGCACCAATCAATGGAAGAACAAGGAAAGGAGAAAACATTTTTTTTTAACCAAATACCAAAAGGAACCATCTGATCAGTTAAAAAAAAAAATGGTTCTCAAGAGAAGAAATGCAAATGGCCAGTAAACATTTAGGGAAATATCCAACATCATCTCTCATTCGAGTCAGGATGGCTGCCGTTAATACAACCCACCACAGATACCAGATACAAGAAAGTATCAGAAGAATCAATAGCAAAATAACCAAATGAGTCAGTTGGGAAGTGACCTGCACAGACACCTTTCTAAGGAAAACCGATGCTGCCCAATGGGTATATGCAAAATGATGCCCAGTAGCATTAATTGTCATGCAAATCAAAACCACAAACACATTATGACCCCTACCTATTGAGATGGCTATAAAAATAATTTTTAAATATGATAAATGTTGGAAAAGGTTAACAGAAAAATCAATGCTGGTACATTGATGAGAATGTAAATTGTAAAGCTATTGTGAAAAACAGCCTAAAATGTCCTCAAAATATAAAAAGTAAAACTCCATGTTCTAGCAGTTCCACTGGGTGTATATATATGCAGGGAGATAAAAGTGCTATCTTAATGACCTTTTCAACATTTCTTTTGTGTGTAGGAGTATTTTTCCCACATGTGTGTATATAGTCATGTCTGGTGACTACAGAGACCAGAAGAGGGGCCAGATCCTGGAACTGGAGTTATGGATGACTGTAAATAGCCAAGTAAGTAATAGGAACTGAACCTGGATCCTCTCTGCAAGAGTAGCCAGGGCTATCGAATGCTGAGCCATTTCTCCAGCCCCTATCTTAATGATCTTAATGAGATAACTCCTATGCACATTGAAGCGTTTTGTACAATAGCCAAGACCTGATAAACACAGAAGAGGCCACTGACAAATGAGCAGATAAAGGGAGCATGGTAGATTACATACAAGATGGACAACGTTCTGCTTTATATGAAATAAAAGAGTGTTTTAGAACAGTTTTCAGCCTTTAAAAAGAAGCAAGCCCTACCAGTTATAACATGTATGAAACTTAGGGGACATTATGCTACATGGAAGCCGGGTAGAGAGAGTCAAATGTTTCACACATTTATTTATACATGGACTCTAACACATGGGACACACAGAGGCAGAGTAGAAGAGTAGTTGTCACGACCAGAAGAAGGGAAGGAAATAAGGAGATGTTGACCAAAAGGCTCCAGTCACAGGATGAATGACTCCTGGCATTAATTAGCCAGTCTCACTGTAGTGGTACCAAAGCATTGAATTGCCAGTTGGAAATGTATACAATTTCAATTATTGACTATATTTCAATAAGCTTGACAAATGAAGCATAAAGTGTAGGCATAAATTTCTTTGCAACCTACTTTTAATAAGGGATCAACCTCTCCCTCTAGTCCACCACCCAGCAGAGGTATCAGAAAAGTTATTAGGATATGGGGGAAGTGGGCTTGTTCAGACATAGCTCTTTGGAGGTGAACTCCATCTTCTTTGGCAGCAGTTCAGTCCCTCAGAAAACACCAAGTACGACTCAGCAGCAGCAGACCAGTCCTCTAGGCTGGCAGACACTAAGGCACAAACCGGCAGCTACAGTCCAGCTTTTTTCAGCAAGCAGACACCAGGCAGCTATAGTTCTATCCTAAAGAAACTGCCAGGCTTGCCAACCAGCCTGAGGTGAGGCCACAGAAGAGGCAAGCTGCCACAGGAGCCTCACGAGCAGTTCTTGGGCAAGTTTCTCTCAATGGCAGCACTACCACAAGTTGAGGTCAACAATGCTATGTAAGGTGAACCAATACATGCGTGTCTTTAGCGAAGAATAGTGAGGCGGAGCAAACCAAACCAATGCTCAGTGCTCGTTTCCCACTGTCTGTGGGGTCATATTTATACTCCTTCATCAAGAGTCCTTTCACGTGTCAGCGATATCCAAACATCCTTTCACCTGTGTCAGCTTCAGGAAAATATTCTTTCACGTGTCTGCTTTAGCAAGATATCCTTTCACCTATACATTGGGTACAGGTGTGAAAATATCAATGAGACCCATCACCTTGCACAACTAGTCTGTGCTTATAGTCACGTAGTTTCAAAAGAGATGGGCAAGGTGTTTCCATGGTTAACTGTCCCAGGATTTGGTTCCCTCCACGCCAGCTTTCGTTGGCAATCTTACAGAGTTGGTGAATCTAAGACATGCACAAGTAGCCACCACACTTAAGGCTGAAATGTTTTACCACCTCCGGTATCCCTGACAGCCTAGTAAATTTTAAAACAACCCATAACAAAGCCTTAACTATTTCAATAAACATTCCCCACTATAAAGTAGTAGCCATAAGCTGCTCACAAGGCAAGTTATCATATAGTAAACAACCTTGTAAAAAAAATTAATAAATCTTTTCTGGTACATGAAATTCAGCTGGGGTGTGCTCTGTTTGACACCCTCCCCCACCTAAGTGATCAAAGTGACATCAATAAACTCAACTCTGAAGACAGCAGACGGAAACAGAATGGCAAGCCTTTGACTTAAAATTTGTCTCTCTGGTTTCACTTTATGGATTTAATAGAAGATGCCTACTGATCCTGAGTGTTAACTACCAAAGCAGAAATCAAATTTTAGATGGAGAGTCGTTCTAAACATTCATTTTAAAGGAAAGGGTTCATAATTTTCTTCAGATTTTAACTATAGAGAAGGAAATTACCCCATAAAAGACCTGTAGTTTATGAAGCAGTTAAAATGGTTGGGTGGTTGGGGCAGTAGGCTAGATTAAGAAACATGAATAACTCAGGATCTGCTGACTCAGAATAACCTTTAATAATCAATGCATCCCTCTGCATGCGTACACATGTGTTTATGCGCGTGTGTATGGATATAAGTATGTATATTTGTATATGTACATGGAGGTGTGTATATTTTTTTCAAATAACATTATTTGATTCTTCTTTATGGTTAGGCAAAATGCTGTTGTGTGTAAATCACAATCTCTTTCTCTATTCATCTGTTGCTAGACATCCAGGCTGGCCCCATATCTTGATTATCATAAATGCTACAACAGTGAGCACCATGCGTATCTATCTCTGTGATATGCTGACATAAATCTTCTGTGTATGTACCCAGGAGTGGGGGGATTTTGAGTACCTTCCGTGCTTTTACATATGGGGGAGAATTTTTTTAAAAATATACATAATTACTTCTTCTTTCCAGTATGCATATCAATAAGCTATGGGTCCAAGAGAATGAAACAAGTTGGGAATGCGTTGAATCTTGGTATGTCGTGCTAATATAATATTCAACATTTTAAATGGCTTGTAATGAACCCTTCAATGATATCTGAAATGCTTAGAGATCTTCAGAAGCGGATTTATAAGTGTCATAAATAACCGTTTTACTTGACTTGGTAAATAAGAAACAGAATACCATCTAAGATAGACATGAATATTTTAATGTAGCAGTCTTTGGCTCACTTACTCTTAAAAGGAATAATTTAATCAGGATTCTTTCAAGGGAGCTGAAATCATTACAGAATGAGAGAGGGAGGATCTTCTCCCAAGTGAGCAATTAACATATTTCATGTAACAACGGTCACTGACGTGAGTCTCCTGCTTATGGAGTCCTCTGAAGCTTTATGCCTCTCATCTCCCAGTTTCTAATTCCATTTTTTTCTAAGACTGCACCTCGGTAACTCCAGATACACGCTTGTCTTCAAAAGTCTTCAATAAAACGTGTGCAGCTTCCACCTTCTTGAGCACTCAAATGAGGGATGGCTCCACCTCCCACTGTTCAGTAGGAGGCCCCCTCCCCCGACAGTGGCACCTGACTCCCTCCTCTTCATATATCTCTCTGTGGCTTGAACCTTACCTCTTTCTCTTTGCTGTATGCTAACCACAAGCCTGGCTTTACGGAGTCTTATATCCTCAGGGCTTGTAGATTCAAGGGTCAGCTGGGATCATATTCTTTGTAGTTAGTCCTTACCTGTCTATGACTTTTTTTCCTTTTTAATTTTTTATTTGTAGTCAACACAGGTTGAGTACATTCAAGGTATTCTAAAGAATAATTGTGAGATCTATACATGACATATTTACATAGTGGGTTTATTAAATAAATATATAGGGATTACTATAACCAGATTGATAGGCCAAGCACCAGCCATGATGTACATGGAAGTCCTAGAATCCATTCATATTAAAGCTGGAGGCTTGTATCCTTTGACCGACATCCTCTTGTTCTGGTATTCCCTTAACACCAGACCCCACCTCTGACTTACTTAGGTTTCACACATAAATGAAATAACACATTCTTTCTCTTTCTGGGATCATTTTACTTAAAGCCCTCCTGGTTCGTTCATATTATTACAAACAAAAGGATTTCCTTCTTTGAGGAAAAAAGAATATTCTGTTTGGGGTCTGTATGCCATGCTTTCTTTTCCATTATTTTTTTTTAAGCTCACATACAAAATATTTCCTAAACAGGACTCTCATACAAACACGTGAGTTTGCTTTGCCTTCATTGGAGCTCCCGTTCTCTTCCCACCTCCTTTCCCACCTCTCTTGCTTATCCATTCTGTTTCCTTGCTGTTTCTATTTGATACTCTGCTTCCCTCTTAAGATCTCTCCCTCCTATTCCATGGTCTCGTTCTACATTCAATGACCTACACATGACCTACAAGCACATATACACACAGAGACAGACAGAGAGACAGACAGACAGACAGAAACAGAGAGACAGACAGACAGACAGACAGACACAGAGAGACAGAGAGAGAGACAGACA
>JANHMN010000019.1:39458677-39469066 GCA_030674055.1 Rhabdomys pumilio
AGACAGACAGACAGACAGACAGACAGACAGACAGACAGACAGACAGACAGAAGCTTCTGCCTGTGATGTACCGCTGTCCATGCACCCACATGAAACACTTGGGTTGCTTCCACATCTTGGCTGCTATCAGTGCTGCTGTGAGCACAGTAATCTAGTTGTCCCTTTGAGACTCTAGCTTCACTCCCTTGGGACACAGACCTAGAAGTGGAATTCCTGAGCCACGTGGTGGTTCTACTTTTTTTGTTGTTGTTGTTTATATTTTTGAATTTTTTATGTATTACATTTCCTACTTACTGGTCACATTTTTATTGCTTGAGATTTGAACCCCATCTTCTCTGCCACTTTCTTCTTTTCATATCCTGCACTTTGTTCTTAGATGGATGGAGCCTACTTAGTGTCATCTGTGTGTGTGCATGGATGCAGGACTACCTCCTGAAGCATGGGTAGCCTCTCAAGAGCCACATCCCTGAAGAGAATTGACTCCTTCCTAGTGGCCATCAGTTACCTGAGATATCATGACCTCCTCTGCTATCTACGGTGGGATTTTGACTGTCTTGACTTTGTGTTCAGTCACAGACACTCTGTGTGTGTGTGTGTGTGTGTGTGTGTGTGTGTGTGTGTGTGCGCGCGCACTGGCCCTATCCTATCCAGCAGATAATGTGTCCCTGTAGCCATCCACTGCTTGTGGCTCTTACAGTCACCTGCCCTTTCATCTGTGACCAGTTCTGAGTTACAGCCCTAAGGATACAGGCGTCTTAAAGCTGGGCATGCCACAGGATCTTACTCTCTGCACACTGGCCATTTTGGGGTCTCTGTATTAGTCACCATCTGTATTCATTAATCATCATTAGCAAAAGGAAACTTCTCTGATGAGGGTGGGGAGATTCTATAATCTGTGAGTATAAAGAAAAACACTTAGAGAGTAGTTTATTATTATATCTGTTTAGCAGAATCGTAGTATTGGGTTCTTTCCTAGGACCTAGGACCTACCCAGTCATGGGGTCTGGCCCGGTTACAGTCCTAGGCCTGAGTTCCAGCTTGTGGAGCAGGCCTTCAATTTAATCAGAAAGCGGTTGGTTACTCCCCTAATGTCCCCACCACTATTGCACTAGCACGCATCTCGTGCCAGGCCAGTTGCTACTGTGGCTCACAGCGTTCACACTTAAACAAGACTGTTGATAATTCTCATGCTTAGAACCTCCCACCACTGAAAGAGTTTAATGGATATGCTACCTGGGTCCTTTCTGGAGTCTGTAAGTGGAATCTAAGTCCTTACTTTCTCCAGGAAGATCAGTGGTACCAGGCCAGATGTTGATTATTACTGGCTTTTTATTTTTAAGAAATGTCCATACTGTTTTCCACAATTGATTATTACTAGCTCCTCCTCCTCCTTTTCCTCTTCCTCCTTCTCCTCTTCTTTTTCTTCTTCCTCCTTCCTCTTCCTCTTCTTCCCCTTCTTCCTCTTCTCCTTCCTCTTCTTCTTCCTTTTCTTCTTCTTCTTCTTCCTCCTCCTCCTCCTTCTTCCTCCTCTTCTTCTTCTTCCTCTTCTTTTTCTTCTTCTTTAAGGAACTCCCATACTGATTTCCATAATTACTGCAAGTGTACATTCTTATCAAAATTATACAGGAGTTCTCTTTTGCTGTCTTCAGTTCTTACCGTATACTGTCTTTCACCCATATTTAAATGGTTATTATGGAAAAAAAACAAAAAGAAAGATAACAAGTAGAATTTTATTGTTTAATTAAAGGTTGTTAACTAACCTAAAAGCATCTTATTTATTTTTTATTTACCTATTTATTAATTTTTATTTACATACATATGCCTACATACATAAACACAGCACACTTAGTGTGTATGCTCTCACTTGTGTGTATATGATTTCAGAGCCTGGAAAAGGAACCACGGGAGACTAAGGAACACCAAGAGCTGAAGGCATTTTTAAAAAGTTAATTCCATGATGTTTATTTCTAATTTGCTTCCTTGATAGGACTTTGTTTTAAATTCGGTTCTCCTGAACATTATACTCCTTCTGGTCTTCTCATCATCTGAAAGACGGTTAAGTTTAGAAGAAGAGAAAAGCACTTGCTCACTCCTGAGTTCATCATCACTAAGAAAGGATCATTTTGTACTAGGAAATGACCTAGAAGGATATTTAGATACATAAGACATCATTACACAAACTGGAATTTAGCTGGAATGTTGGGTCTAAAACACTAATCCCCTAAGAGAGTATTAGCACAAGCACTGAGGGCTATAATTGCTCTATCCATCAAGAGATATTGTAAAGGCATATTGAAACCAAGTGTTACCATCCCCTTCCCATTGTGTGTGTGTGTGTGCATGTGTGTGTGCATGTGTGTATGTGCATGTGTGTATGTGCATGTGTGTATGTGCATGTGTGTGTGCATGTGTGTGTGCATGTGTATGTGTGTGTGCATGTGTGTGCATATGTGTGTGCATGTGTATGCATGTATGTATGCATGTGTGTGTGTTCATGTGTGTGTGCATGTGTGTATGCATGTATGTATGCATGTGTGTGCATGTGTGTGTGTGCATGTGTGTGTATGCATGTGTGTGTGGATATGTGTGTGCATGTGTGTGTGTGTGTGTGTGTGTGTGTGCGCGTGTATGTGTTCGTGTGTGCATTAAGAGGCCCGAGGTCTATGTATGGTGTCTTCTTCGATCACTCGCTGCCTGACCTTGTTGAAGGAGAATCTCTTACTGAACGTGAAGGTCACCAGTTTGGTTAGACTGGCTGACTGACAAGCTCTAGGAATCCTCCTGTCTCAACTTCTTAAGTACTCAAATTAAAGACAAACTCCTTAGTGCTGGACTTTCGGGTTCAATTCAGGCCCTCATACCCAAGCAGGGAACATTTTATCAGCTGAACCCAGCCCTGTGCTAACTCCCCTCTTGAAAGATATTACTTTCTTTCTGTGGCTGTAGCCGCCAGCCACTAGACTACACACATCAAAAAGTACTCCATACTCTATGTTTAGAACAGCACTAGACCCCTCTATACAGTGCGAAAGTATATAAACAGAGAAGACATCCTTACAGACATCTAAGAAGTGGGTTCGTGAGAGTAACACTAAACAACATTATGAAAGCTATTAATACTAAATGTGTTAGATGCTGTGCTGAACTGTCTATCAATTTTAAAGGACTTTCTTTACACCTTATCATAGCTCCTCAAAACAGGCTCAAGCCTGGTACTATTTTCCTCGGGTTTTAAAAGAAGAAAGTCAAATGCCTAAGGCAGCGCAAACACTCTGAGTCTGGATGATTACAAAGCCCACCCTAGACACTCCAGATTCTCACAGGCAAATGCTAAGAATGAAGGCTACATATTGACCTGAGGACATTGGATGAGGTGCCAGGAGGGAGGTGAGGCTTCAGTGTGGCTTTAAAGAGTGATTAGTAGTTAAATAAGTAAATAGGAAGGGCTGGATCGTGTAAATACCAAGTTATATCAACCTCGTATAAAGGTCAAAAGGCAAGAATAACAGGCATGATCAAGAAGACAAGAATCGAGGGTGTGTGCCGTGTGTCAGTGTGGGGACATTTCTGAAGTAAAGCGTTTTAATTTCAAATATATTCGCATTAACACACAAATGTGTCTTAGTCCATACAGTGCTCAACTCAATAATGTCATCTCTGATTTGTAACAAAAGACTTAGAAGCCTGTGAAAATGAAATGTGTTTTATAATGCTGTTGTAAGCATTAAGGGCAGAAATTAAGTTATAGTCTAAATTAGTAAATCTTACTTTATTCATAAAAACCGAAGCCCCAAGGAGATGTCTTGATTTATAACTGCTCGGATTAATACATAAGTCTGGGATCAATGCAACAGCTGATACATATAGCATATGCAATAGGATGAAGTCTGAGCAGGCAAATGACTGGGAAGAACCCACCAAGGAGGAGGAGGCTGTGACAGACCCTGTCCTCCAACTGCCTGCAATCGGCTACAGCAAAGAACGGTGAGTACCACAGGACCAGAAAACCAGTCATGACCTATTGCTCAGAAAGATATCTCTCAAGCTAGGATATTAAAATATAGTCATTGTGTTCAAGTAAAATAAATTTCTGTAGCATATAAATTTTCTAAAGAAATATGTATACTTATAATAAAATCTCTATTAAAGATATATACAGGAGAATTAATACATATGGATATTTCATAGGAAAGAAAATTTAATGAATGGATTCATAAAAATGATAACAATTGATTGACTTGCCAACTATAACTTAAGACGTTGGGTGATGTTAGCAGTTTCCTTTTTTTCCCCAACGTGGATACAGGAATAAAATAAATTAGGAGAGCACCTGAAATTGGGCAAAGGGCAATCAATCTGCTAGCATTTGTACACAAGAATGTAAAGGGAAATGCCCACCTACATTTCAAAGTGAGACAAAACTCATTAGTTTTAACGGCCCACAGTCTGAGGCCAAAACTTTGGGCGAGCCCAGTAACTGCGCCAGTCAGAGAACTGCCATGGTCAGATATCGAGAGGAGGCAACATACCCTGTCTTCCAGTCGCTTGCATTCTGCTTACAGCAAAGAACAATGGGTACCACGGGACCAGAAAAACCAGTCACAACAGAGTCTATGTATCCAGCTCTTACCACAAGAAAGTTGTCTTGCTGAATTAGCAATTTTACAGAGATCTGAATCTCTCCCAGTAAGACGAAAAAGAAAAAGAAAAAAAAAAGTACTTCCCACTGTGTGCTTGGCATCTTTTTTTTTTTTTTTTTTTTTTTGAGCGTTAAAGGAACAGGAATGGAAGATAAAAGACAGATGTCACCCAGTCAGAGAGCAGCTGATGTTCTGACCCTTAAGCCCCACCCAGACAGGCAATGCGGTCTCCTGGTTTGGAGACCCAGCTTCTCTTCGTAGGAGAGTCACATAACTTTTCAGCGGTCTCATCTCCAAATGCTACATGCTACCAATAAAACTGACTCCACTGTACTGCTTATGATGTTTAGTGACTCACTTCGTAGATGTTTTAGTCCTACTGTGTGCCACAGTGTGGCGGCTTAGGCAGCAGCATGGATGGTCTACATTCACAGGCGTGTTATCTCCTCTCCTCAGTTGCCTGTCCTCAGTATCGTCCTCCCAGAGCTCTGCTCTCCCGCCCTTGAAGTACACGCTTTCTTCCATATTTGCAATTAGCTAATGTAAGAATCTAATCACCGAAAGTGCGCTAATGAGAAAGGATCAGGCGAGAGGGTAGTGACAACAGACTGTCAACGCAAACACCGCTTGGTGGTAAAATACGATCGTGGGAACAAAACTAGACTGAAAATAACTCACGGCCAAAGCAGTGATCCGTGGTGCGAGTGCTGGGCAGCAGAAACCAGGAATCGACTACGGTAGCTCTCAGCAACACTGTCACCCTGTGTTATGTCTGCTAACACCCAGGCCAGCAGTGGTTTTTTTTTTAAGCGTATTATGTTCTTTTTCTGTATATTGTCAAGATAATCTATTTGCCCTCGTCTAGAATATTCCATAAAACAAATGTAACTCTTAGAGAAATAAGGCCACAGAAAGATTAAATACTCAGTTTTGAAGAGAAGCTTTTCCACATATATAAATTCTATTCTTGGGCCAATTTCTAAGCCATATCATATGGACTTAATGTGGTTTAACAAAAACACGGCTTTGAAAACCCATACACCTATTTTAAACAGCTGAGGGACTGCGGTAATCCAAGGAAGCCTTCCAACAAAATAAAAGCTTGACGACACTGACACCTAGTGGCCATATTGGAACTGCAGCCAACTCTGAAAAGTAAGGCCAGACACTGCGGCAGTATGGTCTCCAGGACGCTTGGAATGTTATCATTGTAAAGACTGGGTGTGGACAGTACCGATTCTACAAGCAATCTTGTAAAGGTTTGATTTGTCTCCGGGATTATCTTGGAACTCTCCAAGAGAGCCAAAAGACGTGCACTTGTTAAGACTACTTCTTTTTAACCTTGCACCTTTAACAAGGTTTTCCTCATCTTCAAAGATCAAAAAGCAAAGCTAGGGTCAAACGCTATTGTTGAAAACTGGTGAGTCTTTTACCTCACTTTCCAGGTTCATCCACACCCTTTTCCTGGTCTTTGGGTGTTTTGTTTTGTTTTGTTTTAATCCCCCTTGGTTAGACCCTACCCAATACAAAAGCCATGTGGCCAAGCTGTCATAGAAGCAATTTGTGCTGCTGAGACGACATTACCAAAGGGGAGTTAGACCTTCACAAAACCGCAGGAATCTTCTTTAGAAGGAATAAAGGACTTGTGCAGAAACCCCTAACGTACCCATCTAAAAGCCAGGACCTCACTGAACACTGTGGGTAGCTAAATGAACATAGGGCAATCCACACAAGCTATTTCTGCCCCAATCATTAGAAGAGAAGTCTCCCAGACCTGTCTGCACCTCTGACAGGTGGGACAGCAGGAAGCCTGAATTGCTCATATTTTCCACCGGAGGAGAGCACCGAATCCTACCTGCTGGCGTTTGAAGGCTAAATAATCCAAGCTTTCCAGCTCCTTCCCAAGCTTCTGGTAGGTTTTCTGGAGGTCAGATTTGTTGGAAACATTTTTGAGAGACTCGAATGTTCTTTGGAACTGAAAACAAAAAGAAAAGTAGATTATAATAGCGACGGGTTTTCTTCACATTCCCAGCTAGCTGACAGAGTCAACAGTGTGCTTCGGTTTTATGCACCGTAATTCAGAGACAACAAATGCTAATTAGCTGTCAATGGTCTAATTAGGGATGACCATAAAGAGATAGAAACTGTATGTGTGGCACCAGTATACATGAATGAGAGGTCCATTTCACCTTCCTCCTAGCAAGAAGAGCATATGTCATTCAAAATAAAATAAAAAATTTCATGCTTTAGGACACCCCAAAAATGAGATTTAACATATAATTTTAAGTCTAACAATAAGTGTAATATTATAAGGCTCTTAGGGCCAAGGAGAGGTTTCAGTTAATAAAGTATGTGCTACAAACGTTTGAGAGCCTGAGTTTGAATCCTGACAGTTCATGGAAAAGCCAGTGTGGCTGTTTGTATCTGTAATCCCAACACCGGGGAAGGCCAGACAGAGCAATCACCCAAGATCAATGGCCAGCCTAGCCAAGGTGCAAGCTTCACTACCACTTTGCTAAGCCAGTGTAATCCCTAGTCACGTTCTAAATATCTGTCTTTACAGCCACAGATAAGGGCAGTTCCCACCCCTCATCAAGGGAATGTCTTTACAGCAGATAGAGATCATTACAGAAAACCACAGTCAATCCAAGGGCAGGGCTGCCATGTCCAGTCCCAACCGGCACATCTATAGCAGACTCCGGCACCTCAGGCTCAGAGATCATTGCTGAAGAAGGGGATGGGGCAAAGACTGCAAGAGCCAGGAGAGCCATTTGCTGTGAGATTATGACTCCTAGAAGTGTCAGAGAAGCCTCGCCCATAAAGTCTCACTAACATGGCTGCTTACGTATGACTGAAGGAGGAAGACACCAATGGACATGTTAATGTGAAGGGAGGGAAACTCAGGAGGCCTCAACCCTAAACAGAGCCCCACTGGCAGCTCCTTAGTTGTTGAAAGCTAGAGAAATGGTCTTCCCTGCGGAGAGCACACCAAGTGTGTGTGTGTGTGTGTGTGTGCGCGTGTGTGTGTATAACAACAATAAAAGAGACCATTAATCTGAATGAGAACAGAGGTAGGAACATGGGAAGGATTGGCCAGAGGAAGGAAAGTGGGTAAATAATGTAATTATATTATAACTTTTAACTAAATGAGCTTTAAAAAATTTAATACTGTGGAGAGTGAATTAGGAAGGCATCTGATGTTACCCTCTGGTCTCTACATCCATGTGCAAAAAGATGCATACCTAGAGAGAGAAACAAAGGGGGAGAGAGAGAGGGAGAGAAAGAGAGAATTCTCAGCTTGAGAAGAGGGAAGAGATGGGTAGGACTGGGAGGAGACAGAAGAGTAGGGAGGTAAATATCATCAAATACATTACACACATGCATGGAAATGTCATAATTAAGATTCATCATTAATATGTGCTAACAAAGGCTTTCTTAAGCGAGTTTTCACATGCCAATCATGGAAACCAACAAACGTGTGAAGAGTTAGCTGCTCCCACATGTTCCTGTCATGGCATGAGATGTCCCTTGTACAAGTCTGCAGAGGCTCCGCAAAGAGCACTCAGCAGGACTCAGAAAGGAAGATCCCTCAGAGCTTGCGTTGTGAGGAAGGAAGAGCACTTTACACACTAGTGACCAAAGCATAGATGGCCTGTTCTGCAAATACTCATTCATTGTTGCTCAGTGAGCAATGAGTTACAAGACCATTTCTGCTGAGTCCGGTTGCTCCTGTCCATTGGATGAAGAGGTGGCAAATTGCAGTAAGCCACAGAATACTTCCAACCACTGATGGTTAAGTAAGGGGGGTTCACAAGAAATTGAAGCCTTGGTTTGTTTCAGTGAATTAGAGCATACTTTGTTAGTGACTGAGAATGTCAACTGATATAACTGTCACTTGCTCTCTTATGTCATGGATTCCCCATACCCTCATCTTGTGGCTTCACATAGATTTATGTCTATGGATAGAGAATTCACAGCTTAAGTACGCCAGAATCCCACTACATCTATGATGCCATGAGATAGGCCAATAAGATTTTATGGGATATGATTAAGTTCCCAGGGATGATTGGATCCTTGGTGTATCGAGCGCTAAGGAATAAGTCATAATAGAATGGTGTTCTACTGGGTTACATCCGCCATTTTGTGAAGACACCATGTTTATCTCAATCCAACAGGAAGAGAAAAGCGAGATGCAAATTAAGTCTAACAAATACCACTTAGCACTTCCTCTCATCAAAATGCTATGAATAAAAAACCATATTTCCTTCCCTGGGTGTGTGTGATAGTTTGTATATGCTGGGCCCAGGGAACGTCACTATTAGAAGGTATGACCCTGTTGGAGTAGGTGTGGTCTTGTTAGAGTAGGTGTGTCACTGTGGACATGGGTTATAAGACCCTCATCCTAGCTTCCCAGAAGCCAGTCTTCTCCTATCAGCCTGCAGATGAAGATATAGAACTCTCAGCTTCTGCATCATGCCTGCCTGGATGCTGCCATGCTCCTACCTTGATGATAAAGGACTGAACCTCTGAACCTGTAAGCCAGCCCCAGTTAAATGTTGTCCTTATAAGAGTTGCCTTGGTCATGGTGTCTGTTCACAGCGGTAAAACCCTAACTAAGACACTGGGGGAACTTAAAGATTGCAGGCGAAAGAAGTCATGGATACCAGAAAATGGTAAGGGCGCTAACATTTACCAAGTGTGTGTTCAGCCCCAGGCATGCTATGCCTTCCAGCTGAACTCTTGCATCAGTCTCTAGTACAGTCCCAGTCTTGAGTGAGTGAACTGGGCCTCAGAAAGCTTGGCTGAGCGGGGACCTTACTCCAATATCTGTGATCTTTCTTTAGAAAATGGGGTGCAAAGGAGAGGAAAGAGTAGGGTACGACAAACATTTTAAAGCTCACTGAGGGTAACTGGGTGGGGGGGTTCATAAAATAGAAGACATGAGGAAACCTGAGCTAGACACAGTGAACACAAAACTTGAGACTCCTGGGGGGCGAGCCAACTCTATTCATCTGTTTTCATGCTCTGTTTTTTAATCGAGGCTTATTATTTACATAATATCTCAATTTATTTTATTTATTTTGTAATATTTTTCTAGTTATTTTCTCTGTGTGTGTGTATGTGTGTATATGTGAAATGACACACGTGAGGAAGTCAGAGGACAAGGCATGACAGTCCTCTCCTCCAGCTATGTGGGTCTCAGAGATGGAACTTGGGTTGTCAAGCTTGGAAGCAAGCACCTTTACCCACTGAGCCGTCTCACCGGCCCCCTACCCCAGCCCCCTCCACACTGGTTTAAACACAGCCAAAATCTTTTCATTCCCCCATCTTGTAACACACACACACAAAAATTTCTTTTCAATATAGTTTTAATAAACTTTACATTAAATCTGTATCTTGTCATGTGATCTTTTCTGTGCCTTGGCCAATTTTCGGTCCCTTCCTGGTATGTCTAAATCAAAATCACCCCAGATCCGGGACTCTAAACAGTGTGTCCTGTGAGTCCATTACTGTAAGGTATTTACCGAAAGCCTCACTACACTTTAAAGTGTTCTTTATGCTCTACGTTTTCTCTTTCCCTAAAAATTATTCTTTCTCGTTAAACATGTGGTCATGTTCTCATTTGGTTATGTAAACCTTATACAACTCAGGGAACTTGAGGAGAGACATCTGTAAAACTTCAGAATAAGAAACAGAGATAGAGAGAGAGAGAGAGAGAGAGAGAGAGAGAGAGAGAGAGAGAGAGAGA
>JANHMN010000019.1:39477055-39491500 GCA_030674055.1 Rhabdomys pumilio
TATGTGTGTATGTGTGTATGTGTATGAGTGTGTGTGTATGTGTGTGTATATGTGTGTATATATGTGTGTGTATGTGTTTCTTGTGCTTTTTTTGTTTACTTTTTATTGTTTTGTTCTGTTTTTTAATTCTTTAGTTTTGTTTTGTTTTTTTATGAAGACATGGAGCTGGATTGTCAGAAGCCAGGACCCTCACCCCCTATCTCTCCCCACCTACAACCTCTCCCCACCTGCACAACGTCCCCTGCAGCTTGGCAACCACAAAATCCTGCCTGGCAGCTGCAGGTAGATTCAAAGCAGTGTACCATGTCTTTTGAGAAAAGGAGTTAGATCACCAATTGTTTCAGGGCACAGGCCGAGAAGATTCTGTACTGTCCCACTATACTTTCCCACCACCTGGCCTCTCTTACCCCCTCCCCTTGTAAAGCATATTATAAAAAGGCACCTTGCGCCCAAATATATGACTCTTGACAAGCAACTGCTTCCTTGAGTCCTTTCTCTCTCTCGCCCGTTCTTCTTTTTCAGGTTGGGGTCTCCCTCGCCCTCCCACGAATTACAAGACCCGCGGGTCAGGTCACTGGATGGGTGAGATGAAGAGGGTCTGAGAGGAGATGGGGTAGGAAAATCCATAATTAAAATATATTGTCTAAAAAAATATTATTTTTGATAAAAATTGAAATATTTTAAAAAGCTGTCACAGCGAGAATACAGTTCTAACAAAGAGCGTTTGCCCTGCAGGTGCACAGCCACGGGTGTGACAGCTCGGCACCACAGAACAGAAAATGGTAGTACCTACCTATCAATGACAGTAAACCTCCAAAAGTCCTAAACTTCCAGTTAAGGCTTCCTTTTCTCCGGTCATTTACACTTGTACATTAGTAATATGGTCTACATAGCTCTGTGCTGTTACTTGTTTGGATTCATTTGAGGCTCTGGGGAAGTGGCTTCATGGGCAAAGCGTTTGCTCCCCATGTGAGGACTGGAGTTCACACCCTCAGTGGCACATAAAAATCCAATTGGGCACGGGGGCTTGCCTGTGAGTTGGAGACAGTGGTCCCCAGGGAAGCTGGCTAGCCAACCTAGCCAGAGTTCTCAACCTGTGGGTCGCGACCCCTGTAGCAGCCCTCTATCTCCAAAGACTATTGATGATACAATTCATAACAAGTAGTAGAATTACAGTGATGAAGTAGCAATAAAAATAATTTTATGGTTGGGAGTCACCACAACGTGAGGAGCTGTATTAAAGAGTTGGAGCATGAGGAAGGTTGAGGACTACTGCTCTAGCTAAAGACCCGGCTTCAATAAATAAAGTAGAGGGCAATCAAAGAAGACACCTGACACTGTCCTCCACAGACTCACAAAAATTAAATAAATAAATAAATAAATAAATAAATAAATAAATACTTTGGTGCTGGGCATGCTAATTGCATGTTCAAAGGTCTAAAACTTTCCTCCCTGCCAATTCCTCCTCCTGAAGCCTCCTGATGCTCTTACTTCCCCGGTGTCTTTAAGACTAGTGAGTTCTGGCTTCATTCCTGGGGGTATGCACCGGTCTTCATAACTTTATCTGATAAAGGCTTCTGATAAAGATGAGGCGGGAGGCAGCAGGATTGTTGCCTGCTTCAAGATTGGAATTAAAAATGAAAACAACACCGAAGCGAACTGTCTCGTCGTCTACTTACAGATGACACATGCTGCAAGAGGCACATAACATCAATCATGTCCGCAAGGATAAGGAGTCTTGTAACTGCTGCCAACAGGGCGCGGGCGGCTTGAACCACAGCCTCCCTTTTCGGGAGGTAACAGGGGTCGTCCGTAAAGCTCTCAGCTGATACCTTCAGAGCTTTGCCTGAAAAACACAACCCCAAATAAGTCATTGTCTCAATTCCAACTGCATCTGTTTCAGCATTAAGCAGCCAATCTGACTCCAAGGTTATTCCGTGAGTAATTAGATGCAGTGGTTCTCAACCTTGCTAATGTGGCGACCCTTTAACATAGCTCCTCATGTTGTGGTGACCCCCCCAACCATAAAATTATTGTCATATCTACTTCATAACTGTAGCATTGCTACTATTATAAATAATAGTGTGAAAATATCTGATACGAAGAATATCTGATATGTGGCTTCTGTGAAAGGATTGTTCGATGCCCCAAAGGGGGTCGCAGACCAACAATTTGAGAACCACTGCTTTAAAGTAATGCTCAGAGACTGAGGATGTAACTCAGTGGGCAGAGCGTTTGCCTAACATCTGTGAAGTCCTGAGTTCAATCCTCAGCACCCACGAGCCAGGCGTGGTAGGGCTTGCTTTATAATCACACCATTCCAAAGTATGAGGTCATCCCAAGGCTACAGAGAATATGATAGTCTGGAATGTGATAACCTCCCTCTGATAATAGCTTTGCTTCGTGTGGCAGAAATTTCCTGCCCAACGTATTTGCGGTGGAGCCCTGTCATTGGATAGGGAAGAGGGAGGCGGAGCTAGGAGTTTGGAGGAGAATAAAAAAACACAAAGAGAGGAAGAGGGAAAGAGAGAGGAGAACCAAGATGTCGGCACATGTTACCCTCATGTCTCTAGCAACCTTAGGTAGTTATTCATATCAAGGTTAGATAAAAGGGATAACAATTCTAATTGTGTGAGCATCTTTGTGTATTGAGTATTTGCTAATGTATAAACCTATTGGTTAACTTTAAGCATCTAGAGTTTTGATTTACTTGGTTGTTGGGTGGCGTGGTGGCGTGGCGGCTGGCCGTGGGGTGGACGATCATGGCGTGGGGCTAGCGTGGCCTTGCCAGAGAGCCTGCCAAGATGAGAACACCCATCTGGGCCAAGGTAGCCCGCCGTAATGCTCAATTCTGTCAAGATGAGGCCAGAACCGGGAGACTGCGGTCATCTTTGCAACATTAGCAGTGCGAGGAAATGGCAGCCAGGCGGTGGCCCCTTTTCAAATATCTCCCGCAACAGCTTCACGTAGGCAGATTTACTCTGCACCATATATGGATTCATGTACATTCTAAAGTTTAGTCACAAAAATAATGTTACAAAATAATGGTCAGAGAAATATCTCAATTATTTGAAGGTCTTTTCATTTAAAGTATATTTTGCTATAAAAGTAGTGTGTGTGCATTTGCTTTGAAAGCTGCCAATATAGAAGGGTCTAAAAGGAAAAGGTGGCCTTCTCCATCTCCAGCAACCAAACTCATAGAGAATAGCTCCATCTGCTGTTCACGTTTCACAGTATAGACCTGTTCTGTCATTAAGGTGATACATGTCTACTTCTTGTATAACACAGCAGGGCTGGTAAGATGAATTCAAGCCCCAAGATCATAGTAGGAGAAAACTAAATCCCCACACATGCCTCTACACACACGCCCCGGCATGTACACACACTAAATAAATACGTCAATTAATTGATACAACAAATCTCCTTAAATGATAATAATTCAGCATGCTAAAGAACATAAAGATGTTTGATTCTCCATACTAATTCCTAAAATTACCCAACTATTCAGTCCTTATTCACCTATATAGAAATTTCTCCCTGAATTTCTATTTCATGCATATGTATACACATACATTTATTTATATATGTGTCTGTATGTTTTATATATGTATGCTTTGGGGATATATTCATATACATGCACACTTAACTTATTCATATATGTGCAGAGATTTTGTGTCACACAAAAACATAACCATTGTACAAACTATAAATGGGAAATCTCATGGGTCTTGAGCTGCTTTTCAAGGGGTCTTGTCTTATAGGGATTTTCTATAATGTGTGATTTGTGTTTCCCAGTTGCTTTCTGTACACGAGGGACAGTTGACTGGGAGTCACAGCAATAAACAGTGCAGACTCTGAGGCCAGACTGGCTTCATGGGTCTCTTCTCATGCCTTGAGTAGTTCACTTAACCTTCTCCATCCCTTACTTTCCATGTGGTAAATGGAGTCATAAAATAGCAGCAGTTTTCCCCTAATGAAATATTTGGTTGTGTATTTTCTGAGAAATGAAAATTTTAATCTTAAAATTTATGTAGGAATTTCAAAAGAGTGATAATAGCCAAACTATCTTGGGAAAAATAACATTGTTATTTCAAAAACTATAAACACACACACACACACACACACACACACACACACACACACAAGAATTGACATTCCCAAAATCAATCCTTAACATTTATGGTCAACTGGTTTTCAACAAAGGTTCTGAGAAAAGTCAATATAAGAATGTTCATTTTTTATTTTTATTTTTTTTATTTTGTAATAATTTTTAATAAATGACTCTGGGACAATTAGATTGTCAAATGAAAGAAAAGAACATGGCTCTCTGTCTCACATCACACACAGAAGCCAACTCAGAGAGTGTCGCAGAGCTACATGCAAGAGCTTAAACTGTAAAACTTAGGAGAGTAAAATGTCATGATCTCAGGGTCGATGATAATCTCTTACATGTGGCACCAAAGCATATGCCATAAAGTGACATGTCTGTGGTGGTTTAAATAGGAATGGCCCCCATAGAGTCATGTGTTTGAATGCTTGGTCCACAGGGGCACTATTAGGGGGTGTGGCCTTGTTGGAGTAGGTGTGGCCATGTTAGAGGAAGTTTGCCACTGTAGGGGCAAGCTTTGAAATCTCCTTTGCTCAAACTACACCCAATGTAGCCCACAGTCTCCTCCTAACTGCCTTTGTATCAAGGTGTAGAACTCTCAGCTTCTCAGTTTGCCTGCATTGCTGCCAAGCTTCCTTCCATGATGATAACGGACTGAACCACTCAACTGCAACCAGCCCCAATTAAATAGTTTTCTTTGTAAGAGTTGCTGTGGTCATCGTGTTTCTTCACAGTAATAAAACCCAAAGACAATTTCTGAGCTTTATTTTTTTTCCTCTGAAACCAAACACAAATACTTGTTTATTTACGAGCTATCATTTTACATCAATTCCATTAAAATCTAAACAAGTCACTGCTGGCCCGGAGCACTGGTTCCTTCCTGTCTGCGCCCGAGCACTGAGCAGATCTTGGGCCCCAGCTCTAACCCCAGTAGTAACACTCACCCCACACAGTTCTGATACAACCGAGATAATAGGAAGGACAGGCTCCAGTCAGAGACAGGGCAGGTAGCACTAAGGAGATCCAGATGGCAAAAGGCAAGTGTAAGAACATAAGCATCAGCAACCCAGGGTACTTGGCATCATTAGAACCTAGTTCTCCCACACTGGAAAGTCCTGAATTCCCCATATCACCAGGAAAGCAAGATTCAGATTCAAAATCATTTCTAATGATGATGATAGAGGACTTTAAGAAGGACATAAATAACACTTTCAAAGAATTTGAGAACACAGCTAGACATGTAGAAGCCCTTAAAGAGGAAACACAAAAATCCCTTAAAGAATTACAAGAGAACACAACCAAACCGGTGAAGGAATTGAACAAAAACCATCCAGGACATAAAAATGGAAGTAAAAACAATAAAGAAACCTCAAAGGGAGACTACCCTGGAGATAGAAAACCTAGGAAAAAGGTCAGGAGTCATAGATGCAAGCATCACCAACAGAATACAAGAGATAGAAGAGAGAATCTCAGGTGCAGAAGATACTATTGAAAATATTGACACAACTGTCAAAAAATGCAAAATGCAAAAAGTTCTTAACACAAAACATTCAGGAAATCCAGGACACAATGAGAAGACCAAACCTAAGGATAATAGGTATAGATGAGAGTAAAGATTCCCAACTTAAAGGGCCAATAAATATCTTCAACAAAATTATAGAAGAAAACTTCCCTAACCTAAAGAAAGAGATGCCCATAAACATACAAGAAGCCTACAGAATGCCAAATAGACTAGACCAGAAAAGAAATAACTCCCATCACATAATAATCAAAACACCAAATGCACAAAACAAAGAAAGAATATTAACTGCAGTAAGGGAAAAAAGCCAAGTAACATATAAAGGCAGACCTACCAGAATTACACTAGACTTCTCACCAGATACTATAAAAGCAGGAAGATCCTGGGCAGATGTCATAAAGACCCTAAGAGAACACAAATACTAGCCCAGTATACTATACCCAGCAAAACTCTCAATTACCATAGATGGAGAAACCAAGATATTCCATGACAAAACCAAATTTACACAATATCTTTCCACAAGCCCACCACTACAAAGGATAATATCGGGAAAGCTCCAATACAAGGAGGGAAATTATACCCTAGAAAGAGCAAAAAAGTAATCCTCTTTCAACAAATTCAAAAGAAGATAGTCACACAAAGATAATTCCACCTCTAATACCAAAAATAACAAGAAGCAACAATCACTGTTCCTTAATGTCTCTTAACATCAATGGACTCAATTCCCCAATTAAAAGACATAGGCTAACTGACTGGATATGTAAACAGGACCCAGCATTTTGCTGCATACAGGAAAACCACCTCAGTGACAAAGACATACACTACCTTAGAGTAAAAGGCTGGAAAACAATTTTTCAAGCAAATGGCCCTAAGAAACAAGCTGGAGTAGCCATTCTAAAACCTCCAGCCCGAGAACACAAAGGGAGGGACTCATGGCTCCACCTGTATAGGTAGTTGAGGGTGGCCTTGTCAGGCATCAGTGGAAATGGAGGGCCTTGGTGCCTGAAAGTTTGGATTCCCTAGTGTTGGGGAATTCAAGAGCAGGGAGGTGGGAATGGGAGGATGGTGGGAGCACACCTTCACAGAAACTCCCAGAATTATATGGATTAGACATGACAGAGGCAGGCTGCCAGAAAACTAGATTCCAGAATTCAAACAAAAAATTACCTTGATACTAAAATTTGTTTTGAGAATTGTATATTGCAGAATACACAGCCTTGGTGTATCTACTCATCAAGCAAGCTGAACATACCTGCTCAAACCTCTGATGTCCTGGAATTCCAGCTGGATGCAGTGAAGACACAGCATCAGAGGCTTATTAATTTACTCTTCCCCCTACCCCTCTTCTGATATCTCAGTGACCATCATCAGCTTGAAGAAGTTAATGAAGAGGTGGCACTCCTATTCCCTGTGCTTGGGGACTGAGGTGGTTAATATTGGGCTGTCTTTCTAGGGAAAAGTAGTGGTTTTGTTGGAACAGGAAGAAATAGCTAGGTTTTATTGCATAACCATAACCTATTGAAAGAAATCTGTATAATTGTTATTAAGATGAAGTTAGTTATAATTTCTTAAATTGTACAAAATTTACTTTGATTTTGAAAAGTTTTATTTTAACAGGAAGGGTGATATGTAGGAGGAGCCAAGGTGGGAGGAGTAAGGAGAAAAAGAGGAGGAGTAAGGAGAGGAGGAGAAGGAGAGGAGGAGCTAGGAGATAAGAGAGAGGGGAGGGGGGACATGGAGGCGGATGTTTGTCTGCGCCAGTCAAAGATAGTTGGTATATCTAGGTTGGGTATTGGGTTACACTTCTGATTGTATGGACATCTTATTATTGAGCATTATTGAACTTATAAAGCCCTTGATTAACATTTTTTAAAAGTTACTAATAAGCCCATCCTCTATTCATTGAACAAATAGAATACCCATTGCAGTCAGAAGATGACAGGGTGACCTTCATCATTAATGAAGTAGCAACCCAAATAAAGCATTGTCAAAATCCCTCCCCCAAAAAAATATATAAAAAAAATTCAACAACAACAAAAAAATATAAACAAGTTTGTTATGCTCAAGTTAGGTCACACAACAGTATTTTACTTTAGCTGGGAGTCACAAGACTTGCATACTTTTATGAATGTAAGAGAAATACTGATGACACAAGGCATTCACAGTTATAGGCCGGCTGCTGTTCATTTCACAGCAATGCCAAGTGGAAATGATTGTATGAAAAAATAAAGTAACCCACATTTATATCTAATTTACATGTACCTAACATTTCACTTAGTCAATGAATTCTATAGTTTTATACAACATATAAAAGGATAAATGATAAGGCTTACAGAGGCTTCAGCAGTTGTAAAAATAAAAACCAAAGGCACAAACTAAACTCTTCAAGCTTTCTGTACAAACTTCAAAAGTATGGTTAAGAAGGAGATGTAGAGGCAACAGAAATCTGTTAAACTCAGTATCTATAAGTCTAACTAGACAATGTCTAGATTCTGAACTTCATTTAGTTATTTATACTATACTATAGAGAAATATCCCTAGATGTTAGGCCATAGTTAAAAATGAACTGAAGCCAGAATTAAGAGCTAGCACTTTTTTTTTCTTCTTTTAGTTTTTCAAGGCAGGGTTTCTCTGTGTAGCCCTGGCTGTCCTCGAACTCATTCTGTAGTTCACACTGGCCTCAAACTCAGAGGTCCACCTGCCTCTGCCTCCCAAGTGCTGGGATTAAAGGTATATACCACTACCACTACCTAACTCTGAACTTTACATTTAAGATGTATTTTTAATCGTGTGTGTGTGTGTGTGTGTGTGTGTGTGTGTGTGTGTGTGTGTGCATATAAGTATATATGTTAGTATAGCTGCCTGAAGAGGCCACAGGTGTTATAACTGCTGGAGGTGACTTATGGATGGTTGTAAACTCCCCAAGGGGATCCTAGGAAAAAAAGCTTGGTTCCTCTGAAAACATAGTACACATAAAAGTAACTTTTATTCACCATGTAATTGTCATCTCAGAGGCTTACTGCTGAATTATCTCACCCTTTCTAGTTCTTTCCGAACTCTGGCTATGTGATTCAACTCAGCTGTTCTGGCTCAAAACTCCTCTCCAAGCTGACTGATTCAAACTGGCTTCTCTCTGCTTCTCACTGAACTGCTGTTTGGAAAAACCTCCTCTGAATTCTGCAAACTAAACTTTACGTTCTGTACTGACTGCACAAACTGAATGGAACTGAACAGAGCTGCACAAACTCAACTGAATTCCACTGCAATCAACTGAACTCAACTGAATGCCACTGCATACACTGAATGGAACTCAACTGAACTGCACTGCATTGCCTGAACTCAACTGAACAACACTCACTGAACTTCCCTCCCTGACTCACTCTGTGCTGCCCTTAAGTAGCCTCTTTCCTGACTGTTCTACTGAGAGTTGGGCATGTCCTATCTCTGACTCATTCTGTCAAATCTTTCTCTGATTCGTCACTTTGTCTGCCCCTCAGCTAGACTTCACTTTCAAACATGGCTGCTTCCTTCTACAAACTAAACTTACCTCCATGGTTAGGGATTAAAGATGTGTCCTATGAGCATGTTTGTAGTCCAGCCAGAACATATAGACCTAGAAGGTCTTAAGGTATGATACCTTGCCAGAGCAGTCCTGTTGCTGGATTAAAATTCTCTACAAGTACAAGTTCTTAACCACCGAGCTACCTCAACAATCATAAACTTCTGAACTTTAAATAAGGATGTTAAGAAAGTGGAAGAAGGACTGGAGAGATGGCTCAGCAATGAAGGGTGTACTGGCCTTTGCAAAGGACTCAAGTTTGCAGAATCCATATGATGACACACAGTTGTCTCTAATCCCTCCCTCAGGGGATCTGACACCCTCTTCTGACCTCCAGAGGAACTAGGTACACACATGGTGCACATACATGAATCTGGTAAACATTCATACACATACAATAAAAATGTTTAATTTAAGAGACAAATCATGTATCTAAGAAGTCATGTATCCTTTCTATAGGAGGGGTGGAAGTGGTAGTAATGTGTTGCTATTTGCTGACAGACTAAAGGGATAAGGAACAAATTTCAAGTAGAAAAGGCAACAATTAAGAGGACCTCTGTAGACTCTTTGACCGCCACCCCCTACCCCCAGACATGTGCATGGTCTTATGCTGCTGAAGAAACACCGATTCCACAAGGGTAGGCAGTGAGGATCTTTGCTTGTGGTCAAACAATGAGCTAATATAATATGATTCTTGCTCAAAACGATTGACCTCCAAGGACTGTGCTCTTACTGCTACATGTCCCTTCTAAGTACAATATCGATTGATGGACCCAATAATCAAATATGTCAACATTTCATTTTCCATCCTGCAATTCTGACAGTGTGTGGTTGTAAACAAAGGCAAGTTTGCCAAGAATCTGACACACATATCAAGGTTGTTAACAAGGCTTCCAAGTCTGTCCTCTCAGGTGACACTTAGGTAGGAAAATAAATTCAACAACCCAGTTTTTCAGTCTATAGAAAACTCCTGGGAATTTGCAAGCCTCTGATAACCAGCTTCCTGTCATGGATGCAAGATCAGAAATCGGTGTTTACAATGCAGATGTTATTCAATAAACATTATAATTAAATTAAATGAAAAAAATCTACAATCTTGTTTAAACCTTTTAACTTAATAAAAAGATAAACCACCTTTATATTTATTTATTTTATTATTTTTCTCTGTTTGAATATTTTGCCTGCATGTACATATATGCATCATATGTATACTTGGTACCCATGAAGACAGAGAGAGCATCATATGCTCTGGGACTAGACTTACAGACAGTTGTGAGCCAGCATGTAGATGCTGGGAATTGAACCTATGTGCTCTACAAGAGCAACAAATGCTCTTAATTGCTGAACTAACTCTCCAGCCCTAACCCAACTTTTAAGTAGGCAAAGGCCATAAATAAGAATTCTTCAAAAGAAGAAATACAAATGGTCACTAGGCACATAAAAAGAGCTTCTAGTGTTAATACAATCTAAATTAATAAGCCAATAATTATATCTATATTGAGGTTTTATTTTAGTAAGGCCCCTTGCCTTGGTTATTTTTGGTTGGTTAAAAATGGGCACATGTTTAATAGTCAAAAGCAAGACATTAAAGACTGGTAGCACGGGGAGCGAGAGAAGGGAGAATAACTTGGGGTGTGTATATGCTAGAAATTATCACTGTACTAACTGCTCTACCACAAGAAAGAATGCCTGGAAGGAAGCAGCAGAAAAGGACTGTCTACATTGTTGCTAGCTTAGGATTGTCTACATTGTTGCTAGCTTTCCCTGTGGTCAGGTACAGGGGCACCCCCAAAATTATTAAAGGTTGATTAAAGGACGCTGCCGGAAGTCTCCAGGGAAGAGCACTGCAACAAACCCAGGAAGAAGATCCCAAGAGAGGACTCAACGTTTAAGTGTGTGTGGCCCTTGGACCCGGGGAAGGTTTTCCAGCACCCACATGAGGCAGCTCACCACACTAACTCCAGGTCCAGGGAATACACAGCCCCTCTTCTAACCTCCATGGGCAACTTCAGGAATGCAAACACACCCTCACAAATGCATAGAAATAATTTTTTAAATACCAATAAGGCTTACTTTAAAGAACAGTGATGAATGCATACAGGTACATAGGTACACAGGATAGGAAAGCCGAGAGGTCCTGGGATATCCTGCAAAGTTCACCATTCGCTAAACTTAAAAAAAAAAAAAAATCGAGCAGTTGAAATTAATTAAACCAGCTCCAAGTAGTTCTCCCAGTGTAATCCCAAAACAGATTATTATTTTCTTTTCCACTCAAGGCATGATAGTGAAAGACTGTTGCAAAATTCAACTCTCAGCTCACCTAGCCAAGTCACTGTCTATGAAGTCCTTAGAAAGTCACCTAATTTTTTTCTGTATCGAATTCATCATACAAACACAAACTTTATAGACACTCTACAAGGAAGACAGATGAGATGTTCTGCTCCCCAGAAAAAGAGTACCAGAGTTCTTAAAAGTCAAAGGTATTCTCCGTATCACACTAATGCTTTAGCTCTTTTTATGTGCAGATTTATTGTATCAGAACCAAAGCTTTTCCCAGGAAACTTCTAGAACACTTTCTCAACAGTGGTCCTGCAATGAGATCTCCCGTGTCAACCCATCATGAAACTCTTGTTACCAGCACATCCTTCCAGAGGTGTGACTGTTCCTAGCCAGTGAGACATCAACAGCGACCTTCACTCTCAAATGCCTCTCTCTCAGGAAGGCTGGTATTTACTGAACTGGGTAAATGCCAAGCATAAGGAGAAAAAAAAGACAGGTCAAAAAATATTGGTCAAAAAGGAAGGCAATGAAATGTTTTCACTGTGAGACAGGAAGTGAAGGGAATCGAAGCCCCTGGTTCCTTCTTTGGGGTCAACTAATACAAACTGTGAGCATTGGGCAAGGAGAGTGCATGCTTAAATCTCCACTAAAGTCTCTAGTGTCACAAAGTAAAGGACAATAGAAATATAACCTACAATGATGTGCGAGCATAGAGAAGGCTAAGGAACTACACGACTCTGTTCTAGTAACTCAAAGACTCATGTTATTATTACTGACCCCGGATGATTTGAGTATAATCCTAGCTAGCTGGAAAGTCTCCTGTGGGTTGTTCCCCACCCCCCAGCCCCCAGTTGATTTCAGCGTGACACTTAGAACCTTTCAAATTTAGAGTAGTGTTTAGCATTCCATGTAAAACTTTGTCTGATCTGGGCACAGTGGCTTCCACACAGAATCCCAGCACTTGCGAGGTGGAAACGGGAGCCTCAGGAGCGTAGGGCCCGCCTCCGCTATGTAGTGAGTTTGAGGCTGGTCTGAGCTTCATGAGAAAGTGCTTTTTGATAGTTCGTATCAAAGCTTTTTTTACTTGTTTCCTCGGTGACTATTCCTTTTCACTTCTAGAAACTGCACTTGCTCTGCGTACCTAAAAGTCACTGTCAGAGAATAACGGGTGCGTGCTTGGATTCTGTCATTCAATCGTAATTTCAGTTTGAAACTGATCTATGTGTGAGAGAAAAAGTAGAGGGACTAAAACCAATCAGCTGGGATGGGTCCCGCAGCGCCGATCTCTCCACAGCGACCCCTTCAGGCGCACAAATGCAATGCCTCCCAGTAATCCTCTCTAACCATGATTGAAGGGCAGCCCTCAGATGTCTATTTTCTGATGCCTTATGTGATAAATTTGAGTCTTACAATTGGTGGAACAAGTATACTGAAGTCCAATCGGCCTCCCCTAATGGTTCTGTTGAATGGGTTAGTAAGTTCTGATTCTGTAGGAACTCAATGGGTGAAAAAGATAAATCTGAATGTTTAGAGGGCACCCATAGGTTGTCCTCTAGCTATCACGTGGGGGGGGGAGCATGCATGTGCACACACACGTACATAATATAATAAAGTGCAATAAAAATTTTAAATAGATTCTGGCTTTACATCCCAGCTTTGTTATTAACGTAGTTCTGTCCAAGGCACAAACCGGATCCTAAGAGCAAAAGCCCAGAAGCTCAAGTGTTAATGCTATTGAGGCAGAAATATCAGCCAAGATAAACTTCTAGCACCAGCAAAGTTCTGTTTTACCGCAAATCGCCCTTCTGCTGCCATCTGACACGCAACACCCGCGGTGCAAGGAATCACACTGAAGAACCTCTGTCGGGATTATCCTGAGAAAACGTATCTGCCACTAGACAGCAAGAAGAGCCTCTTGATCTATCACCAGCTCTCAGGGCAGCCTTCTCAGTCTCGTGGGGGCCACACTCTCGACGGCTGGTGAGGCTTGAAAATGTCTGGGTTTGTGGACTCCCGAGATCTCTCAGGCACTGAGCCACCAACCAGGCAGCATACACTAGCTGGTCCCAGGCCCCCAATACATATACAGCAGAGGACTGCCTGGTCTGGCCTCAGTGACAGAAGATGCACCTAACCCTCGAGAAAGACTTGAGGACCCAGGGACAGGGGAGGGCTGGCCGGGCGTGGGGGAGGGCATCCTCTTGGAGATGAGGGAGGAGGAATTAGAAACTGTTGAAGGGTGGACCGGGAAGGGGACAACTAGACTGTTTAAAAAAAAAAAAAAGATGAAAGATAATGATTAAAACAAAAGAAAAAGAAAATGTCTGGATTTGTTCTTAACTTTACAACCTCTGTAGCATAGTGTTGGAATTGGTCAGATGACTTAACCCACGACTGTCAGACCTGCACTGCTTCAAACACTTAAACAGTATTATATTTTTGCCTCTCACACACGACCTTTCTCTTCCGACACTCTTAAAATTAGGACATCAAGATCTATCTATTCTGTTTCTTCCTGAAGACTATTACGGAGATGATGGTTCCCACTGATAAATGTCAAAGTGCTTTTGAAAAGGTGTGGCGCTGTATATATGCAAGGCAGCTCTCTCTATCTATACTAATTATTCACAGCTTGTCATTCACTGGAGAGCTTTTGATGGAACGATCATGAAAGGGAAGTGCTTCCCCGCTAAAAAGTGCCTCTGCTCATTATGTTTGACACGGACATTTGGAACGGTTAAGTAACTTCCCAGATACTTGAGATAATTCATCTAGTTACCTGTATCCAACGGCTCTCCATATTAAGAACAGGCATTAGGACCAGGAAGATGGCTCAGTGGCTAAAGGTGCTTGCTACCAAGCCTGACAACCTTAGTTCAATTTCCAAACCCACATAGTGGAGTTGTCCTCTGGTTTCCGCATGTGGACAGACATACAGATACAGATACAGATACAGATACAGATACAGATACAGATACA
>JANHMN010000019.1:39491510-39521439 GCA_030674055.1 Rhabdomys pumilio
ACAGATACAGATACAGATACAGATACAGATACAGATACAGATACAGAAACAGAAACAGAAACAGAAACAGATACAGATACAGAAACAGAAACAGATACAGAAACAGATACAGATACAGATACAGATACAGAAACAGAAACAAACAGAAACAGAAACAGAAACAGATACAGATACAGATACAGATACAGATACAGATACAGTTACAGATACAGATACATACACACACACACCACAGACATGCACACATACATGCAAATGTAATTTATATTTTTTAGGATTTTTTTATTTTTATTTAGGTGCATGTGTGTGTGCCTACTTGTGTATGTGCATACCACATCGTGAGTGCAGGTCCCCATGGAGTCAAGAAGAGGGTACCCTAACTCCCTGTAACTAGAGTTGCAAGCAGTTGTAAGCAAATGTGGGTGCTGGAAAGCAAACCTGGGTCTTCCTGGAGAACAGCGAGTTCTCTTAGCCACTGAGCCATCTCTCCAGCTCCAATGTAATTACTAAACAAAAAAAATTAATCTAAAAATAGAAAGGAGGAAACTGTTCACTTTTCACAGACACCTGCCCAGAAGTTCTGCACCTCTCAACAATTAAGTATACCCTGCTAACCTATAGTTATACTAATTCTCAACTGCGAAAAATCTTAGCACTTGTTCCCTCCCTAGCTCATCTAATGCAATCTTTTCTCTCTTTTTAGGGTAGTTTCAAGTTTTATTAAGGGAGTGCTACGTTCCATTTGACTCGTCCTCTGACCTACGTAAATATTTGCAACATCCTTTTAACTCCTGGTGTCGTCTTTGCCAGGAACGTTCAACCAACGGGCCGCCTTATTCAACTACGTATCTCCACAGACCTCACTCAGATGCAGATGTAAAACTACAAAAAAATAAATAAGCATTACAACATTTAAACAGGAGCTAAGCCATGGAAATCTGACAGAACAATGTTAAAAGATGAAATCGAGAAGGGACAGCTACAGCGTGGGACGTCGTGACCTGAGGAGTTGATCTTCAGGAATGTGAAGAAGGCTCTGCCCAGGAACTACCAGAAAGATGGAAGTAATAGATCCAAGCCAAGGGGACTGACTGAATTTCTGTGTGTGAGACTCTGTACTCTCTGCTCCCTGGGAAGCTCATTACTTACCTCAGGTCATAAAAGGGGGATTATTTTCCCAACATAATTAAGAGATTATTCAAGGAGAAATTAAGGTGCTACTGGATGCCAGAATAAAGTTCTTCATGTCTTGAGAGCCTCAGTGCAGTCTTATGGTAAGGAACAGGGAAAATTCCAAGAAAAAAAAGACATATAAGAAACATGATGTGCCTGATCCAGAGATGCCCTCAGAGGATGGAACACATCAATACCTATGTACTATGTGTATGTGGTACCTACAGAGACCAGAAGAGGGCACCAGATCTCCTACAACTGGAATCAAAGATGGTTGTGAGCTGCCACGTGGGTGCTAGGAACTCAACCTGGATTCTCTGAAAGAGCAGACAGTGCCTTCAACTACTGAGCTATCATTTCAGACCTAAAGGTAACATAATTTTAAGAACTGGAAGAGAAAACACATTTGACCTTAAGCATGGAATCCTTTCCTCTTGATAAACACAAAGTTGTACCATTGAACTCTTGGAGTTGAAGGCAGGTTTTTTTTGTTTGTTTGTTTGCTTTTTGTTTTTTTGTTTTTTTCAGTTTTTTCAGTTTTGTTTTGTTTTTTTGTTTTTTTTTTTTTGGTTTTTTTTTGTTTGTTTGTTTGTTTGTTTGTTTGTTTGTTTGTTTGAGACAGGGTTTCTCTGTGTAGCCCTGGCTGTCCTGGAACTCACTCTATAGACCAAGTTGGCCTCAAACTCAGAAATCTGCCTGCCTCTGCCTCCCAAGTGCTGGGATTAAACGCATGCGCCACCACTGCCCATTGAAGGCAGTTTTAATATAGCACTTTACCATATAGCAAATAAGACATGAGAGTCGTGTGCTGTCTTTCAGCTTTTACTATCAACTATGAGAAAAAGCAGGTGACTTCATTGCTACTGTATGTCACCAGTAAAATGCTGATTGTCTCTACAAGCTAAGAATATAGTTAGAAGGGAATGGTAGAACATGGGAGGGAAGAGGGTGTGGTCAGAGTAGGTTCTGCTGTTCTTGGCATATATAAAACAGTCAGAACACCACTTAAAAGTGACGGCATATCCAACGGGACTATTTGTACAGCTAAAAGTAAGACATCACTAAATAATAAAATTGAGATTGGATAAGATTTCTATCTATTTTAAGTACATATATGAACAAAATCCATATTTCATAAAAGAGAATGTGGTGGTTTGAGTAGGTTTGGCCCCATAGATTCATGTGTTTGAGTGCTTGGCCCAAAGGAAGTGGCACTATTAGGAGGCATGGCCTTGTTGAAGGAAGTGTGTCACTGTGGAGGCGGGCTTTGAGGTCTCATGCTTGTGCTCAAGCTATGCCCACCCAGTGTGGAATTCAAGTCTCCTGGATGCCTTTGGATGTAGAACTCTTGGCTTCTCCAGCACCATGTCTGCCTGCAGTTTGCCATGCTTTTGCCATGATGATAATGGACTGAACCTCTGAACCTGTAAGCCAGCCTCAATTAAATGTTGTCTTTTATAAGTGTTGCCTTTGTCATGATGTCTCTTCACAACAATAAAACCCTAAGTCAGAGTAAATGGAAAATGACCTCTTTGGCTAACCAGTCAAAAGGAAATATATAATATGTGTTATTAGCACATATTTAAGGTTATGGAGCAACCTTAAGAAGATACAGGGTGCACGGGGTTTCCTCTGAGAGCAGGCTGGGGGCGATGAAGTTTTCCTTTATGATGCTGGAATAAAAGTAGCAAGAAGTGCAGGAGCTACTCCTTTCTATCACTGGCTACTCTACAGTGATGGTGTGCACGTGTTACTCTAAAGTATTTATTCATCAAAATTAAGTTCAACATCTGACATAATAATCAGTTAGATCTCTCCATTCTGATCATTCCCCTGCCCTGTTCTCCCTTATACTCGTGTATTTAAAGATTCTGTGACTTCTTCGACTCACCAGCTCCTGCAGTTACTCTCATGGAATGCCCTGGAATTAAGTTCTATTACCTTAATCTTCCAAAGGTAAGGGATCAGAACTTTTGCTTTTTGATGAAATCAGAGTACAATATACATTTAGTTCGGCTAGTATATTAACTGTCCGGAAAAGGGAAAGTCAAAGAACGGGAGGGAGGGAGCTAGGGAGGGAGGGATGGAGAGAGTGAAGGGTGGAGGGAGAAACCTGACATTAAAACTCCTTATCTAACACAGGACTCTCTATAGTCCATAATGTAACATTCTGGTTTTGTCCTTTCTGCTCTTAAATGCTCTGTCTGACTTTTGGGAGTTCTGAGATATTTATTCCAGGGAATCTGCATGTGCTCTAATATGTAAAATGGGAAAGCTGAACTCGTTCTGTCTCATAGCCTGGTCCTGGGAGAGTGAGAATACAGCGGCTCTGGAATGTGGCCCCTTCCATTTACCTCGAGCCTTACCAGTTCCTCTTCCCAGGAAAGACTTACAGCTCTTTTTCTGTCCAAATTGCACACACATAGAGCGCCCCTACTAAAGGAATTTTATCTCTGGCTCTGAGTATTATATTTTATTGGGTCTTCCCCTTTCCTCTATTCCCTGTAAACTGACTGTGTCCCAATTTATCACTGCCTGAACATCACCAGCTCCCAACCTTGAAGGCATTGCAACTCTGAACAGTAAAAGTCTCCTTGGGATACGTAATGCATAAAGCTCCCTCCGAAGAAATCAGGACTATCGAGAATTGTCTGCCATGTGGTGATTCAGAAACAAGCATCAAAACAAGTAAACAAAGCGATGCTGTTTCTGTTACTGCCTCACAGAGGCGGACCCCTAATAGCAGAATATAGGAATCAATAAAGCTCGGTAACTTCTAGCCATTGAGACCTCGTTAACTATATTGTCATCCTCAGCTGAATTCAATATAGCATATGATCAAATTTATGAAAGAATCTATAGGATTCAAAACTATATTATACGTAGAAATTATACTTTCAGGTAGAGTAGAGGGTATCGGTATTATCAGCCAATACCGACTATGGTTATGAACTCCAGGATATCAGAGGCTGCTGTCCTGTCTCTAAAGGAGACAACTCTGGTTCCATATATCTGCCTACTCTCCTCTAGGGTAAGGCATAGCTAGTAATTAGCATATCGCCATCCAATAAAGAAACTAATGCAAGCCCTAGATACAATATTAAATACAATTGATTGGCACATTTGCCAATACTTACAAAAAATTAAAGTGCCATTGTTGTGGTGTGTGCCTGTGAGTCCCAGCACTCAGAAAACTAAGACAGAAGATTGCCAGAATAAGCTTGTGGACTGTCTGCACTACATGGCAAGATTCTGGCTCAAAATAAAAATAAATGTTCAACTATTAATCATTAATGCATTGAGCAACAGTTAATGCAGAGACTCATAATTGGCCAAAGTGTAGAGAATAGGAGCCTGCGGGATGCTCAATCCTAAACAGGATATCACTGCATCCAAGGCTCAAAGAATGTTCTGGAAGAAGAGGTAGAAAAAAAACCATAAGAGTTGGGGAAAAGTGTTAAGAAACAGTGTTTTCTTGACATTGGTATAGCCATTGTTCTCATGGATTCACTGGTTAGCTTTAACTGTCAGTGTGACACAGCCTAGAATCACCTGGGAGGAAAGATTCAGTTGGGGAACTATCTGGATTCTGCCACCCTGTGTGTCTATGTCTATGGGTTATGGTAAAGACCATTAGTCGATGTAGGAAAACTCATCCTGAATTTGGGCAGTACCATTTCATTGTGTGAGACAGAAGAAAGCTAGCTGAACAGAAGAAGCAACCAAGGATCTATTCACGTCTCTCTGCTCTTGACTGTGGTTGTGATGTAACCGGCTGCTTCAGTTCCTGACACTTAGAAACTGAGTCTCCTCACCTATAGGACAGAGTGCCAGTGATGAGCAGGAATCCACAGGATACTGAGGGCTAACATCTCTGTCCACCACAGAGATTGGCCCTCAAGGGTCCTCAAGGAAATGAGGAGACAGAGCATTCCTGAAACTAATGCTTAGGGGGAAAAAATTACAAGGAAATGATAGGGAGAAGTCAGTGAGGAAAGTGAGGGATGAGGTGGAGAACATGACGGGGGATGTCCTAGAGAGAAGACAGGAAAGTTCCAACATGGTAAGGAGTGTTTTCTTGACATACACAAATACAGCTAAGGAGTGGAAGAGACTTTAAACTGTGTCTAAATAACTATATTAAACAATAAGACATCCACGCACCAGAACAGACAAGGTAAAATGGGATTATTAGTTTAAGAGGAAGACAGGAAAACAGGAAGTGGAATTTTTCAGTGAGTACTTGCCAATCATCAGGTAGAGGCAAGCTAACACATGTAAAGAAAAAAAAAAACAGTGAAAGAGAAGAGGAAGAGCACGTGGCAAAAGAATAAGTTTTTCCAGAGAAAAGAAAACGCTAGGATCCATATTAATTTCCAAGAATTGTTAAAAAAAAAAAAAAAAGAACTATTTTCTTTGAAACTGAAGAAACAGGAATAGGATAGAAATTCTCAAGATTTTATGCCTGGTTGTGCTGGTTAATTTTAACTGTCAACATGACACAACCTAGAATTATCTGGGAAGAGAATCTTAATGAGGAATTATCTAGAGCAGACTGGCCTGTGGACATGTCTGTGAGGAACTGTCTTGGTTGTTGGCTGCTCCAGCCCACTGTGGGTAGCACTATTCCCTAAACGGGGCCCTGGATTATATAAGGCAGGAGAAAGCAAGTGATCAGTAATCCATTGCTTATCCTTCTCTGCTCTGGACTGTGGATGTGGTTCATTAAATTCCTACCTTGACCTCCTCCCCAGAGCAATGGACCATAGCCCAGCATCATAAGCCACATAAGCCCTTTCCTTTCTATGTTGCTTTTTATTTTGCATGTTTGTCACGGTAACACGGATGAAACTAGAATACTGTGCTCGTTAAGATAAGAGCAAAGAGTTAATGCGTGCTAACAGACTGATTTGCATGTGGGTGGGTCCTAGAAATGAGAATGTGGCCTGAAATCTCAGCTTGTGAAGGAGTCTGCAATCAGAGTGGGATTCACGCCCTGGCTATGACTCAGCTCTCCTTCTGGGCTAGAGAGAAGGTACCACTCACCCTCCAGTCATTTCCTAGATGTTATGATAGGCCCAAAGGCTATCATATATTTGAATGCTTAGTCACCAGAGAGTAGAAGGAACTCTTTGATGGGATTAGAAGGATTAGGAGGTGTGGCCTTATTGGAGGAAATGCATCATTGAGGGTGGGCTTTGAGGTTTCAAAAGCCCATGCCAGGCCCAATCTGTCTCTCTCTCTCTCCTCTCTCTCTCTTTCTCTGTGTCTCTCTGTGTCTCTCTCTGTATCTCTCTCTGTCTGTCTCTCTGTCTCTCTGTCTCTGTCTCTCTGTGTCTCTCTCTCTCTCTCTCTCTCTCTCTCTCTCTCTCTCTCTCTCTCTGCTCAGTGGTCACCATCTAGCTCTCAGCCACTTCTCCAGCACCATGCCTGCCTGCTACCATGTTCCCTACCATGATGATAATGGACTGAGCCTCTGCAACTGTAAGCCAGCCCTCAGCTAAATGCTGAGTCGCCTTGGTCATGGTGTCTCTTCACAGCAATAGAACATAGACAAGGACAGACAATGACCCTGAGAAATTGCCAACAGCTTAATGCACTCTTTTATAGTAGAATGTGCAACAACCCATGATATTTAGTCCCATGCTGTATAGGTATTAGCTTATGTGGTGGTTTGAAAGAAAATGTCCCCCACATACACACAGGCTCAGAGGGAATGGCGCTGCCAGGAGGTGTGGTTTTGTTGGAGTAGACATGCTGATGTCGGAGGAAATGTATCTCAGTTGTTTCCTGCTGCCTACGAATCTAGATGTAGCACTCTCGGCTACCTCTCCAGCACCATGTCTGCCTGTGTGCTGACATGCTCCCTACTGTGAACTGTGAGTCAGCCCCAATTAAATGTTTTACAAGAGTTGCCATGATCATGGTGCCTCTTCACAGCAACAGAAATCCTGAGACAGCTCAGATCACAGTCAGCATTACACCAACATCTAGGAAATGACTGGAGGGTGAGTGGTACCTTCTCTCTAGCCCAGAAAGAGAGCAGAGTCATAGCCAGGGCGTGAATCCCACTCTGATTGCAGACTCCTTCACAAGCTGAGATTTCAGGCCACATTCTCATTTCTAGGACCCACCCACATGCAAATCAGTCTGTTAGCATGCATTAATTCTTTGCTCTTTGACTCACACATCAAAGTCAAGGGCGGATTGCATACAGAATCTCTCAGACTTTCAAAACTGGCAGTGCTGTTGTTCCTCAGATCAGTCTGTCTGTCTGTCACAGATCCAGGACTTTGGGGAACTATCAATGGGAAGGCGGCACACATATATCTGAAGCGCTTCCCACATGCCTGCACACCTCACAGTGAGTGACACAGACTAGCTTGCTGAGAAGTCAAATTCGGTGTGAGGAAAGCCTGCTGTAGATATCTCAAGCGGATGCTAAGGGACGCCATGTTGAGTGTTTTCCAACAAGGAGTGGTTTACAAGCTATGTCACTAATTAGGTCATCAGCCTTCCATGGAACTGTTTCCAGAAACATTCTGCCAGCTCTAAGGCACCACATGTGTATGTTAAAATCCGTTCCAAGATGGTGCATCTCCTCCCTCAATCGAAGAGTGAGCTGCACTGAATCGCAGTGTTCACTGGGAAGACTGTATTATTTGTGACTTAGTGTTTATCTAAAGCACCAGAGATGTAGCAACAGTCAAATGCATACAATATCAATATCCATCCGTATCCATCGATAAAGTAATTTTATCGGAAGTAATTCAGGTATCAGCTGTTGATTCAAACCCAGACATACTCTACGAGGAATTGGCAGTAAACACCAGACAGTTTACCAAACCCCCATCTGAAACACTGTTCAACAGAGGCGATGGGGTTGGCCAGTTACTTAGGAGGAGTTCATTAAAATGGACCTGTCACTTTCCTTATAAGTGAATATTTAATAGAGTTGAATTCTAAACTCTTTAAATATAGGTGATACAGAATGGACACCAGTGGGTTTGAGGGATATATATATATATATGTATATATATATATATTTATATATATTTATATATATTTATATATATATTTATATATATAAATAATATATATATTTGTTTGGGTTCTGGGGGCATGGCCGAACACTCACAACCCAAGAACCAGGATACCTTTCCATGGCCCAACAACAATTAATTGAACTTTCCAAAATATTAATAACCAGCAGGATTCTGAATGTTCCTAACTGAAAAAAAAAACCATAGATCTATGCCTGAAATGCTGGGTATAAAAGTTACCCTGACCTAAACAGTATATATTATTTATAAATGTATTGAAATATATACCATAGCCCACAAATACATAATTACCTTAAATCGATTAAAACTGCCTGTTAATTTCTAAAGATAATATAACCCGGATACTTATCTTGTCCATGAGAAATATGAAGAATGCTCTTGTTTTTATTACATTTTATTTATGTATTGAATGTGTGTGAGTGTGTGAGCATCTCCATGCTACAGCATGCCTGTGGAAGGCAGAGGACAGCTTTTGGGAGTCGATTCTCTCCTTCTACCTTGTGGGTCCCAAGAACTGAACTCATGCCATAGGCTTGACAGCAAGCCCCTTTACCTGCTAAGCCCTTTCGCTAGCCCAGGCTGTGACATTTTGAATAATATGGATTACTTCCCACGTGCATTAATCTCCTAATCTCCACCACAAGCCAGGGTCTGCCAGAAATAGCAATGAGCCAGGCACCATGGTGCAATGGATGGGCTGCTATAGGCCAAAGAATATATGTATATGTATATGTATATGTATATGTATATGTATATGTATATGTATATGTATATGTATAATGTATATACACATATATATGTGTGTGTATAATATACATATATATGTTATGTGTGTGTATATATATACACACACATACACATACACACACACATATATACATATATACATATATATATGTATATATGTATGTATATATGTGTCTATATATGTGTGTGTGTGTATATATATACATATACACATACACATACACATACACATACACATACACATACACATACACATACACATACACATACACATACACATACACATATACATATATATATATTTGCTTCTGGGAGGCTCCTCCATAAGTGCCCTGGAGCACAAAGCATTTCTTTTAATGTAAGATGCCACCATCTATATTTAGGAAAGAGGGGGGCCCCTTGATGAATTCCAAAGCTCTCTACTAATCTTAGCATCCCCCCAACTGGTTGCGGTGGCTTTGGTGGATGCCCACAAGTAAAAATACATAGGAAGGCTGGATGTCCAATAATGTGCAGGTCCCCTCCCATCTCACGCATGTCCACAAAGCCTGTGGTACCCATGTCCAGTGGCTGCTGGACATGAGGCTGCACATTCCAGCTCCAGACAATCCACACTAAAGTATTTGCAGGGGAGGCAGTCAGTGTTGGAACTACGCTCCATCTAAGCTGGCATTCTGGCTTGTATGGACGGTACACGGGAGAGCTGAACCTTCCTCTTTCCCTGAATGCCCTTGAACTCTCGGCTTAGTTACTTCCTCTACTTTAAGAGTTCTTTGAGAGACAAAGAATTCTGTGACAACCTCTCTCCCTTGCCCAACACCCCCATTTCAGGATGCTGAAAGCTCTTCATAGTTGATGGCTTCCTGTGGGGGTGCAGGTGGGGAAGGTCTCAGTTTTTTTAAGGGGATGCCTGTTTGACCATGCTCCAGTGAGTATATGGACAACACAAACTGGACTTGATCTCTCTCTCTCTCTCTCTCTCTCTCTCTCTCTCTCTCTCTCTCTCTGTGTGTGTGTGTGTGTGTGTGCGTGCGTGTCTGTGTGTCTGTCTCTTTTTCTTTGTGTGTGTCTCTGTCTCTCTCTGTTTCTCTCTGTCTGTCTGTGTCTCTGCCTCTGTCTGTCTGTCTGTCTGTCTATGTGTGTCTCTTTTTCTCTGTGTTTGTCTGTCTCTCTCTGTTTCTCTCTGTCTGTCTGTGTCTCTGTCTCTCTGTTTGTGTCTCTGTCTCTGTCTCTCTCTGTCTCTGTCTCTCTCTCTCTCTTCCTCCTTCCTTTTTTATTCTTCTTTTACTTTGGGGAAGGCCGTAAGTGTTAGGAGTAGACCTGGAAGGACTCGGAAGTGAAGGTGATTGGAGGTGCATTTTGTGAACTTTCCAAATGATCAATAAAAATATTATGTTAAAAAAACAAAAAGAAAGAAGTCAACTCATTTATATTTTTTTATTTCACCAGTAAAAAATATGCTATTGTTGCAATAAGTAAGTTAACATTTGCATGAGAAAGCTATCTCATCCTAATTAGTACTACTTTGGGATGCTTATAGGTTAAAGGACGCATCCTTTATGAATTAAAAAACAAGTCGGCTTCTTTGTTTACTGACCATTTCCCCACTAAAATACATGAGCTTGGTGACAGAGTCTTGTCTAGTTCACCTGTGTGAGTCCAGGTTATTGAGTGAATCTTTGCTCATGAAAAGGTTTTAATACATGTCTCAAAGGGACCTGTGTACATAAGTCTCTGGGAAAGACAGACTATGCATAAACCATTTATTCTATCAAGTAGAGGCCAGCACATCTGTGCTCATGTGGGGAGATGCATCTTTCTCCTACTTAACAGATTAAAATGGAATCATTTAGAAATTCCCTGTCTGTTTACCCTTTCTGCCTGCTTTACCAGACCTTTGAATATCTACTCACATGCTTTTTTTTTTTTTTTTTGGTTTTTTTTTTTTTGGTTTTTTGGTTTTTTGGTTTTTTGGTTGTTTTTTGGTTTTTTGGTTTTTTGGTTTTTTGGTTTTTTGGTTTTTCGAGACAGGGTTTCACTGTGTAGCCCTGGTTGTCCTGGAACTAACTCACTCTGTAGACCAGGCTAGCTTCGAACTCAGAAATCTGCCTGTCTCTGCCTCCCAAGTGCTGGGATTAAAGGCGTGTGCTACCACTACCCGGCTATTCTCTCGCTTTTTATTAGACATCATTAGAGATGTCTACATGTCTACTGCTCCAGGTAGACTCCAAGTACCGAAGTTATATCTATCTATTTTCATATTCCCAGGGCCCAAAACACCACCAAGTGTTTAAAAAAGTGGGTAAGCAGTTGCTCACAGCACATGTGTGCAAATGTACAGGGAGCTGGGATACAGAAGTCTATTCGATGTGTAGCCATCCTCTCCCTAACCACGCCCATTGCTCCCCTCCCTTTCCTTAACCACGCCCATTGCTCTCCTCCCTTTCCTTAACCACGCCCATTGCTCCCCTCCCTCCCTTAACCACGCCCATCGCTGCCCTCCCTCTCCCTAACCACGCCCATCGCTCCCCTCCTATAAGCCTTCTCTCTTATAGTAAACCCATAAGGATTTACTTCTGCAATGTCAAATAACTATTAGAACACCAAAGACTGTAGACAGGTTGGAATGTGGCAGGTCCAATACTTTAATTAAGATCCATCTTGGCTATCTTTAGCCCATTATTATCCATCCCTTCCCATCTCTCTCTGACCATCTCTCTCTCCCATCTCAGTCCTTCTAGCTGTCTGGTGAATCTTTTTGAAATGTATTAACTTAGAAGACCCTACTCTCTGCTAACCAAAGAGCTCAGTATGTCATCAGAAAGGCTGAGAGCAAATCTTTCCCTGCTTTGCTTTAAAGCATCTGCCTGGTGTCTCTACCAGTGTATTTGAAAAACGTGCCTTAATTTACGACTTTGTTCTGTTCCTATAAAAAACCTCACCAAAGTGTTACCACACGGGGACATAGAATTTGGAGCGAGTTAAGTGAGTTGCTGGGCAATGGTATCTGTTAACGATAAGCATATATGTACTTCATGACTCATTCCTGGGTACAAACACAAGTGTTTCTATTTGTGAAGCAAAAACAGTGTACATGTCTGCATATACCAATAATGCCCATTAAAACTAAGAGCTGAAACAACTCAATGTCCATCAGCAATAGACCGGGTAAGAAAATTACTTTCTGTTCATCAGTATGTGTGTATGCACCACATGCATGTAGTACCAACAGAGGACAGAAGAGGGCGCAAATTCCCTACACAGTGAGTCCAGTGTGGGAAATTTTATTAAGGTCACCATAGTGTGTGTACGACTATGAATATGTGTTATTATTCAGCAAACCACTAAGTAACATTAATGTGTGTGGCTTAGAAGCAAGGTCTGCAGAGTGTAGGGAAGTATTGGCTATTCAAAGAGAGTATACACGCTACAGGTAAGGAAGTCATGCCATTCTTAGATAATATCTATGTAGTTTTTGCAATTGATCTAAAACTATTTGAATGGAATTTCAGATTTAATTTTTTGCTTGTGTCCAGGTGTACTAGTACTTGGTGAACTGCAAAGTCACAAGTACCTGTTAGCAGCCTGTCCAGCATTAAGCCCCCCTTGCGGGATCTGCAGCCTGACCAGCATTGAGCCCCCTTGCTGGATCTCTGCCCTCTGTTCACGTTCCACCTCTCCTTTTATTATCTACTCCTTTGTACTGCCCACATCTCACCTTCTGCTGGCACATTCCTTAGGGAACACAAATGTTCGCATTTTTTTATCACTTTCAGCTCATATAAGTAAAGCCACTAAAGGCGGCAAAACAGAGAAGGACAGAATCTCATAAGAAGGCTGAAATTATGCTAAGTCTCTGTTGGAGTTTTATGAACTGCTCTCGGAGGTCTTCTTGAAAATAAGTCAATAACTACGTCAATAAAACCGCCCTCCACTTCCCATCCTTCTGCCACCTGCCCAGATACCTCACATTGATTGGTGGTTTTTCACTAGACCTTTGCATGCCACTGGACAAAGGCCCATTAATAAAAGAGGGCAGAGACTATTTAAAATATGTTTCTAGTGTCACACAAAGTCAATTAGGTCAGAATGCATTCTTGCTTTGTTTCTGCTCTACCGATGAGCTAACATTCCTTCCAAGCTTGGGGCACAGTGTTCTCAGTGTGGCTCTCTGCTCTCTGCACAGTAAGCATTCCTCAGATTCCAAGAGCATGTGCTATCTCCACGCTTTCCTCCCACACTACAGTGGGAGTGGCTGCCTTTCACTGTTGAAGGAATTAGAGCAAGGCACTTTAACAAGTGGATCTGTTGTGTGCACTACACAGGACGTGTGTGTGTGTGTGTGTGTGTGTGTGTGTATGTGTTGTCTATGTGTGTGTGTATGTGTATGTGTGAATGTGTGTTTATGTGTACATATTGTATGTGTATGTATGTTGTATGTGTACATGTGTGTGTGTGCATGTATGCATGTGTGTATGTATGTATGTGTGTATGTATGTATGTGTGTGTATGTATGTGTGTGTATGTGTATATATTGTATGTGTATATGTGTTGTATATGTACATGTGTGTGCATGTGTGTATGTGTGTGTGTGTTTCAGGTGGGAATAGAAAATCAGGAATAAATTACTGCATGAGTCTAGAACCAAGACTTCTCCGAGAATTTCTTTTTTTACTGATAGATGGACAGATAAAGAAAGCGAATATATATGTCTGTGATATGTCTTTGTTTTAAAAGAAAGCCATTCGCAGCAACCTAAAAATGGAGGACATTATGCTAAGTCAGGTGGGCCAGCCTCAGAAAGAGCTCCAGAGAGATGGCTCAGCAGGTGAAAATGGGTTGTCCTGCCAACCTGGACCTGAGTTAAGATCCCAGCTCCCACTGTGGAAGGTGAGAACAGAGCCCCAAAAGTTGTCCTCTGAGTTTCACACGCATGCCTTGTGTACACACACACACACACACACACACACACACACACCTCTACACACACTCACATTCCACATACACATATGATAATAATTAATAAAGATAATAATTTTCAAAGGAAAAATGAGAAAATCTCAAATATAGTGATTACCAGGACATGGTGAGAAGGTGAGGAAAGAGAGGAGACAGGGGTCAAAGGGCACCCAGTGTCAGAAGGGAGGCTTGCAGTGCTGGAGCTGGAATGACAGCGCTGTGTACTGTCACAGGAAGAAATCTTCCCGAGCAAGTGCACGCTTTGCTGTTCTGTCATCAAAGGGTGGGGGGTAAAATCGTGAGACAAGAGCCAAATCCACACACTCCACCAGAAACCACTTTGCAATGTGGATCCCATAACAGCATGCTATGGACCTTGAATCTATGCAACAGAACTGACTTCAAGAGGTATAAAAGCAAAAATTACAAAATTAAACATAATCCCCTGCAACATATATTTGGCCTAAAGTTGACTGTGGCCAGTATGTTTATGTTGGTTAGGAAATGTTGTCACATAGACAGACAGACAGACACAAAGACAAATGGACAGACAGACTCAAAGACAGACAGACACAAAAAGAGAGACAAAGAGAGACAGAGAAACAGAGACAGACAGAGACAAAGAGGGGTATTCATGAGATAGCTCAGACTGGCTAAGAATTTGCCATCTTTCAACCCCAGACTCCTAAGTTCTGAATGCCTGGTGCTTTCTGATTTGCTTAAAGTTGTACTAGGGTTTGGGGAGAAAAATGTTTGAACATCTTAGACATTTTTTTTATGAAGCCGAACAAGAAAATACAACTTTGATTGCACTCCCCAAACAGCTGTGGCAAGGAGATAGTCATAAAACCATCAGATAGTTCTTCTAAAGGTATCTTGCAGGACTGGGAGATGGTTCTGTGAATATAGTGGTTTCTGAGCAAGCATGAGGACCTGCGTTTAGATTCCTATTACCCACATCAAATATAAAAGAAAACGTGCTGGGTGTGGCCATGCATATCTAGAACCCTCGCTCTGGAAGGTTGAGACAAGCAATCTCATGGGCTTGATGGTAGCTAGGTAGCCAGCCAAAAGTGTGAGATTTCTGTGAGATCCAGATTCACTGAGAGACCCTGGAGAGAGAGAGAGAGAGAGAGAGAGAGAGAGAGAGAGAGAGAGAGAGAGAGGAACAAACAAAGAGATAGACAAACAGATAAATAGGTAGATAGATGAGAGATGGATACATAGAGATAGAGAAATAGATAGAAAGAGAGAGAGATTGATAGATGGAGATATAGATGAATGGACAGAGAGATAGACAGACAGATAAATAAGTAGATAGATAGATAGATAGATAGATAGATAGATAGATAGATAGATAGATGAATGGACAGAGAGAAAGACAGACAGATAGATAAATAGGTAGATAGATGAGAGATGGATACAGAGAGAGAGAAGGAGAGATAGACAGACAGACTGATAGATGGAGAGATAGATGAATGGACAGAGAGAGAGGTAGACAAACAGACAGACAGACAGATGGATTGATAAAGAGAGAGATAGATGATAAATGAATGGATGGATGGACAGACAGATGGAGAGATAGTAAGGAAGGACAGAAAAGTGACAAGAAGATACCTCAGCATCAACCCCTGGCCTCCGAGTTTGCCCGCATAGGCAAGAGCGACTGAACAAATGTAGCCCCCATTGGCACAAAGTAAACGTTTTAAATCTTTTTTTAACTATCCTGCAGCTGTGACTTGTGTTCTTCGGGGGTAAAAAATTGACTGTTATGTTATCGTAGTAAAAATATCAAAAGGCAGAATGTATGCTTTTATTATGTAATATGAGCAAAGCACAGCATGGATTATGAGTGGTTTAGACAAGACCTTACAAAGAAAAAAAATAATCGGTAAACCTACGCTTCCAAACACTGAAAAGTAAAAACTATATTTCTGAGGCCATCGGGGAGGAAGTATCTCCTAACTGCTTACAAAGAACTTTATAATTCATCGCGGAGGGGCAGAGACATCGTCCGCTTCATTAAGCCTCTTCTCGATCAGTTGGGAGAGCTGTAGTATGGTCCAGAGGTGAGGGACTGTATACAGAGACTCGATAACCAGAGAAGAGCCGGGACAGGGACTCTGCCTTGGAGCTGCCCATTGAACCACCCTGCCTCCCGCAGCACGCTTGCTCTTCACAGCTGTGTGCAAGACTCATAAACGCAAGCTCGCAAAGCGAAACACTCACAGATCTACTGCAATCACCAGCTCCCTGAGGATAAGCAGTTTGCTCCTGACCCGTGGCTAGATACTCACTCTCTTTCCGAACTTCCTGGAGTGCAGCTGCGAGCTCTTCCTGTAAAACTGTGGCTTCCTTCGCGATTGTCTCCCCCTTGTCTAACAAATTCCAAGTCGCTTCCTCCACAGAAGCTAGGAGAACTCTGGCTCTCTTTGAACGTCCTTTCTTCCTGTTGGAAGGATTCTGCGGACAATTCACCAGAGTAGTAACCTAAAAATTGGGAGAGAAAAGAAAAACAAACAAACAAACATAAGAAACTTATTAAACATCTTGTAAGGAGAAACCCAGTCTTGAGATGTAATAGCCCAGAAGAGACAGAATCATGTCTCAGTAACAAGACTCATTCCAGAGACCATTGTTATGTCCCCAGGAATCAAGTCGTTCTGTCAAGGGCAAGCCACTGAAATCCCAACAGAAGACTGGAAGGGAAAGTCATTGTTATTAAATTTCAAGTTTTTCTACTGGATGAAGGCCTGAGAGGACCGTGGGTGGGTCATATACTTCATGTGGAAAAAAATACAAATGCTTAAAAAGGAAGCAAAAAATGGGGGGAGGGGCAAGTACACTGCTGGTGTGGCTCAGTGGTTAGGGTGTTTGACTGGCATACGTGAGGCCCTAAGTTCGAGCCCTACTACAGTTCCTACCAGGAGTGGGGATGACACACACCTTTTATACTAGCACTTGGAGGGTAGAGGTAGGAAGATACCAGGAGATAGCAGTGATAAAATAAGATGTCCAAGGCCATTGTCCGTGACATAGGCTCAGGGTTCATCACACAAGAAGGGGTGGAAAGATTGGAGGAGACAGAGGGAGTGGATGTCTGCAGAGAAACACTGTTTGCTGGGTGTGACAGGCCATTGCACACATGAACTTAGAGAAGCTGTGGCTACACACACAGCTGTACGACATCAAGTTAGACAAAACCCCAGCGTGGATGGGGAGGGCCTCACCAAGTTGCAGCCCTAATGGAGGAGCTGTTAGCAAGTGACCGGCTGGTGGGAGTCAGTTTTCTTCAGAAATTCAGGCTGTAAGAACCATACCCCCAGTACATTGCTCTACTCCGATTCGTGGATAGGTATCACCAAGTGTATTGGAAGAGGGTTTTTTTTGTTTTTTTTTTTGTTGTTGTTGTTGTTGTTGTTGTTGTTGTTGTTGTTGTTGTTTTTTAAAAAAAGAAAAAAGAAGAAAGAAAGAAAGAAATCAAGAAATCAAGAAATCAAGCAAGCAAGCACATGAAGCTGAGAGAGAAAAGTAATGAGAACATAAGAGAAAAATTGGAGAAGAGGGAATGGGGTTGGGGGCACAGATTTGAGTCAAACACATTATATACCTGCATGAAATTCTCAGTTTAAAAAAGGGAGAGATATATGTAGAAATAAAAGTTCATAGTATTCTTTTATGAAAAAATGTCCATTGCTTCTATTTTTTTTTTTTTTTTAATGAAACCTTGGGTCCCAGCAGTTTTGGGATGAGACTTTTATAAAGCAGAAAAATAGCTTGTATCCAGTGTGTGACCTGGGAGGCCTCAGGCTCCTCCTGAAATAGCGGTTCCTCCCACAGTAAAGTAGTGAGATGCTGGCTATGTTAATTAACTAGACAGAATGTTTCCTCAGGGTGTACACAAATGTAACCACCATTGTACCCCATAAACATACACTGTATGTAATATATGTATATGTGTGTGTATACATATATAATATGTACATTATGTTATATGTATATATGAGGTCGGTAAAGCCTTGGACAAACATGCTTAATGACCCAAGTTCCATCCTTGTAGCCAGAGTAAAAAAGGGCACTGAAGTCTGACAGTTGTCCACAAGCTCACTGTGCCACATGTGCACACATGTTATATACATGCACACACATGTTATATACATGCACACACACATACACTTAACACTAAGTAAAACTTTAAAATGGAGGGAGGGGTTTGACTATGGACATCAGTGTGGAGGTTCCTCAGGAAGCTGGGAATAGATCTATCTCCAGATCCAGCTCTACAACTCTTGGGCATCTACCTAAAGGGCTCTACACCATCTACCTAAAGGGCTCTACACCTCACTACAGAGACGCTTGCTCATCCAGGTCCATTGCTGCCCTATTCATAATAGCCAGAGACTGGGAATAGCCTAAATATCCATTAACAGATGAATGGATAATAAAAATATGGTGCATTTGCACAACGGAATATTATTCATCTGTTTAAAAAATGAAATTTTTAGATGACCCCCACACCACACAGCATGCACCATGCAGAGTACCCTCAAGACAACTTCACCAGACGAAGAGGACACCCACCTTAAGGGAGCACTCCAGAGATGACTCCCACTTCTGCACCATGCAAAAGATACCTAGAGCCCCCTGGTACCACTGAAATGAGCAAGTGGAGAGACGGAAGAGAAAGAGAAGCAGAATGGTGTGTGTATCAGAGGCTGAGCTGGAGACTGGAGGGTACTGAGGAATAGCCTGGTGTGAGCAGCCTGTGATGCCACTTGAGACCACAGTGAGGTCCTAGCCCATGCTGCTGCTGAGGGCCATGTCTGGGTCCATGACCCTGCAGTAATCGGGATTTGTATCGATGCCCGTGGCCCATGTTACCACCAAAGGAAATGCAGACATAGCTTGTCTGGACTCCCACCTGGAGCCATGTTGCTGTCCTGGGAAGCATCATAGAGCTGGCCCTGGTTGCAGGGGCCCGGGTGAGGGTGAGCTGGTTTCAAATGTCTGAGCAAAGGAGAGCTGACCCTGCCCCTCACCTGGACAGAGTTGGAGAGCTGGCTTGAAAGGCAAGAGAGGGCATGAACTAGCCTTGCTACCCTCCAGCTGCAGCACTTGGGGGAACAGGCCCTGTACCTTCCCTGGGCAGCACAGTAGAGCTGGCCATGGTGGCATAGACAAACAAGAGCCAGACCTCAGGGTATGAGGATGGGAGAGCTGGCTTCAACTCTTGCACTTCTGCTGCAGCATCAGGGTAAGCTGGCCTTTCTCCTCACCTGGACAGTGCTGGATTGCTAGCCCCGGTGGCATGGATGTGGGAGAGGTGGCCCTGATGGTTTGAGCACAGGAAGGCTGTCAGGCTGAGCAACTGTTACCACTAAGACCCAGGACCAGGGCTTTGAGTTGGTCTACTCCAACATCTACCTCATTTATAAACTGCTGGAGCATATAAAAGAGCCAGTCCTCCAGACTTAAAGCTGCAAGATCTCCATGACACAGGGCAAAAGCAGGATATCCAAGAGGAGTCCCCGTGAAGATCCGGTGTTGTCAATGTAGCAGAAACCAGAGGCCTCAAACCAGACCAATGACTCCCTGCAGTGAACATTTGCAAGAAAAGTCATTTGGGGCAAAAGGGTATATTGTGGGACAAACTGTGACACACTGAAGCTTCCATGGAGAGACTTGTTTGGTTTCTGTTTGTTGGTTTGTTTGTTTTCTTGGGGGAGGGGAGGTTGCAAGGGTGGACACGGAGAAATGGGGAGAGTAGGATTAGGGGCCATGATGTAAAATTCTCAAAGAATAAACAAAAAGTTTTCTTTAATGAAATTTGCAGGTAAACGAATGGAACTAGAAAAACAAGTCATCCTGAGTGGGGTAACTCAGACTTCAAAAGACACATACTGTGTTTTGCTTACGTGTGGATGTTAGCTTTTTAGCATTTGACTTCCAGCCACATAGATACAGAGGCAAGGTATTGAGTAAGGGCTTAGGGAAGTGGAGGGACCTCCTCAGGAAGAGAATGGATAGTTATGGAGATATGGGGGAGGGTGGAGCTGGAGAATTGAACTGGGAAAGGGAGAGAAGAGAGAAACAGCTCACAGTAAGAGCCATTTAACAGAGCTTATGGAAACCAACCACTATAGGAAGCTTCTTAAAACAGATACAGAAATGAAAGAATCTAAATGAAAAGGAAGGAGAGAGGAAGGGAGGGAGGGAGGGGGAAGACAGAGGGAGGGGAAGACAGAGGGAGGGGAAGAGAAGGGAGGGGAAGGGGAGGGAAGGAAATGGGAAGGGAGGAGGAAGAGGAAGAAGGAAATCATATTAACCTTGATTGGTTAAATAAGGTCCAGGTGTTTTTTTTTAATGCATAACAAGACACCGTGCATATATATTCTAGTCTGTGTACAAGAATACAAGAATAGTCACCACAATCCTGTCAAAGGTGCTTTCTTTGACCCTAATTTTATCTTGCTTTCAGAGCCTCCACCTCCAAGCTGAGCAACCTAGGCCATTCACAACCATTGAAATGCTTCCCCAGCAACTAAACTATATATCACAGGAAGATGAGGACGAGCCTGATGTACCACAGGGGCCTTCACAAACACCAAAAAGCAAATATCTCTGCTCCTGTGTACAGAACTAAAAGGGATTTGACTAGATTAAGACAGATTACGACACCCAGTTTCAAACTTGGGTTTAACGTGAGGAACGCGCATCGTTGTCTAAGAGGTTTCCTCCCACCCACCGTATTTTAAGTTGCTTCCCACCACATATTCCTCCTCCACTACTGTTTGGCTCCTCCAAGCACCAAATGCTTCCCACAAGATACCCTAACCTTTGAAATTAAAATGAGCATCCTAGAAATGCTTTGTTTCTTTACAGTAAATGCCACGGAAGAAAAAAAAAAATCCAGTAAGAACATTGTATAAGAACATTATGCGTATTTTAAAAAAATGTAACTGCAAGCTTGTGAGCTGTTCACTTGTATAAGCCGTTTGAACCTCTAAATATTCTCCCAAAACACCCCAATATAATTATTTGATATTGGCTGAATTTAAGCAACGTTTCTAATGATTCGTCTTATCTCAGAAAGTAAGTAGGCTTGACCATCCTGTCTGGAAAGAGAAGGCAGCTGAACTTTCTTTTTTACCTCAGTTCACCTAAAGGCGGTCACCTCCTCCCATCAGTGACATAACTCACCAACAGCAGAAGTGTCTCACTGAGGAGGTGGGGGTGCCTGTGTTATTTGAAAAGGTCCCCCATCTCCCAAGGAGTACCAGCAACCAGTAAAATTAACTCCAGCACGTTCTGTCAAGCGGTCCCTGTTTCTTCCTTTTTTCTTTACAGTACAAAGAACTATTTCTATAAAGAACATAAACCTTGGGTTTGAACCTGCAGCAGAAATGATTCCTACAGGATCCAGCATATTTTAGCACCTTTATGTTTTGCCATTGATGCAAAACCTAACCTCTTCCCTCTCGTTAGGAATTTTAGGGGATTTTTAAATATGGAGACTCTCTAGGCTTCCAGCTTCATTGAGCAAGCTTGGGTTTGTTCTTTTTCTTTTAGTCTGTAACCATGTGCTTTGCCATGATAACTCGGTCAAAGATAAAGGAACATGTATTATATAGATGTACTGGAATGCCATAGTTAAGTCCATTATCTTTGGGGTTTTTGTTGTTGTTTTGTTTTGTGGGGTAAGTTGTTTGGGGGGGGTGTTTTTTGGTTGGTTGGGTTGGGTTTGGGGTTTTGGTTTAGTTTTTGTTTGTTTGTTTGTTTTTATTTTGGTTTTACTTTGAGAAAGGGTTTCTCTGGGTAGCTCTGGCTGTCCTGAAACTTGCTTTGTAGACCAGACTGGCTTTGAACTCATGTAGATGGACCTGCCTCTGCCCCCTGAGTACAGGGACTAACGGTATGCACCACCACACCCTGCTAAACCCATTATCTTATACAATTAGTATATGCTCGTAAGTAATTATAATAAACCAGGCCTGGCACAGTGGCTCAGGCAGATAATGCAACCTGCTTGGGAACCTGAGCCTGAAGGATCCTAAGTTCAAGGCCTGCCTATAAACAAGCAAGACCCAGACTCAAAATGGGTGTGTGTGTGTGTGTGTGTGTGTGTGTGTGTGTGTGTGTGTAAGGGAGTTGGGCTGAAGAGTACAACTCAATAGCAGGGTGCTTGCTAGGATGTGCAAGGCCTTCGGTTTAATTACTAATACTGCAAATAATTAAATAATAATAGAAGATATAAGAAGAAGTCCCCCTTCCCCTTGAAATGGTCCTACGTTAGCAGGCTCAAATCACTATGTAAAAAAAGAAATTCCTACTTTATTCATTCTGCAAGTCTAACATTTCATGTAACCAGATAGATCTGAAACAGCGTGCAGTCATTATATGTTGAATACTGGAGCTCAAAGCAGCAGTCTGGGTAACGTATCCTACAACAGGTCTTCTTGCACAACCCACAGTGCACTAGACTCTAATTAAGATGTATGTCTCTAGAATCTCCAAAGATGCTGAAGATTAACTTGGTATGCTTAGCGAATCAGCCCTTCGCTTCTCCCTGTAGACAGCTAGCTACCCTAACACGCTATAGGAGCACCGCAGAACACCGTAGGAGTTTGTGGTTCAATCTTGTTTGCATCATGAGTGTGACAATTACTTTATCTCTTGCCTCCTTGACACTTGGTCTGTGGAAAGTTTTGTAATGCCAACTTGGATAACACATTTATATTCTATATCTGTCTGCTTTCCCAATCGAACTCTTCATTTTTTTTTTTTCTTCACACTCTGCTATCACTGTGGCATTAAAAGGCCGTGTTAACAGCTATCTCTTTTCCTGTTTATGAGCTAAAATACTTTGAATCTTTACCCTTCCTGCAGGAGTCTGCAGGAGCCTTCGGGGCTACTTCTGTTCCTTTCTGTTCATTCAAATTTATGAAATAAGATATGAGACACTTAAGCCGTGTTAATTGGCTTAAACTTTGTTGGGGTTTAGCAAGAGGTTATAAGAGTAAAAAAGAAGAAGCTTTGGAGAGAAGTAGAACTGTGATCTGTCAAAAGTCGCCCTGGACTTGGGGGAGCTGGCAGGCACTCTTCACGCTAAGGACAACTCTGTCTTCACTTCCTTCTAAAACCAACCCGGACCAACTTAGCAAAGGTACTAAGGAAGGAGGAAGGGTCGGGACCCTTTGAATATCTCTAAATGAACACCCAGCAGTCTCCCAAAATCAACCACAAACTTCGTTCGGTTCATTTCAAAGCAACAGACATTTATTGAGCGCATATTGTGTTTAAAAAAAACAAAAAAAAACAAAAAAAAACAACAAAAAAAAAAAAAAAAAACAAACGGTACTGTGTGGAGTTAGGAAATAAATCGGGAGAAAGCTCCCAGACGGCGAGGAGGGAAGCGTGCAAATGGCTCGACCATAGCAGGAAGAGCAAACTGCTGACCCTTCTGTAAGTACATAGTAGGCTCTACAGAGCTGCTAACAAGTCTTAGAGATGAAGTAGATCCTCCGAAAAGAGCTCCTAAGGACACATAGATTTCCACCAGGAAATGGGGAAGAACCAGATGGTCCTCAGCCCCCCACTGGACTCTGGGTAGCAGGCAGAAAAACCAAAAAGTTAGGTCTGACTGCAAGAAGTCAACTATGGTTGACCTACAGAGTCGACTAACCTGGGCCCATGGGGGCCCACAGAGATTGAAGAGCACACATGGGCTGGACCTAGGACCCACAGACATTTGTAGCAGACGTACAGTTCGATCTTCATGTGGGTCCCCTAACATTGGAGGAGGGGCACTGTCTTTGACTCTGTTTCCTGCCATTGGATCCCCTTCCAACTGGATTGCTTGGTTGGGGAATCTAATCACCATGGCTACCGTGGGAGGATGAAGGAGGGAGATGCCTTAGCTCGTCTGTGGTGGTAGAACTGAGCTTCCGGTTTAGATAGAGGAAGAACGTGTGTGTGATTAAGTCTGTGGCCTGCTTAGCTATACCTCATCATTTAAGGAAACAATGCAAACCTCATGACATGATTTATCCTATTTAAGGCTATGTTGTAACTTGACATGGGTATCACCATAATGAAACATGTATAAATATGTGTACATAAACAAATTTTAATAACGGCACATAATAGCTTTTATATCGATCATCACTCTGTGTGTGTGTTTTCCTCTGACCAGTATCACAGGAAAGTAAATTTGTAGAAATTCTGAATAAAGAACTTCTCCATATATAGTTTGTCTAGGGTTTGGTCAGTTCAAACTGATCTAGAATCACGTGCGTTGTAGCCCAGTCTTTGAAGTCAAAAAGGGAAGGAGGCTGCATGGCTCATTTTCAAAAGCTAGCATATTTTTATAATTACTTATTTCATTACTGCTTTTCATTCTCTTAACTCCTCATATTAGTTCGTTTGCTGGGGATGCTACAGACCAAATGCCTCAGGCTGAGAAGCTTAAACAATAGACATGTGTGTTCTCGAAATTTTACAAGCCAGAAGTCAAGAAAGGTTGACTCTTTCTGAAATGGTTGCTTAGTTTCCAGACAGCCAGCTTCTAACCAGGTCCTCACAGGACACATTCCTGAATGTCCATATGTGCTGCAATCTCGCTATTGTGTGTGTGTGTGTGTGTGTGTGTGAGAGAGAGAGAGAGAGAGAGAGAGAGAGAGAGAGAGAGAGAGAGACAGAGAGAGGCAGAGAGAGGCAGAGACAGAGACAGAGAGAGGCAGAGACAGAGAGAGAGAGACAGAGACAGAGAGAGAGAGAGGCAGAGACAGACAGACAGAAACAGACAGAGAGAGTAAGAGAGAGAGAGACAGAGAGATACAGAGATACAGAGAGACAGAGAGAGAGAGGACTGTGGGGGGCACACATATGTCATAGCCCACAAATGGGACCAGAGAACAGCTTTGTGGAGTTGGTTCTCTCCTTCCACAATGGGCTCTAAGGATCAAGCTTTGGTGTCAGGCTTGTGCAAAGGGCATGGGAACCTTTAAGGAAATGCCACCAGTCCACAGAGAATTCTAGAGCAACCAGCCATTCCAATGACGTGCGTACAAGGATCACCACACTAATACAGAGGCCCATCTCTCACCACATAAATACATAAGCAAGACACCCCAACCACCTCTTCCTGAGCATTTTTGTCTTAGAAACAGAGTAGTTACCAAAAGACGAGGTTTAAATCATTTGCTCACACCGTTTTACCATCTTGCTAGCTGAAAAATGAGACATTTATTCCATCCCAATGGGCAGGCACTGAGTAGGAAGGTCAGAAGAAACTCCTAAAAGGTAGAGCGATTAAAGTACATTGTGGGCAAGTTTGCAATCCCCTACAAGCACCAAAAGGACAGGTTACGTTAAATGTGTATAGCTATTATAAAGATGCATGTTCATTTGGGAAATATTAAAAGCACAAGGTGGAGAATATGGGACATGTGTCTAAGTGAAACAAAATTGGTACCTTATGAATCCAAGCTGAGGATGCAAAGCATTCCCTTTAAAAACAAAAACCCAGGAGCTGTCACAGGTAAATGGAGCCACTCCTGTGTCCCCCACATAGAGCTTAAAAGCAAAAGGCATCAGCAGAAGGCTCTCAGCACAAAGGAGATTGTAAGAAAGTCCCCCCAGTCTGCCCTGCTGAAGAAAAGAGCACGGTTGTCTCTGGTGAGCAGGAGCCCCAGCCTGTTACAGTGTGGGGTCAGAAAAGGAGAGGAGAGTGCAGACACTTTGAGTGTGCGTGTACGTGCTCTGTTTCCCTGCCGTCAGCAGCCCTAGAGACTCCTATTTTTACAAATATTTTAATAAACAAGCCATAATATATGACATCAAAAACAAAAACAAGAACCCACCTGTGGGCTGGAGATGGCTCAGGGCTAAGAGCATTTGCTGCTCTTCCCAAGGACCTGAGTTCAGATCCCAGCCCCCACAGCAGCAAGCTCACAACCTCTTGTCACTCCAGCTCCAAGGGATCTGACAACCTCCTCTGGACCACACCCACCCACACAAGAAACGTACACAACAGGTTTTCTTTTTTAATTAAATAGATCTTTAAAACTGCAAAAATCATAAATCACATTTAGTAAACTTTTATTTATAGTATTCCCTTTCATTCATATATATATGTATATATGTGTGTGTGTGTGTGTGTGTATGTATATATATGTATATATGTGTGTGTATGTATATATATATGTATATATATGTATATCATGTATATGTATATATATACATATGTATATATATACATATGTGTGTATGTGTGTGAATATATATAGAGATCCATGGAATCATATATGTATATGGGGGAGTGGGGAGGGTGTGTGATTTTTTTTCTAAAATATATCTACATATACAGTACATGATTTTATATCCATGGATATATCCACAGATACATATTCAAGTTTAAGGTTAGAGAAAAATAAATGAGGCACAGTTTTAGGGCAAGCCTTGGGCCAAGAGGCAGAGAGCCATGCTTGCCGCTGGCCGATACAGTGGCCAGCTCAGCAATTTCAACATTGTGATCACCTGGGAGTTCTCAAGATTACTGCCTGGCCCTACTCCCTGAGATTTGGATTTAACTAGCTTTGTGAGGCTGGCATCAGGATTTTTTTTTTTTAAGCTCCCAAATGACTTTCCTGTGCAGTGAAGGTTGAAAAGCCCTGGGCTAACAGAATCCTCAACAGTAACAGGAATTCTCTGAATCACCTGCTTAGTTAGCACTCTTTCCCCCAACTGAGGTTTTTGTGTCTCTCGTAGGGATCTGCCAAAAAAAAAAAAAAAAAAACCAACAACTCCACCATAATTTGTATCCCATGAGGCTCTCAGCTGAGTGTGAGAGAGTATCTATCCCTTACAATTCTTTATGCGGTGAGTGCAGAATATCTCAGGAGCAAAAGGAGCCTGAAAACTATCTCTGGAGACAGATCTGGACACTTGATGATTTCTGACAATCAGAGATTTTTATGGGAGCACGCTGTGCTCGGTTGTTTCCATGTTGTCTCAGGCTGCCCTCCAGCAGTGACGACATCATAAGCACAACCGATGAACCATCAAATTTGAAGTTATTTACTGCCGGGGGATTCTATGAAGGACCAACCAGGTCACCTCTCAAGCAGTATAATTGACCACAGTGGCAGAGAGAAGGATTCTTCCAGCCTTTCATCAAAGCAAGCCACAAGTGCCGCCACTAATGAGCAGGTGGATGGTGTTTATTGGTTTCTAACACCTGGATGCTTCTAGAAATCAGTTTATAAAGGTGCTGAGGCCACAGGTCAAAGCTAAGTTAAGCATGCTTTATGAATTCACCGAGGAGAAGATGAGCTACAATTGTAAGATTAAAAATGTTTGAAGTGGTACTCAATGTGGCAGGACACACTTATAAGCTCAGCCCCCAAAAGGCTGAGGCAGGAGGATGACAAAATTACAAAATGCTGGTGGAGTGGACTACAATGTAGTAAGACACCAGAGTCTGATAATAAAGTCTAGGAATCAGACTGAGGGGAGGTGAATGGAGGTTCCCCTGACATCTGCCCACAGCCCGTCACAGAGCCCCCATGTCTGGGGAGAGGAGGGATGGACACTAAGGAAATTCTGATAAACCTTGTCACATGTGCTCCATCTGGATTCTACAGTTTTTAAAGATTTACAGATTTACTTATTTATGTATATAAGTACACTGTCTGTCTTCAGACACACCAGAAGAGGGCATCAGATCCCATTACAGATGGTTGTGAGCCACCATGTGGTGGCTGGGAATTGAACTCAGGACCTCTGGAAGAGCAGTCAGTGCTCTTAACCCTTGAGCCATCTCTCCAGCCCTGGGTTCTACAGTATTTTAATCAACTGACTTCTGGCTTTTCTTAGTCTTATTTTAATTTTAAAAGTAGGTTCCTTGTTCTGAACTATCTGTTTCTCAAGAAATACTCTAGCCAGCGACTTTCCCATGGGAGCGGGTTTTCCGGCAGTAAAAGATTCAGAAGTTGAAAGAGCCACTTTATTAGATATCGACTCAGCTATTCGGAGTCATCTTAAGCTTTGAAACATCATGGAGGCGAACTGACTTCATTTCTTCATCCTGCCATTAAAAATAACATCGTTAATACTTATTAAGCATTGGGTCCGTAAATATTTCGAAGGCATTTTAGTTTACCAATTTTTAAGGTTATATATTACAGTCGAAAGTCCAATATTTGCTTAGGCCAGTATTACTCTGCAAGAACTTTATATGTGTATAAGATAGTCTGCAGATTTCCCTAGAACCTTTGAGGTTGATCTAATCTATTAATGGGATGATCAACAAGGGGGCAATAAGAAAGCTTGTAGATAGGATCACAGAAGCCTGATACTGCTCCCCGCTCCCGCTACACTGTCCTCCCCATCCCCATCCCCCATCCCCCCACCCCGCTTATGACTGAGCTCAGGGACTCCTGTGTGGGAGCTGGCAGAAGGACTGGAGGAACGGTGTGGGAATTGCAACCCTGTAGGAAGAACAATATTGGCTAGCCTGACCACCCAGTGCTCCCAGGGACTTGACCACTAACCAAGGAGTGTACCCGAGGGCTCCAGGGCTCCAGGGCTCCAGATACATATGTAGCAGAGGATGGCCTTGTCTGACATCAATGGGAAAGGAAGGTCCTGTGGAGGTTTAATGTCCCAGCATAGAGGGATGCTGGAGCCGTGAGACGGGAGAGGGTGGGTGGGTGGGTGGATGGAGGAGCACCCTCATAGAGGCAAAGGGGAGGGCGGATGTGGGATGTGGGATTTGTGTAGGGGTAACCGGAAAGGGATATATAGTTCAAGATGTAAATGGATGGCAGGATTAATAAATATAAAAATAAAAAGATCACAGAAGCCCTTCTAGTTTCCTTTCTGTTGCCGCTCTTGTAACACTCCGACCAAAATCAACTCAGAAGGAACGGCTTTGTTTGACTTACATTCCCAGTCACAGGCCATCACTGAGAGGAATCGGGTCGGGAACTCATGTAAGAGCTTGAAGCAGAAACCATGGAGGAATTCTGCTTCCTGGCTTGCTCTCTGGCTAGCCCGGAGAGCTTATGCTTAGCCAGCTTTCTATGTACAGCCCAGGACCGCCTACCTGCCTAGGGATGTTATGGCCCCTAACGGGCTGGACCCTGCAATTAATAATCAAGACAATCCTACCACAGACGTGCCCAAGCCACTGTGATCTGGGCAATTCCTCCATAGACTTGCCTCGCAAAGGACTTGACAACTAAAGGGAAGACAGAAGTGCAAGTAATTCCAAACGAGCTGTGGGACCGGCAGCAATCGCAAATAGTGGTTTCTTTTTCTGAAGTGCTACTCATGGAGACTAAGAACCCAAAGGTGGCGGAAGTCCTACCTACTACCTGGGAGCCAATCAGGTCTATAGGAGAGTGGAAAATTAATTAACCCTTTCTTGACAGCTATTTGCATAACCTAAAGCTCGTGACCACTTGCTTGTACCTAGATGCTCACCCTTGTTTCTTTCTTACTTTGTTTTGGGGTTTGGGGCTCAAACTGAAGAGAAAGGTATTTTGCTGAGGTTGGAGTACAGCAGAGAGAGAGTTCTCTCTAGATGACTGGGAGAAATTGGAATCATGGTGTTCAGAGGAGTCCTCACTGGCACTATTCATGTCTCTCCTTGTGGTGGTTTGACTAAGAATGGTTTCTATGGGACCATACATTTGAATACCTGGCCCCAGTGGGTAGAAATGTTTGGAAAGATTAGGGGGTGTGGTCTTGTTGGAGGAGGTGTGTCACAGGGATGGGCTTGTTGGAGGAAGCCTGTCACTAGGGCTTTGAGATTTCAAAAGACTTGTGGGATTCTCAGTCTCTGTCTGCACTCAGGAGGCAGATCTCTGTTTTAGGCCTGGTCTACAGAGTGAGTTCCAGGACAGCCACAGCACAATCGAGGAGAGAGAGAGAGAAAGAGAGAGAGAGAGAGAGAGAGAGAGAGAGAGAGAGAGAGAGAGAGA